>OZ020303.1:60917554-61221029 GCA_963971305.1 Arcuatula senhousia | reverse complement strand
CCCACAAAAAAAAAAATGAATCCATAGTATTGCAGATTTTTAATAAGGAAATGAGATCCCCCTTTCTTGCAATGACATTTGTCAAACAGTAAAAATCCATCTCATTTTTGAACATTTTCAAGAACCAATGACATTATTGCTCATATACATATTCATTGGTGATTCGTATGGAGACCTCCCTTCCATAAAGCTGTTAGACTTTAGCTCTATTTATGAACCTTTCCCGAACCAAATACAGCAAAGACTTGTCAAATAAAGAAGATTATCATTTAACTTTGTCAACATCTTGCTAGAAAGAGTGCTAAATTCAACATGTCAATGTTAGATTTTCATTGGTGTCAAATGAAATAGCTTCATATTAACTTTGTCAACATCTTGCCAAGGAAGTGCTAATTGCAGGCAGATTTTCCAGGCTAAATTAGATTGAGAAGTGTGAAATAGAAATAATAGGATACTGTTCATTTCATTAGTGATCTTGATTAGAAGAGGCATGCTTGAAAGATGTAATTTGTTACTCAGAGATACAAGAAGGCCATCAATATAATCTCTTAGATAGCAAGAGGGGGATATCTGTGGAAATATGAGGGGTAGTCCTAAATCTCACTGAGTTGTCAGATAAAAAGGGGGAGGGTTGATAAATCCAATTAATATATGTCTAGTTGTTAAAAATGATAATTTTATGGTGATAAGAAATAATTATCTGTGGTCATAATATTAATTATCTGCTGGCTGACCTCATGCTGCTGTAGGCTTTACTATCAAACATCTTAGAGTATGACCTCATGCTGACCAGATGGACCATTAATAGGATGTCCAGCTGAGTTGAGCCTGCTTCCATCATCTTTGATTGTCCATGTGGCCATCTTATCTGGAAATCACTGGATCAGTGTAAAAAGCACTGATAACAGAAACCAAGGAATAAGATCTATTATAAAATACTTTTTCTGTGCTCCCTCACACATCTCTTGTTAGGCGTTTTACATACAAATTTCAAGACTCTAGTAACTTTACTAGACTCAAACCAAATAATGGTATTTTTGTTTCACAGAACCAGTAAAAAAACTCATAAATATTTTTTTAAGACCTTTTCATTGAATGGAAAAAAAGTTTTATTTGAAACTTTTATGTATAAAATTATATTTTTTAAAGGTTAAAACACCAATTAAGAATAATTATATTATTTTAAAACCATCTCTTATGTGAAACTTGAATGTCAATAGGTCTGGGGCAGGCTTTTTACTTTATGGTGCCAGATGATGCTCACTTCCTGATTGATGTCAATATTACTGGATACTGTAGAAGCAGAAATATTCGTGGGGGATTAATTTTCGTTTATTTCGTCGATAAGAAAAATCCACGAATTTAAATCCCCATGAATTTAAAATATTTAGTTAAAGAGTGTATATCAAAATTAAAAATCCACAAAAAATTGTCCCCACCAATTCAGTTTTGTGCCTTAAACCACAAAATTTTATCCCCACGAAAATAAATGATTATACAGTAATTGTTTTAATTATTTAGCATTTCTGGAGCTGTGGTAGATTGGTTTGAAGGTGTAATTGAACCAAATTTTTAATTTGTCAATATGGACAAGAAATAGAGAGGGCAGATAAGGAGCAAATTCAATTTCGATAGACCTCCCCTTTTTGGTCCTGGACTCTTTGTACGACACCCTCAAAAAAATTATGGGATCTGCCCCCTGCTTTGAATTACAAATTGGGCATTAATAGACGATAAAGAAATGTGGGATAAGTGTGCGTGACACAACCAACATAAAGAAATAACAATTTGAAAAATCACAATGGAAAACAGCCAACAGTCTTCAACATGACCAGACTTTGCTGCCCACCATCTTGCATTGGCCCAAGACTCAATGTACAATGCATAAGATTCAAAACCAATGCCTAAGATATCAACAAAGACCCATTATTGGACATAGAACAAAAAACAGATAGATGACAGGGACAAAGTTTCTAAATTACTTATCCTTCATTGAAGGAAAACCAGACATACATTTTGTACATCACCCCTCTTTTATCAGACTTTAGTTTGTTGATCCTAGACAAATTCCTAATAGCCCCTGGGGACCCAAATGTTTGTCCTCCTCCATTTTGTTAAGTGGGCTAGCTGTCTAATGTAAACAAATTTCTGTATGATCACCCCTGCATGACAAATGATGATGGATTGCATTCCCCTGACTTCTCTGGGGGATACCATCTATATATATATCTATTGTTTTATCTGATATGATGTATCCATTTTAATCAGAACCAATAAAGATGATTTAGAAAATAGAAATATAATTGCTTTTGCAACATGATTATATGTCTCATGAACAGATATTTTTAGTTCTGTCCTTTCATGAATTTCTCATCATTTGGGTGCGTTTGATGGGAATTTCAATAAAGAGGTGTTTTATGTATAAAAAATATATGAAATTGAAAGTTTTCTGAGTTTATTTTTATGCCCCCGCAACAACATGTCGGGGGGCATTAAGTTTTACTCATGTCCGTACGTCCGTCCGTACGAATTTTCGTCAAGCTTTTCTCAGAAACCGTAAATGGGAATAACTTGAAACTTGGTAGGATGGTTCAGTATGTATGACAAACTATACGTTTTAAGCGAATTTTAGACCTGTCGGACATCTACTTCCTGTTTGGGGCTGGATCGATTCCAAAATCGACATGAAAATTTCCGTCAAGCTTTTCTCAGAAACCATACATGGGAATGATTTGAAACTTGGTAGGATGGTGTAGTATGATAAACTATGCGTCCTAAGCGACTTTCAGACCTCTCGGACTTTGACTTTTTATTTGAGGCCAGCGGGGGCATCCGTGTCCCATGGACATATTCTTTCTTTATTCTTGTCTGGATTAAATGAATGCTGGTTTGTCTGGGATATCTGTTTGTTTATTTTGTTTTAAAGAGTTTGGAGGAAATAATTCATCTAATTTTCTAATCTCAATATCCTACAAGTTTGTTGATAGGTCCTTGAATAAAGTTGTCATCATCATTATCTGAAGTTTCAAGATTATTTTCTCAGACCAATTTATCTGTATCAGCTGTGTTGCCTTAATGAACTTGAGAATATTTCTTTGGCCTTAGGGGTAAGAAAAAAAGAAAAATTAGGACGTATCAAGTTCTTATAGAATCTGAACCATATTTAGACTTGTTTTCAATTAAATGAATCTTTATCTACCTTCCTGTACTGATAGCCATATAAACCTTATTGTAGTTATTGAATACCCCAAAGCAAGCTTTTATAATATTTGAGATGGCAGCAAAAATTTCTCAAGAAATCAGCAAGAAAATCAATCAGTCAAAAAAAAGTTCTATTAGAATAGATTTTAGAATTCTGTACCAAATCACGTTTAGAACACTGAATTATTTTGCCCCTAAATTAAGTGGTGAAATAAATTAAAGGATTGCATTAAACCTGGTTTTACAGTACCAAACTACATGTATACTCAGCTTCTATCTTAGTGATAAAAGTAGCTCTTCCAGTAAAGTATTCTCTGATTTAATGCAATGAAAATTTAACACCACATCTGCTTAATTTACTATCCTCAAGCAACCTAGCTGACAAATTTCTCAAGAAACCAGTGGAAGAAAATCAATTGTTGGCAAAGATAGTTCTACAAGAGCAGGTTTAGAATTCTACAATAAAACTAGCTTTACCTTGTTTAGTGCTAATAAGACACAGCTCCATCTTTGAAATTCGGAGTAACATAAGATTTAATAGGACTTGACATGATATCTAGTTACTTAATTTGTCGTGACACAGTCACTGCAGGTTTGTCACAGATCGTCCCCGAGGGACAGGAGCTGGTAGGAAGATGGATGATCTTGGGTTTGTGAAAGGAAATTTATCGTTTACTTGGGAGAAACTTTGATTTTTTCATTGTATATGTGGGCATTGTGCAGTGGTGATGTTCAAAGTGTGGGTCGTAGCTTAGTCTACCATTTAAAAGCAGGCAGCTCATGATCACATAAGCCAGTAAAAATGAGCTGTAAGAATACAAATCAGACACAGATTTCCAAAACTTTTGAACCTTTTTTGACCCCTTGAAGACCTTTTTTGGTGTAGTGAATGTCACTCAAAAGAGCACAATAACAAGAAATTGACTTTGGCAGATAGTAGAAAAACAGAAATCATATCCTCTCCTGTCGAAAATGAAGTTTTCTTGTTACAAAGCACCTGACACAAGTAATTAAGTTCCTGGCTGTAGGGCTTGTAAACTATGCATCTTTGTCTGAGTGAAACATGACATTTGGCATGCTAAATGATGTCCATTGCCTCCATGATGAATCAATGCTTTGCCAAGTCTTCTTTGTGATAGAAAAAAAGAACCAAAAATATCAGTTGTAAAAAATAGAACCAAAAAGTATCAGTTACACAAAATAGAAGCAAAAAATTTCAGTTATAAAAGCTATAAAATAGTTATAAAAACAGAGGCAAAAAAATCTTTACGTCTGAGAATCTTTTTTTTTTTTAATTCTGTATGTTTATAATTATATCTGCAACCTGTTTTAGTTTTTTCAGTGTATACTAATTTTGTTTTAAGAGAGCTTCCATGCTAGGGTGATGTCAATGATTAATTTTGTCTGACATTTGTCAGACAGATGGATGTCTTAAGTATAAGTCAATAATTAGAAAAACATAAGACAAAGAATGAGAAAACTCCAGGAAATTAAAGAAATGTAATTTCTTTGTAATTTAATTGACACTTGTTTAAATGAAAATAAATGAGGTTTCTTACATATAGAAGTTATGCAGTCTGTTTTGAAACTTATGTTATGGTGGTAGACATGGAAGAATTTTGATGTGATTGTTAATTACAATAAGACAGTATTTCTTAGACATAGACAAGGAACAATAAAAAATTCACCAAGATTTCTTCAGCCTCTCAGTTTCTGAGAAGAATTCCCTGTGTTTTGAATGTCTTTTGATTATGTCATTAAATTGTTTCTTTGACTATATTTGATTTAAATGCATCTTTATCTATTCTCTTTTTTTCATCTGAATGTATTTCTTGGCTATTAACATGATTTTTGTCTCGCCTGCGACGAATAGTCGCGGAAGGCGAGACATAGGTATTACTTTCCGGCGACGGCGGCGGCGACGGCGGCGGCGGCGGCGTAAACTTTTTTGTAAGACTTTTATGGACGATGAATTGCTTGAAAAGTATAATAGCTAGGCATCTGATATTTGGTATACAGACAGTTGAGGGTATGGTCTACGCAACTGTCGCCATGCCGTTTGACCCTGACCCCATTTTCACGCTCCAGTGATTCTGTGAACTTAGGTTTTTTTTCAGGCCATAAACATTTTTGTAAGACTTTTGTGGACGATCAATTGCTTGAAAAGTATAATAGCTAGGCATCTGATATTTGGTATACAGACAGTTGAGGGTATGGTCTACGCAACTGTCGCCATGCCGTTTGACCCTGACCCCATTTTCACGCTCCAGTGATTCTGTGAACTTAGGTTTTTTTTCAGGCCATAAACATTTTTGTAAGACTTTTGTGGACGATCAATTGCTTGAAAAGTATAATAGCTAGGCATCTGATATTTGGTATACAGACAGTTGAGGGTATGGTCTACGCAACTGTTGCCATGCCATGTGACCCTGACCCCATTTTTACGCTCCAGTGATTCTGTGAACTTAGGTCTTTTTTCAGGCCGTAAACTTTTTTGTAAGACTTTTGTGGACGATGAATTGCTTGAAAAGTATAATAGCTAGGCATCTGATATTTCGAATACAGACAGTTCAGGTTATGGTCTACGCAACTGTCACCATGCCGTTTGACACTGACCCCATTTTCACGCTCCAGTGACTCTGTGAACTTAGGTCTTTTTTCAGGCCGTAAACTTTTTTGTAAGACTTTTGTGGACGATGAATTGCTTGAAAAGTATAATAGCTAGGCATCTGATATTTGGTATACAGACAGTTCAGGTTATGGTCTACGCAACTGTCACCATGCCATTTGACCCTGACCCCATTTTCACGCTCCAGTGACTCTGTGAACTTAGGTTTTTTTTCAGGCCGTAAACTTTTTTGTAAGACTTTTGTGGACGATGAATTGCTTGAAAAGTATAATAGCTAGGCATCTGATATTTAGAATACAGACAGTTCAGGTTATGGTCTAGGCAACTGTCCCCATGCCATTTGACCCTGACCCCATTTTCACGCTCCAGTGACTCTGTGAACTTAGGTCTTTTTTCAGGCCGTTAACTTTTTTGTAAGACTTTTGTGGACGATGAATTGCTTGATAAAGTATAATAGCTAGGCATCTGATATTTAGTATACAGACAGTTTAGGTTATGGTCCATGCAACTGTCACCATGCCATGTGACCCTGACCCCATTTTCACGCTCCAGTGACTCTGTGAACTTAGGTCTTTTTTCAGGCCGAAAAAACTTTTTGTAATACTTGTGTGGACAATGGATTGCTTGAATAGTAAAATAACTAGGCATCTGTTATTAGGTATACTGACACTTTTTGTGTTTATATCAAGAAATGAAAGCTTAGGTAGTTGATTTTAGCGATGGTGCCGGCAGGCGAGACATACTTTTAGTGGCCACACTTGTTTTCTTATCTATCAGCCCAAATATTCCTCTTGTACCTTAGTAATCTTAAGAATGTGCTATCTTTCCAAATTTATATATGTGCATTTTCTCATCAGTCCTCAAAACTAGACCATCTGACTTTGTAATCTTGTTTCTGAATTTGGTCCATACAAAATTTTTGTCAATATTCTATTGGAGGTCCATATTGCCTGTATAACCTTGACAGAGATGTGATAAATATTTATCTGACACACAAAAAAGTCGTAAACTTAAAAAAAGAACTTATCTGGATATGGTTCTTATCATTCTGAATGGATTTGACAGAAGCCAACAGCTGTGAGATAAAAAAGATAGATACATCAAAAGTTATTATAATCATTTCAAAATGTCAACACAATCTTAAGGGGGCTTTAAAAATTTCAAAATAATATAGGGAGGCTGAATTCTGGCTTTCCAAAGTCATAATGGCTTCTTTGATCCCTCTAAAGTTTTTTTATGATTAAACCTTGTGTATAAATCCCCTCATAAATGAATATAAGAATGGTAGAGATTTTTACAAAGATGTTGCAATAATAACTGAAAGAATGTTAAGTACATTTTCTGCAGATATCAACATTTCTATTATTTTTATACAGATAAATACTTTTATGATATGAATCATCTGACTTCAACTTCTGGCATTATTTTTTTAGCAATCATACCCTAGTTAATTCACCTTTCAATAAGAATAATAACTGTACTTATATCCATCAGTATAATATTTCTTTAAATTCCATACAAAAAGAATTTGAAATCAAAAACAAAGTGAGATGAAGAGCAATTTATACACTACAAAGAATTATTTTTAAGTGTTTTCATGATCTTCATATTGATGCTACCCCCGGAATTCCAAAGAAATTTAGAAGTTCAAATCAGTTTTGAAATACAGACTGTTGATATATGGTCAAACCATTCTTGGGTACAGCTATAACTTGAAACATTGAATTATATCATGTCTGAGTACAACAACTGTACATGTACATGTATCTTAAGTATCAATCATAAGCATTCATAGCTTTTGCCATGTTGAACATGCTCAGAAACGCATAACTTAAAAAGTCATGCATCTCATCTGATATCAAGTAAATATATTACTTCATCAATGTGCTCAATAGTCTTGTCAATGGCATCTCAACCTTGCTTTGAATAAACATACAGAGGATGACTCAATAGATTGATTGTTAGGATTTACTTCAGGTATAAGTAAACAATTGTTCTACAGAATTGACTGATGGGATTAACTTCAAAACTCTACAAAAACTCTAATTTGCTTCCAAATGCACAATTTTCTGGGTTCAATGAATGTTCCACTGAACAAAGTATTGATTTCACTATAATTTTCATTCCGAGAACTGTTTATTTTTTCCACTTAATGAATCTTTTATTATTGTCAAAAGGAATAGAGGATTTTACATTGCAATCAAATTCCTAACTGTTCTGGAGAGGGAATGAGGTTTTAATTTGATTTTGTCAATATGGGGTTCCTAATTATTACATGTTGTATAACTTTCATGATTGCTTCACGCCAATTATAAAGAATTGGTCCATAATTAACCATTCATTTCTTCCTTCTTGAGAGAATGATTAAGTAATAAAAAAACTGCATCACTTATTAATAGTGACAATTTGAGTCTCAATAGTGTGTTTCTTTGGTTACATAATGACTGCTATATGTAAAATTAAGAAGGTGGTTTGGAATTTCCTTAACAAAGGTGTCAGTTTTAAGTCCCTATTTTGCTAGCTTGTGTGTCTTAAGAAAAAAGCAAAACAGTTCCAAATGGATATTCAAATATAAAGAACCTGAAAGGGCTAAGACAAATTTAAAAACCAGTCAACAACACAAAGAAACAGACAACACAAAAACAACCAACGAGCATGGCTATTAGTTTGATATTTGTCGTCATGTTATTGCATAATAAAGGTTTCATTCATGTATTTCAAATCTGCACATTTTTGTTTTCTGTGTATCCACTTCTTGTGTCCAACAGGTTTCTTGGTGCACCAAATCTGAAAAAGCAAAAGACACAACCCCTCTACAAGCATCTTTGTGCTATTAGTATAATGTGAAATAAAAAAAAAATGTATGATTGAAATGGTTTGTCAATTGTATCAAGGGTTTTTAGATTGTTTCAGATCAACTGTGTAGTATTTTATGGAATAATCTTAACCAATGAAGTTTTCTTTGTTTAAAACAGACTTCACTAATCAGTGTTAGTTGTATATAATCCACTATAAATATAAACCACTATTCTGAGTGATGGTCTAAATGTAGCTACAAATTGCTAGGTTGTTTGTATACATTTTTTTGCCACTAACAAATCATCAGACAGCCTTGTGTTAGTTAAGCTTGATTATAAAATTATTGGACGGATTTGAAAGACATCTCCCTAAGCCATTCATATGTTTCCTATATATATTTCTTTATGTTTTATCTTGTGTTCAACAAGTTTCCTTTGTGTAAATATTGCAAGACCTTCATTTGGTTAAATTGACATGGAAGTTTTTTCACCTGTGTTGTACTATCAAGAATAAACCTCCATTTTAATGTTTCATTTTAAGCATGTATCTCTAGAAATGTGGACTCTAAATTCTTCATGAAACACAAGTTTGTAAATCCCAATGAAATAATAATGATTTAAAAAGGAGGAAATCAGCAAAATATGGTTAAAGTGTTAGAGATATCTGTTTCTTGGGTTTCAGGACCAAAAGATCAATAAAATATACAAGGTTGCAGTTTTATATAAGGAAACAAGAATCAGTGGATTTTTCCTTGCTTAATGAGGTCATGTTACATGTAAAAAAAAAAATCAAAATCAAAATCAAATATACTGCTGTGGATTCTTTTATTTTCATGGGTACCAATTTTGGTGGTTTGTTGAAAAAGGATCAGATTTTGTGGTTCTGATGTTTACAGCATACAGATCAATGTTAAATTTCCTTTTTATTGGGTATCAAATTTCGTGGATGAGGGCTACCCACGAAAACCACGAAAAATTGATACCACACAAATAATAATGAAACCACAGTTATTACAACAATGTTTCTAAAATATCATTTCTCCTCAGCTTATGCTATGAAATCAGACTAAACATGCAGAACTTAATACTAGATGAATCAATGAAACCAGGCTACAACTACAAAATTTGTAAAAAAAAAAACCTTTACTGAATCGATGAAATTAGCCAAACCTGCCTGAATCAGGTGCTTAGTGCCTTCATCTAGCAGATAATATTGCTTATTCAGGTGATGTGATAAATGAATTACAGAGGTTCTCATGCAGCTGTAGGTGTGAAACACTCCTAATGCATTCAAATTGATTCTAAATGCTAATTAGTCATTAAATCAAAAGTCGTTAGGAGCAGAAAATCAGATTTGATGCTTTGTGGTGATTTGAATCTTCAATAGAATGCAAATATCAAGAGTTAAACATTAAAAAACCATAAAGTTTGTATTTTTTGATTTGCTATTTCTTCAACTTCATCAGCTGCAGAAGTGCAAGTTCCATTTTAATGGATTCCTATAGTAAAGCTGCTTCATGGCTTAAACCCTTCAATCTACTGTTCTCCAAAAGAAGCAAAGTCTCAGGCATTTGAGAGTCTAAGGACAAAACCTGTAAACAAGAACAGTACGAGGAAACACAAAATTCAACAACACAAACTCAAGTCATAGGACTACTATTACCTCACAGTTTTGCTGAAATATTAAGTTTTGGCTTCTTTCAATAATTCAATCTTTTACATTGTTGTTGACTCTGTTGTTGTTGGTCACTAATTTGTAGTCTGTACTTGTAATCACTTCACACCCTTTGATTTTCCTATTTGCTATTTAATTTCTGGAAAAAAAAAGAAAAAAATCATTAAAAACTATGAAAATATTGATTTACTTTGAAGCTTATGTAATTGTCACAGAAAACAAATAATAAAACATATAACATGCCATTTGTTTTTCTCATTGAAGTTATAATTTAGTTTCGATTACCACATAATTATTATGATAGCAGCATTTTACATGATAATGAACATCCATTAGCTGGTATTTTTGTATTTTTCAAGCTATGTGACTCTGGAAATGAAATTTTCTGCTTTTTCAATCTAAATTATTGTTAAAAAAATAATATAATTATCTGTCAGTATGTGATGTAATTATTTGAGGAACCTTTTGTATGTAACTTGTAGAAATAATAAGGTACATCTAACTTACAATGTCGTTATTGGCAGAAACTTAATAAATTTATCGATTCAACAGATACATATTAAACATATTTCTATATCAGAATTGAGAGGGCACCTGCTAGATTGAGAACTTTTTTGTTTTCATTCTTGCTGTTGCTGATCTTGGCTAGATAGTGTGTTTATCATCATGTTCAAAGCTAGAAATCAAACAAGTTTCTGAATGATATAAAAGTCACGTACAAAAATCAAACAATAGTTTCTTCTGTCGGCTTATGATCAGTGCTGTATTCTTAACAAGCTCAGAGAACAAAAAGCTTCTTGAGGTTTTACTTCCTGTTCTACATATTTTGGCTTCAATTGCTTGCAGGGAACACAGACATTATTTTATGGAATGAAAATTTCTCTCTTAGTAAAATTAGCACAGAATGACATTCACTGTTTGTAAAAGTTCAACAGTCTTATAAAATTTCATATTAACTGGATTCTATCCAACAAATTCAAGATAACCAACTATGTATGATTAATATTTGAAAAAGAAGAAAAGAAAATATTTGTTTTTCTGGCCAAATGAAATGTATCATCCACTGGCCATGGTGGTACTTCGAAAAAAAAAAACAACCACACACGCTAAGATAATTCTCTTAGCTTTGTTGTGATGGATTCAGATGAGATAGTACACTACAATGTAGTTACAAGTTGTCTGATACTAAACCAGATCTGTTTTTTACACTTAAACTACCCTTGTTTTTAAATGGACCATTTTATAGCCTTTCTTTAAATATCTTAAAGCTGAACCATTATTGTCTAAGTTCCAATAAATGTGCACCTGACCCATGCAGCAAGTGCAGGCTAAGAGAACTGTAGCAGAGAAGAAGCCTTATCAAGAAGGATCTACCAGGAAAACATATGCCATTACAAAAAAAAAGCTCAAAAACCTAATGTGTAGATGTGAAGTTTGAGGTATTTGATGTTTTGAAATGTTTTGAGGTTTTTGATAGAAGGCAATGGGTTTTATTCAGATTAATATGTTGATAAAATTTTGTTTTTAGCCAAATTATCTCCTTGATTTGAATTTGATTGGCTTATCAGTTTGAAATATATTGAAATAAATGTGTTTTTGTAAAACCATCACAAGACCTGTCTGTGAATAGTTCTTATCCGGTAAATGCTACAGCTGGTGTTTCTAATTATCTCTTATCAGCACTAGGTACAAACATTGACCTTATCTTGCACCCTGTCTATAGTAAATACATAGAGAAAGAGTGTACATGTGTAGATAATCAGTAGATAATTAGTGATTTAATAGAAATGGCTAATGTAAATTTTAATTCTAAGTCAGTAAAAGAATTGCAAAGCTATTTAAAGGATAGAGGAGTTACTTTTTCCAATATAAGGAAGCTAGAGCTTATAGAAATTTGTGTATCAGCTGAACACTTAGGGATTGAAGTTGACCCTGATGGACTTTTGGAAGACAGGGATGAAATATTAAAAGAAAAACTGTTAACACCTGAAGGAAACTATCTACCTAGTCCAGATACTGTTAGTGGATCTCAGGATCTTAAACTTTTACCACCATTTGCAATATTTGACATTTATAATTATTTGTTAACCTTTGAACAATACAACCATTCGATGTTAAGAAACTATCAAAAAATGGAAGCGTATGGGCTTTTTGAGGATGGCTTTGTGCTAAATATTGAATGCTGTCCATTAAATAATGACTTTTCTGCTGTTAAAGCAAATGTGAAACCACGGACAAATGAGAAGTGCCCTATTACAAAGCTGAAGTACTACAAAGCATGGATAGTATTTAACAAATCCGACAATGGAGCTATTTTCTCTGCATTATGTTCATGCAAAGGAGGGTAAGACATATTTTTATCATAGAATTTGTTATTACTTTTATCATATGTAGATTATTTCATATACTATTTAAAAATGTAAAGGGCTTAAATTTAACTGATTTTAACTAGTTTTGCATTACTGTGATGCATGTTTTTTTCTATTGAACTTTAGGTGCAAACTTAAGGTGCATGTATTTTAACAATATGTATATTTTTTCAGAATTGATGGTGGGTGTCGCCATGTTGTTGCTACTCTTTTCGAGATATGTGACTTTTTGCATGACAGAAACAAGGCAAGTGTAACAGAAGGACCATGTATCTGGGTAAGGAGGGCTTCAAAGACATCAGAAGCTGTTCTTGTAACTGATCTAGACACAAGTCTAACTGTAGATGATTCAGTTTTAGTGAAACCTACAAATGATGTTTATAAAGCTATACCACAAGACACAGTACTGCCAGACCCTAATGATTTTGTAAATTTAGTTAAAGAAGTGCACCCAAGTGCATGTTTGTTAGATGCCTGGGAGAAAAGGGTACCAACTTCTGAGATAAAACCACTGGACGTAAAGTTACCCTTGACAAAAACAATCGAATTTTGGCAGGCCCATATGCTACATTTATGCTCGGCAAAGTGCAAAGAAGAATTTATTTATCATTTAACATACCTAGCTGAAGATATTGTAACAATTGAAGAGGGAACCAGAGGTCAACAAACGAACAATAATTGGCAAAAAGCTCGAGAAGGTCTGCTTACATCTTCAAATTTTAAAACAATATGCCATTCAACTAATATGGACAGAACATCAGAGGTTTTAATAAAAGAATCAGGACTTAATGAAGACAACTTGCCTGCTCCGATAGTATATGGAAGGAAATTTGAACAAAAAGCAAGAGATATGTTTGTCAAATCACACCGATTTAGGCATCGAAAATGTAAATTGGAAGTTCCAGGACTTATCGTTAGTTCCTCAGACCCGATGCTTGGTACAAGTTTGGACGGCATTGTAGATTGCTCAATTTGTGGACAGTTTATAATTGAAATCAAATGTTTGTTTTCGCATAAGAACTTTCATCCGTCCCCAGCACTTTTAGCTCTTAAAATTTGTGAAAAAAATGAAGACGGTAGTCTACAAGTAGTTAAAACTCATCGTTATAACTATCAGATGCAAGGTCAAATGGGCATAACAGGGATTAAAAAGTGTAAATTAATAGCCTTTACTAATAAGGGTATATTTCCAGTAGATGTTGACTTTGATGAAACAATGTGGAATAGCATGAAAGAAACCCTGACAAACTTCTATGATAAGCACTTTTTACCGGCATTATTGAGAAAGAATAACATTGTATGTTAATTGTTTTATTAAATGTTGATTCAAGCTAGCCTGTTTTGTAAATTGCACAGTACAACTACAATTGTAATAATTTGGTCCAACTGAAATCGTAGTCTTATTGGAATTATTCCAGACAAAATTCTAAATGTTTTTACTCGTCGGATGGCACGTTCTACGTGAATCCGTACTGTTGCGATTTTTCTTGATCTTGTTAAAGCTTTTTTACTTAGTCTCTTGCCATGTGAAAAAGATGGTATATTCAGTGTTGCCCCTTTAGGTAGTAGGAGATGTCGGATATGAAATCCCCTGTCTGCCATTATGTCATCTCCATCTTGAACTAAGTCCAGAAAACCACTCTTTTCCACTATACTTTGATCAGAGATACAACCACTGTACAGTTTTGATACAAATGTAATAGAACCTGACGGCATTATGCTGACTAAAAGTTTGAATGTGTTGGCATGTTTATAACTTGACCACGTTGATCTTTGGGCTGATGGTCTAAAGGCCTTCTCTACATAAATCTCAGTACAATCAATAATTGACTTGGTCCGCGGAAAGTCCTTGAACGTGCTTGGAAGGTTTTGTTTTGCAACTTCCGTGGAAGGCCACTTAATAAGTGATTTGAAACACTGAGCTAAAAAGTTGATCCATGCGGTTGATACTCTTACAACATGACTTGTGGTCACTCCAAATTGGTATGCCAGATGTACAACATCATATCCACGCCGTATTCTTACAAGAGTCAGTAGAAATTCCTCAAATAATGTTAGTGCTCTCCTCTTTCGGCCACCAGATTTTCCACCTGTAAACAGTTTCTTTTTTCCGTCCCACAATTTTAGCTTTTTCGTAGCCGGTTTTACCCATTCAAATATTTTATTTAATAATGTAACAGATGGAACTCCTGTATATTGCATACATGACTTGTCACTTTCTAAAATAGATTTAACAAAATCTTTTCTTCTAAATTTTTTCCTTTCGTTATTGCTTAACTGTATTTTATTGTCACATACATTGCATTGAACGTCAAAATCAGTTACATTTTTTGAAGAATCTGCATCCGTTTGAGTTGATTTTGTGTTAGTACTAGTACAGTCTTCTTCCACTTCTATTTCGTTGTTGCTTTCGGTCAGGTTTTCAGGTACATCTTCAGCAGTATACAACTTTTGCACCTTTGAAGGAGTGCACTGTGGAGTTGATGTTGAAGGAGCCTCTCTTTTTCTTGGTGCAGGTCGAAACTTTTCATTTCGTTTTCCGTCATAGGGATCTGCAGATATTGGATATGGGTACTGTGGTGACGGGTATCCATTTGTGAAATGCTAGGAAATAAAAGAAATAAAGGTTTTTACGTTTATCATGGAAATATGTTACTGTAATATCTGTGAAGTATACAATATTTATCCATTTTTTTTAATATTACATGTATTAGAATCACATTTGTTTACATGCATGTACAAGTAAATGCCAACTTGTATAATAAACATTTGATCAAAGTTTGTCTTGTAAATTGTAAATAAGTCAACATTGCATGAAACATGAATATATCATATTTTTTTATATTAAGAAAAAAGTTTAAATAAAACATGAAGGTTTAAGGAAATGCTTACCTTTGAACAGACATAGTGGTGACCTGCTATCATTTTTTCGTTCAGCTGTGTGTGAGGACGTCCACATGCTTTTAACCATTTTCTGCATTTTTCTAAATCAATCCATGGTTTGGGAAATGGATAAAATGAAACCCCTGTCATGTGAGGTTTATCCTTATATCTACTGTCACTGTTACATGTTCCCCATGAACATCTTTTTGTTGGCATTGTATTTCACAATAATTTTAAAACTCAAAATTAAACAGTTAATCAAGAGAATAATGAGGTGAAAACAAAAACAAGTGTGTATTTATCTAATGGTTCTTACTGTAGCTGATCAACAGATGTTGATAAGTTTGTACCTAGCTAGAGTTATTGAAACATGATACCACAACTGATAAGCTTCTACCGGGAATAGAACTATTAATAGGCTTAATGTTGTAGATAGTTCTGTCTGTAATGGTGATAAGAAATAAATGTGATTGGGACTTAGTTTTTAGTTTAAAAGTGTGTTAATGACAATCAACCAAGAAGCTTGAAATGATTGGATTTTCTTGTAAGGATTTGTGTGAAAGATTTAACAAAACTCAAGTAAAAGACAAGCTTTTTAGGCAAAATAAGCTTAACTCTTATGTTTTCTGTCTGTTCAATGCAATTTTGACAAAGCCTGTACCAATATCTGCTTAGGTCA
This sequence comes from Arcuatula senhousia, assembly GCA_963971305.1. Classification (NCBI taxonomy): domain Eukaryota; kingdom Metazoa; phylum Mollusca; class Bivalvia; order Mytilida; family Mytilidae; genus Arcuatula; species Arcuatula senhousia. Next base: position 61,204,795 of record OZ020303.1, on the reverse strand, counting down.
AGAATGCAATTTTGACAAAGCCTGTACCAATATCTGCTTAGGTCAAGACAACATATTCTCAACTCTTTATATGAACTTTCTTTTTATGCCCTATCTTCAAAAGTATAGGTCACTATTGATCACCAGCCGATCACCTCTGAGCTGGTGTTCGAGTCCCGTTTGTATTTAACAAAAAAGGGACTTCCCCAACTGTATGTCATTTAAGGTTTGTCAGTTACCTGCCGATGGTCGGTGGTTTTCTCCGGGTACTCTGGTTTCCTCCACCATTAAACACTGACCGTCCTACATGGCCCACCGCCCTACATGGCCCAGGTGCGTCGATAAATTTCGTAAAACACCAACACACACACACGCACACTAAAAAAATAGGGGTATAAAGTTAATAGGTCGGTTCATCTGTCTGTTCCAAATCAGGTTGACTTTTCAGGTTGTAGTTACTTTTCCATGCATTGATGTTCTTGCTTTACTTAATGTTTCTGATGCCCTTGATTCTTAGATTGAATCTGCCCTCTTTGATCTGTTCAAGCTTCTATTGAAACAAATCTTGTACAAACTTTCAAACGTCTTTGCCAATTCTGCCCCATGAGGCTACAATTATATGTTCATTACATCTACTTCTTTACCATTCTGATCAGATCAAAAAATTAATACCACACCTTACCGACACCTGAATCATTTTAATAACCGATTCCTCTATCCTGATAAAGTTCAAGCTTTTGGGCGATCTCATGTCGAGATTTTGACTTCATCAATATGTTTTGTTGTCCTATTGAGAGATGGGAAAGATAAATCATGAAAGTTGCATCGGTGCCAAATCATAGATATATTGTTTACTATTAAGATGTATAACATTTAATTATTAGTTGTACCATTGTGTATGAGGAGTTTATTTGACATTACTCATCTGTTGGTATGATAGCATTTCTGTAGAGCTTTCCTTGTGCAATGGTTTGAGTGCATGTTTTAGTATCAGTTCATGCACTTTTAATAAGATATTGTAAAATGTTTTGCTTGAGGAGGGAACTTCAAAATGAAATTCTTTCTTTTGACCTTTACTTTCTTTTAAAATTCTTTTAATAAATGCTTTCATCATCTATTTAGAAAATGTAATTGAAAAAGTAACTCAGCTGTCTACCCTTGTTGTTTATAAAGTGAGAGATCCTAACTTAACATTTCCTTCAACATTTAAAGCATACATAGACCAGATTGCTTTAAACTGAACTTTATATTAATTTTATTTCTGTAGCTTGAAAAAATTTTTTAAAAAGTAAACGTTTAAAGATAGTTCTTTTGATCATTTTGGAAGGAATGAATTTGAATTTATTTTTAAAACCAGATGATTTGATTGAACATTTTGTAATGAGGTCATTAAGATCCTTTTTGTTTTGCACAACATATGAACAGGAAATAGAAAGTAACAACGGTTTGCTGTCATGTCCAAAACACGCTATGGTTAATATTTGTTTGTTAAGGTCCATAATATACCAGTAAAACTTATTTGAGGGCTTGCACAGCTCCTACAATTTTAAAGTTTAAGCATATCAAAACTCTTTTCCTAATGTTTATATTATTTCTTTCCAGCACCAGGAACACCACCCAGAAATGTTGTTGTCCGAGCTTTAAGCGCCATCACAGTCAATGTCAAATGGGATGAACCAGAAAAACCAAATGGAATCATCAAGGTTTGAAAACACTAACAACAGGATAGGAAAAACTCTTGTAGAGTAAAATACACTAACAAAAAACTAGATCAAACTACATATACCAACTTTGAAAAGAAGATTACGAACATTTTTGTCAAATCATAATAAAGACTTTTCTGCTTTAAATATATAAACAGCACACAATGAAGTAATTTTGCAAATGGTAAATCTGAACACCTTATTATCCAGTTAATAGCAGAATACGGATAGTTAGCACCAGAAAAACCAAACATTAATTTCATAATCTATAAAATGTATTATGATATTTCAAAGAAAACAACCTTTGTATCTTTACCTTGTATTTCTATTATTGTGTGAAATGGATAAAATTCTCAATATATTCCTGTAAACTGAATCTGTCTTATAGGGTTACAAGATATTTTACACATTGGATGCTGAGCTACCCATCACTCTATGGACCCAGTTTGATGTTCCGCTTCCCAAAGCTAATGAGCGACAGGCGACCATTACTGGACTGGACCCAAACAAGACCTACACCTTGTGTGTCCTGGCCTACTCTAACCTAGGCGAGGGTCCGATATCCGAGCTCCAACAAGTTGTAACCAGACCTGGAGGTATACATTGTTAGATAGCAAAGTCAGAATACGTAGACCATAATCAGAGATATGTAGAAGCATACATATAGCCATCGGCACGCAAGTGGAATGCAAGCATGAGCTGAACCATGTTTTACAAATTTTAATCAAAAAAGGGGGGGTAATTTAGCCAAAAATTTATTCAAGTTTTAAGATGTCTTTCTTTCAAGTTTAAAAATGTCTTTCTTTCAAGTTTAAAAATGTCTTTCTTAAAAACCTTTTTAAATATTTGATACAGTATTTGAATTTTTTAATACTTTTAGTTTTATTTAAAGCATGGTTTGTTATTGTTTTAGCGCATGCATAACCCGAGACACGACATAATAATACTCGCATCAACGTGCATGTGACATCATATCTGTATTGTCATTCAAGAATATTTAGGATGTATACTGCATGTTATTTTCAGAAGATATCAGAGGAAGGAGAATTTTTTTTAAAAGGAACGAAATTTTCAGGCCCTTCATACAAGTATATCATTGCACAGTTCACTTGCCACAACACTCCCCTACAAATAAATTACCCTTATAAAATAACTTAGATTTCTGCTTCCTAATGGTGTTTTTTTTCATGGTTGTCAGAGTATTATAATAGAGATATGAAATGAAAAAAAAATCTGCTTAATGTGAATATTTTTTTATTGTTGCCAAAATACTATTAAGTAATTATGGATTTTGTTTAAAAGCTTCTTTGTTTTATTTGAAAATTGAATGGACTCTTTTTTAAATTCTTTTATACTCCTGTACATTTAGAGATAATGTGAAAAATGGATTCTACGATTTAGTTAATGGAGCCTAAATTTTTATTAATTCAACATCAGAAGCAAATTCCTAATGAAATTTTGTCAATGGAATCTTTGACATGCCTGTGTGATTTCTTTTGGCGCTTGTTCAGTTAAATTTAAGCTTTCTGAAGTTTGTTTCGTATTAGATATGCTACAATGACAGCTAGGAAGCCATATAAGAAAAAAAAGAAGAAAATGGTCTCATTGATGTTAGAAATCTTTTGATAATTCCCATAACTAAGTCTTTGATCCTTGAAAAATCCTGCATCATGAAACCATCATTGAAACACTAAGACTACAAAATTTGGGATAAAAGTTTTAAATTTGTGCATGAGTATGACAATAGCATAATTCTAGAATCTTGTTTGTCTTTGTGATTGTAATGTTGATGAATTTGAAGACTCCAGAAGGTCAATGATGACCCCCCTCCCAATTCACTAAATCATATACCACTCCCATTACACATACCATCACCTCTACACAGCACACGTATGTACACAAAAATTATCATCACACATTATATTAGTGGACAAAAATATTTGAAAGAGCCTTGACTTTTAGGGAATATAAAACTAGTTTGATATTATTTTTTTCTGTGTCCCTGTGAAGTCAGCCGTGTGGTCAAGATTCTATAAATCATCAAGTAAAGATTTTAAAACAAAAGAAAATTGAATTTCAGGTTTAAAATTAAATCAAAAAGAAAATGTTGATTAAATATCGGTCAGTTCAAAATCTCATTTCCAAATTTGTTGAATTGAAATTTTAAGATCCTTCATGACTTCTGGAGTCTTGTTTGGTTTTCTCTGTGGGAATGCTTCATGTTTTTTTGACCAATGAAAATTGTGTTTACAGATCGTAATAGAGATAATCTATTACCGATTGACAAATCTATAATATACAACACGGGTAAGTCGACACACCCGCAGGCAAGTCACTTGTTTAGACGTATTTTTTAATATTCTGTGCCCAAAATCCTATTATGTTAAGCTGGCATGGAATGATTAAGTCAATATTAAAAAATCATTAAGATGTGTAATGAAGATACATGTATATTTTAAAAAAGAAAAGTAGTTTGATAAGAATTTGTATGATGCACTGTGCTATATTCAATGTAGTTGTTAAATTTGGTTGCTCTGATTAACTCTCTCTTTAACGGGATCTCCAAAGCTGTCTGATTTTGTCTGTAGTTTATTTTGTGAAGAACCATATGTTTCGAAGTTTTTTCAAAATTGTTAAGAGAAAAAAAAAATTGAAATATAAATAAATACAAGAATTAGGTAATGATATTTTTGTGGGATGGGTTGCATCTTGAGACGAAAAGAAAAGTTTTGGTTTAGCACTCATAAATTTGTTGGATGTGACTCCCCCAGCTTAATCTGATGCCAGCTTAACAAACCTGAATAAGTGACATCTGCATTCGATGTTCAAAACAGTTTCTCTCACAATTTTTCTCTCCATCTGCATGGTATTTTATTTTTAATAATCTCTAAAATCTCTGAATGAAATCTTACAATTAAAAAAAAGGATCTTTCAAATATACACTGTCGTATATGTATACCTATCAAGAAGCACATCTCAAGAATGGCTCGCATCTATTGCGTTATGTGTATTGCGTGCATTTGTTTATAATGCGTTGTGTACTATTTACATGTTTATATATATTTATATCCCTTGCGAGCATGCTCTATCAGTATTAGCATAGTGAACTATCTACAACATTTTTTTGTGATTGTTTTGCGCGTTCTTTAAATGTGCCTTTTTAAAAGTAAATCTCTCTTCTTTCTCTTTTGAAATTTATATGTTGTATAACTTTTGAATTATTAATAATTTTTCATTTTTCAATTCATTGAGTACTTTGGTAAAAAAAGGAAGTTTTAAATATTTTTAAATAGAATTAAAGATTTTATAAGAATAAAAAAAAACTATATGATTTTTCATAAATTTTCATGGAAAAAAGAAAATAATAGCAGTGCATAGTTCAAATTTACATGCGCTTTAAGCGCTAGCGTAACTGTAATAAAGCCATTTAAATGCACTTGAATCATTTGACTGATTTATGCGTTGTTTTTTATCTGCTGCCTTCGCACTTCTTCAGGATATTACGGTGAGCTTGCGTTGATGTGGTCATTTATATTTTTTTTTTCAGCACAAGTTTGGACAGCATAGTCTGAACATCTGCATAATCTTCTTTTTGTGTGATATTATTTCATTTCATATTATTGTTTAGATTTCACTGAATATACATAAAAAGTGTGTTAAATAAACATTTTAGTTGTATTTTTTAAACAGAGGTATTTATTTTTCATAGTTAGCGAGAAATCAGTTTGCAGGAAATATAATTATTTTACAAATTTCGTAACTCTTTAGAAAATTCAACCTTGAATCTACTTAAAAGTTTTCCAAATTATAGAAAATTAAGGGTAATGGGATGATTTTAAGTTGATTTACCATGTAAAGCATTTTCTTAATGATATTTGTATAAACCTTTGAGACCTTTAATTAGTAGTAGAAATTTCTTTTCTTCAAAATTAAGTTTATGATGATGAATTTAAAGCTGTTGAATCATTAATCAGATTTTTGAAATAGTACACGATGAAAAATAGAAACCTTTGTACATAGTTTACATTTTGACAATTTTTGTAGAGTGTCACCTTAACACTGTGAATTTATACAACACAGTAAAAATTGTAAAAAACATCACATCACATGCACACAAAGATAAAGATTGCACAAGAGTATAAATTCATATTTTTCTGTCAATCAAAGTACCATTGGTACTGAGTAGTTGGAAGTTACATAAGCCATTATCTGCTTCAATATTAAAAGTTTTGATGTCTGGGTTTTTCAGCTGACTTGGAGGGTAAGCACATCATGTTCTTGGCTTGCTGATACTCAATTTTAATAGACTAGACCAAGAATGATACAATTTGACCCATAAAGAGCTCTCAAAGTAGATATGTTTTCTATTTTGTTCAGTTTTGAAAATTTTTCTGCAACTGAATATCAGCAGTAAAATTTGTTATCTTGTATTTCATTTCCGTAATATAGGGTTCAAGTCTGTTCATTTGTCTATCCATTTGTTTCAAATAAGTTTACATGTTTAGGTTGAAGTTACATTCTGCATAGGTGGGACTTCAAGCATTTTACAAGTAATCTTGATTTTATGAAAATTTTGTCAAAATTTGACTTTTTGAGAGCTCTTTTGAATGCAATTTTAAGTTAATTAACATATTAAACCCTCTCTGCAAAATGAGTTGTAGGTTACCATATTCCTATGTCAGCATGTCTGTGATCTGATAAAATTGACAGCATTTTGTTTTTTTAAACAAATATTACCTGGTTCTTTAACTAAAGCTGATTTGACCTAAACCAATCTTTAAGCATGTATTAAATTGAAAAAGAAATACAAAAAACCTTGCATGTTGAAAAAAAAATGAAAAACTAATAACCAGTATCTTAGACTTTGGCTGGTTTAATCTAAACCTGTTGTTAAGCATGAATTAATTTGAAAAAAAAAATCTTTAAAAATTTTGCATGGTGAAAAAAAAAAATTGAAATTTTTTATTGACTGTTTTGACCTAAATCTGTCTTGGAGCATAAAGTAAATTGATGAAAGAAAATTCTATGATAATCTTGCATGATGGAAAAAATTAGATAATAGATTGAAGAAAAAAAAGCTTTAAAACCCATATCTTGAACTTTGTCCATTATGACCTAATTCTGTCTTATTTAGCATGAATTTTATTTGATGAAAAAAAATCTTCAAAAATTTTCGCATGATGGAAAAACAATCAAAAATAAAGATTTATTTTATGCATGTTCTAAATTTGTGTAACCAATGAAAAGAAAACAAATATTATGAAAATGATAATTGGTATATCCATGCACTACCAATGTTTAATTTTCAACCTTTAATATTTTGTGGAAAGAATTAAAATATTCATATACTTAAAGAGGTATTTAAAAAAACTAGTGCATGCATTATGCATTTTTTTGAGGGGTTGGGGGTGGGAGCCCAAGAGTGCAATATTTTTGGATGTTCCCATTCAAATAAAAAAAGGAAAAGATCATGCTAAAGATTAATAGTCTGAATGCTTTATTCATTTACCTTATAATAAGCTGAATTGCTAAATTAATTTGAAATTCAACAGATTTCTTATCCCATCTTAGTTCTGAATAAAGAAGATCCCTTATTGTTTAGCCTATACTATTTGATTGAATATCTAAAAAAAATTAAAAGTATTGTTTTTCATAAGGCATGCTCATGTATTTTATTAAACAAGTTATAAAACAACATCAGCAACAAAAAGAAACACACAACAATAAATTCACCCTATAAAGTGTTAACTTTGTATGTTAATTTGATGTTATAGTACATGTAGTTTAGTAGTAGTAACATTACTTTTGCAGCAGAAGCAAACATATGCATAAAAAGCTCATGCTATGCAGCGATGGCTGCAGTCATCATGCTACGGTGACATTGATTTATACAAATAATGCCAAAGGAAGAGACTTGCTTACTAAATTAAAACTTAGAACAGCTTCTTTTTGTACCAAAATTGAGCTTCGAATTAAAATATTTACCAAATTGAAGTCTGAATTCAGAATTTATATGATCATGTTGTGAAGTTATGAATGTTCATCCTAATGTGAAATCACCCAACAGTATTGAAGTCACATGGTCACCTCCAAAAGACTTCACCAACAACAAACAACATGACACTTTTGTTAGATCAATATGAAAGTCTATGTAGTGAGACTAAGTTTTAGGCTCAATTAACAGGGCTTTCATATTGATCATATAAAAGTGATCACATTTAAATTAAGTTTCCTTCCAAAGATATTTTTAAGCATTGGGGAACAACTGCAAGTTTTGAATTTAGAAAAAAAAAAATTTGTTGCATGGTTCAATAGTTTTGTTTTAGTACATGAATTTAAAATAATACTAGTAGTACACAGACTATATTATGTCATTGTATTCAATTACTTCAACATAACATTTATTACATTTTCCAGTGCCGGGCCAAGTTATGAATGTTCATCCTAACGTTAAATCACCGAACAGCATTGAAGTCACATGGTCACCTCCAAAGGACTTTACCAACATCACAGCCTACAAGCTCTATTTCAATGACTCGACTGTCAGACAAGCTGCCCATGTTCTTATCCAGCCTCCACAAAACTTCTACCTCCTGGAAGAGTTGATTCCCTCTACATATTACCACATCCAGGTGTCAGCACTGTCCAGGAATGGTGAGGGAGCCAAGTCAACGATTGTCCAAGCCAAGACGTTGCCATTTAGTATGTATTTCTGTTTGTTTGTCTGTGGTAAACTTCACTATCGTTTATAGATTACCAGTGTTTCATTGTAGTGTTGTGTTTCGTCAGTCGTAAATTTGTTGGTTGTTGCCCACCCTTATGATGGTGGGCAATATTATTCAAGGTTTAAATTTGCTGTAATATTTTGAAAAATTGTTAGTTTGAAAACTTTTTTTACTTATTAGTTTTCATCTTTTATTGACAAATTTCCTTTTACAGCAAATTTTTGTCTTTGAAAATGACCCTCACTTGATCTCTCTTAGCTGCTTATTGTGCAGTGAAAGTTTGCTGCGAATTTAATATCACCACACTGTAGTTAAATGTTGTATTAGTGACACACAAAACCAAATTGTTATTCATTTTGTATCATTTTCCAAGAATCCTCTTTTCTATTCTCAGATTGCATAAGATTCTTCACTTTTTCAGACATATTTCTTTTGGAATGTTTTTAAAAATTACCAACTTCTTTCCAATTTTGAATGCATAATGTTCATGCTCGTTCAGATATATCCTTTTGAGTAATTTTGAATTTACCCAAATCTTTCTATTCCTTTATATATTTGCTATGTTTTTCTTGAGAATGTCTAAATTTAGAATGATATTCTATATATAGATGCGATCTGGATCGATGATCGACCAGGAAGTAAGTTAAAACTTTTTGAATGAAAAGTAAAAGTACAAACCATAATGAAGTATTCATTAACTTAATTAAACATGTCAATTTTCCATCATTGTAAATTAATTCAGCTATTGATAAGGTAAAAGTACTTTTCATTCAAATGTTTTTTGAAGTTCGTTATCTTCTTGTATTATATGGGTTAATTGGTATTTTTAAACTTTTTGATCAAGAGGCTATGAAACATTTTATATATATTATGGGATTTATACATTTATGTTCTATTTTAAGTTTGCAATGCTTCTATATTTTTGTCCCCAGAAAACGAAGTTTTGGAAACATATTTTTTGTTTTGGTTGGTTGAGTTTTCGTTTTAAAAATTATATAATTATCACCATCAATTTTATCAAAGATTAAATTATTGTTTCATATTCCTAATTTTTTATTCAAAAGATATATAATTTTTTTCTCATCATCATTGCAATTTAATTTTTTTTTTCAATTCATGTTTGAATATCATCATTACATACATGTAATTAAAGTACTTTTTTTTTCATTTGTATTTGAATATTTGCATTGTGGAAGCATACAGAAATTAAAATTGTAGACTTGTAAACTAATTGAATGGCAGTCAGTAGATAATGCATCTTTAATATTGATAACTTGGGAACATGTTCTGTAAAATTGATCAATCATGAATGTCCCACGAGAGTTCTCACTTTGGGTTTTCCTGTTGCTATTCTATTTTCAGAATAGAAAAAAAAATCCCATTCCTTCCTTCAAAGGATGCAGTGCAAAATACTTTAGTCAGATATTAGATAACAGTGCAATTTTAATTTTTGCATGTGTAATTCCACTTCAAAGCATGCTTAATTTTCTGTTTTTCATGTACAAAAGCTTTTGTTTCTTTATTATTATTTTACCCATAATTTTTCTTCCACTCTTAAAAAGTTCCGAGTGCTGCGCCTCAGGCTGTTACCGGGCAACCAGTCAGCAAAAGTAGCATCACCGTCACATGGAAAGAGCCTCCCGTCGACACCCACAATGGCGAACTGGAGGGCTATAGAATCTTTTTCCGTAAAAATGACAGTGACCTTACTGACTCTGATGCCAGTGTCATAAAGGTCGGGAAAGATGCCAGGAAACTGATGCTAGGCAACCTCAGTATTTGGACAGACTATAAGATTTGGGTGTTGGCCTTCACCTCTGTGGGTGAGGGACCAGCCTCCCCTCCCATTATAGTCAGGACCCAAGAAGATGGTAGGTAACCATGGCAACTAATATTTGGAGTTTCCCCCCTCGTTGGAATGATTTTCGTTGTATTTTACAAATTACTGATTTTCAATAACAAAATCGGTAACGTTTTGGCTGGATTTCTGTCACGCTTATCATAATCATTGTTCGTGTGAGTGCTCATGTGGGAGGGGCTTTTGGGGGACTTTATTTTGCTCATCACACCTGTCAAATCATCCACATTGTAGTTATCTTTTGTTATCCATTATTATTTTTTTATTCATTCATACATTTGAATATTGCATGTCGACAACATTTTATGGCGCTCATTTTTTATCTGGTACACCCACTCCCTATTTATAGTATTTTAGAATAAGAATTTACAAGCTTGTCAGTCCCAGGGAATTGAATTGATGTTGTTTAAATTTTTATATTTCAATATTGAATTATTGCAGTGACAGCTTTCACAAATCATCTTGCGGTAACAAAATTGTGGTCACCATTTTCTAGACAATGTCCCTTCATAATCATTCTGGTGGATTCAAAGTTTAATGAACAAATATTAAGTTATCATGAAATCATCTTGTGTTAAGACTAGTTACCATAGTTATTTTATTTATTCAAATGCTCAGGTCAGGTATCTTTTGCAGTATTAAATTATATGTATGAAATTAGTAAAATACTGAGTAGAAAACCATAAATAAAATTCCTGTGAACTTGGGTTTTAATCGTAAAATCTTGAAAATGATTACCAGCAAACATAAGTCATTTTACAGTATAAGATAATCATTTATATTTTAAATCATACCTAATACAGTTTCATTCTTGAACCATCTTTTTATGTTGAAAGGAATCTTCATTTGTTCTCTCTTAATTCAAAAGGTCTGCTGGCACATAATGGACCCCATTTTGATTCAGAATTTGTTATATGCTGATAGCATTGTAAAAAAAATCTTTGAAATACATGTATGGACAAACCTAAGGCCACACCAATTTAATTATTTCAAATCAACCTATTTGAGAGCAGGTGGGGTGCTTTATTTGTTATTTTTTACTTATTTTCATTAAATTCCATAAAATTGAAAGGGTTTTGTAGAAATTCCATAATAAAAGTTGGGGCAGTCAAGGATGAGAACCTACACATTAATTTAATATGGCCTTACCTACTTATTATCATAAATATTTTTTTCAAGTCAGACAGACCTTTTGAATTGATAGTTCCTTATTATTAAGTCAGCCTATTATGTTCATTATCAAAACTAATTAGAGCTACAAGTATTCTCATCATCATTTACTTCTCCTAGAATATTATGTCATCACTTTCCTGTATCTTGACTAGCTAGGCACTCAGGACTAGCAATTAGCTGTAAAACTTTCCATTTCAAAACTTATTTTATTATGTCATGTATGTTATACCATACAAACTAGTCTGTGCCTTGAGGCACTAGCCATTTCTTCTAAGACAAGTGAGTTACATAAAGCTAGGTTAGTTAAAGTCAAAACATGCTATCCCCATTTGGTTGTTCCTTAAGTTTTGGCTTTTTTTTATGAAGATTTTCTTTTCAGTTTAACAAAAATGTATGATGATAAATTCATCTTCAACTCATTTCCATTAAAAAATGTTTGTTTGTTCAAAAGAAGAAATATTTTTACAATCAAATTTTATTGAATTGTAACAGATTATCATTGTAATGACTGGCAAGATCGAGAATGAGTTTTAAAGTCGAAAAAATGTTCACTCCTGTCATGTCATGTAGGATTATTATTAAGAGCTCAGCTGCACAAATAGACACAGACTAGTACAAGTTAATACAACTTCAATCTTCACTATTACCACACTGGTATAAGCCTCTTTTATACCTAACATAGCAGTCTATTTCATCTTCTTTTTCCAATTGTCTCTAAATTCTTACATTTTCAACCATTTCATCTAATCATTTCATCACCACTCATTTCATTGTTCTTCATCTAACATTTTTCATCAGATTTCCATCTCAGCCTGACAGAAATCCTACATATCCAATGACAAATTGATGGGATGTATAAAATTATATATATATTGCCTAGGGATACTAACTGGTCATTAGATGAAGTGGTGTTGCCCATATATATTGCCTAAATATTCAGATTTGACTGATTCCATTTGCTGAGAAATACATGCTTGTTTTCAAGTACTTAAAAAAAGATTTTAAAAAGTTATATGATTTTAAAACAAAGTGTTCAGGAGAAAAAACTTTTTAAAAGAAAAAATGGAGTCAGTCAAGGATTTCAGTTTATTAGCAAACTAATCCTAGAGTTATCTCTCTTTGGACATAGAAGAGTAAGTATTTAATTGTTTGATGTTAGATGTTGCATGGGGCATGTATGTTTATAATATGATTGCATTGATATTTTATATGTACAAATCATTATATCAAGGAGACCTTGATCTGAAACAAGAAAATTTAGTTGACACTAATAATAGCTGTTTTTGCAGTCACAAAGAAATTTAGACATTAACTAATTATTCACATGTTAATGTAAATTTCTTCACATCAGAATCAGATTGTTGGAAATTGGTTCTTATTTCAGAAACATGTCTCCTTCTTAAGACGGATAATATTGATATTCTCTGAATATATATAAGATAAATGTTAGCTATGTTCCTGCATGACTTGAATGTTTTCCTAATGACTTAAAATGTGCTTTAGGTGTATTCTCTCTCCATTTATATATATTTATAAAACAAAGGGTACTCAAGATGATACATTTATTTTGTGTTTTTAGCTCACCTTGCCGAAGGCAATGTGAGCTTTTGCAATCACTTGGCGTCCGTCGTCCGTCGTCCGTCGTTCAACTTTTCAAAAATCTTCTTCTCTGAAACCGCTTGGCCAAATGTATTGAAACTTAGTAAGGTTGTTCTGTAGTATATCCTCTACAAATTTATCGTTCGAAATTTTGATTCGACAAAAAACATGGCCGCCATGGCTAAAAATAGAACATAGGGGTAAATTGCAGTTTTTTGCAAATAACTCAAAAACCGTAACAGATATCAAAATTCTGGCATAGGGTAAAAGTGATCAGCACCTCAAGATCTACCTGCCCAGAAATTTTCAAGAAGATCCAACAACCAATGTAGGAGTTATTGCCCTTTTTCTGGATTTTTTCCAAAAAATTACTTATTTAGCCCTATATCTTGAAAACCATACAAGATATTTCAAAAAATTTGATTTCATATGAATAAGCACATCAAGATCTACAAAAGTTGTAACAGAGTCAAAGTTGTCGGATCATTCGTTTAGGAGTTATATCCCTTGGATTGTAAAAATTGACCATTTTCACAGTTTTTTGTTCAACATTTCAAAAATCTTCTTCTCTGAAACTGCTTAGTCAAATGAAATGAAACTTAGTAGGGTTGTTTAGTAGTATGTGGTCTACAAAATTATTGTTCGAAATTTCGATTCGACAAAAAACATGGCTGCCATGGCTAAAAATAGAACATAAGGGTAAATTGCAGTTTTTTGCAAACTACTCAAAAATGGTAACAGATATTAAAATTCTATTTGAGTAATAATGATCAGCACATAAAGATCTACCTGCCCTGAAGTTTTGAAGAAGATCTGACAATAGTTGTAGGAGTTATTGCCCTTTTTCTTTTTTTTTTCAAATTTTGCTCTTTTAAGACTTATATCTTGAAAACAATACAAAATATTTGAAAAATTTAAATTGCATATGGTTAAGCACATAAAGATCTAAAAATTATGTAATTGGGTCAAAGTTGTAAGACCTTTCTTGATAGAAGTTGTTTCCCTTAAAACATTAAAATTGATAATTCCAGAGTAGCAGTCCTTTGTTATATCCAGCATATAAGTATCATCGAATACAAGGTGAGCGATTCAGGCTCCTGGGAGCCTCTAGTTATAAGAGTTTCTCATTTTGCTTGAGAGCAATTAAGTGGTAAACAAAGGTATTTGTTGTAAATATCTGACATCACACACAAATACTTGGAATTAATTTTACACAATCTCCCCTATGGCTGTTTGAAATGAGAAATTTCTTTTTAAAAATTAAGGGGTGAATCACTTTGCGTTCATGATTCATTAATCTTTATATTGATAAGAGGATAAGATGTATATGTCTGTAGGTTAATTGATAAGGACTGATGGAATACAATAAAAACACAAATTAAAATCCTCTTTATCTACCATGCCAAAGTTGATCTTAGGTATCCTAATCTATGAAAAGAATTAACAGAAAAGAGACTCTTCAAGATGGTAGCAGCTCACTAAGCTTATTTCAAAATATAGATAAGATAAATAAACTCTAAGATTGAGCTTTTATCTTCTCTAAGTTCAGATATTTTTGGACTTGTGTACAAGAAAACCTTCTCTAGTTCAATTGTGTTGTTCAGTTCATATCTCGTTAGGCTTGCCTGTGACAGATCCAGAAATTTTGAAAAGGAGTGGGGGGGGGGGCCTCTTGGGTCATGCCAAACTGATTTCCTATACATCAAACAAAACTTTTTTTGCCCTTTTGATCTGCCTCTTGTCCCCATTCTGGAAGAAAAGGGGTATTTTATTGCAGCATTTATACCTTATTGGTTTAAAAGATGAAAGTATTATAATTATAAGGGATAAAAAGTTTTCAGGGAGTTGTGCCCCCTCTTTTGTTCACTCTATCTGGTTCTTTTAATTCCAATATTGATTTACACTCCTCTTCATTATTTGGAAGTTTGATCATCTAACAGCTATATAAGCTAACTTAGATCAGGTGATTTAAGAAGTGATCTTCTTTTAGTTCCTGGAGAGCCCAAGCAGCTGAAGGTGGAGAATGTCAACTCGACCACAATCTATGTCGACTGGAGGCCACCAGTGGCCAGGAAGAGAAACGGTATCATCCGAGGTTATTACGTGTACTACATTCCCCTCGATGACAAAGAAAACCCCAAAGGTCAGGAGAAAGTTTACGATACTAAAGATGGCAACACAGTCAGTGCCGTTATTACGGAGCTGGAGCCCAACACTATGTACCGTATCACTGTGGCAGGGTATACCAGGAAGGGAGACGGGTCCAGAAGTCAGGAAACTAAAATCAGAACAACAGGACCAGGTAGGATATGTTCCTAATTGTATTGCTGTGCTTGTAAGTTATTTGAGATCACATAAATCGTTTCTGGTTTTTCTACAACATTGAAAATTATGAAAGCAATAGAAATATACAACAAACTGGAATGGGATGTTCAATCTCTAAGAATAAAAATAAAAATTTCTGGTCTCATTTCAAAATGAATGCAATTCCCTCTGATCAAAACTTATAATATATACAGTACAACCATTGTAAATTTTTAAATGTTTAAACTTCTGTCTTTTAAAAATGCCACTGCTAGATACTGACTGGGAAGTTTAACATCGTGACTATACCTTAATATAGGTCTGCAGCTATGCACAACAAGATAAGGTTTTTCTCAAATTATATACATTTCCTCTAATGTTTAACAAAACTTTCAATTCCAGTACCCTCCGAGCCCCGAAGTTTCCACGTAGAGCTGATGAACGAGGATAATCCCTCAGTCATGATGGTATGGCAGAGACCAGCAAGTGTCCCAGCTGAGCTCAAACATTACAAAGTGTCCTGGGGACGGAAAGAAGAACTTATGTACTCCAAGATTTTACCACCTAATAAATACAGCTATGTCACTGACAAACTAGGTTGGTATCTTGGCTTAAGATTTATGATTTTTCAGTCTAAGAAATGTGAAGAAAAAAAATTCATTGAACCTTAAATATGGAAATGAGCTTATGATAACTAAACATTTTCTAAGACTTGAAATAATTATACTCATTTCATGTTTAAAACTTTAATATGTGTCAAATATCAAACATAAAATAAAGTTTCATCAAATTCTGTTTTTACTTCATATAAATTTACTTAATATATATATTATGTTAACAGACAAGGGTGCCACCTATGAGTTCCGTGTACAGGCAGTAAATGAGAACGGTATCGGACATCGTGCTGTCAAATTCTTGGACATTCCAGATGGAGGTAAGAAACTTTGACCTTGTGTTACTATAAATAGAAGGTGGAGGTCCTTAAAAAAGATATACAACACTATTATTTCAAAAAAGTATTTTGAAGGACACTGTAAAGGATAAATTTTACTTATTTTGCACGAAAATGTAAATACAATGTACTTAATTTTCTTTAAGCATAAAGCTACAGGTTTATAAACATTTTACATTAAACACAGTACTAAGCAAGTGTAGATAAGAGCTTAATTGTTTACCAAAACTAAAAAAAAAACACATGCATTTCATGTAGCATTATCTCAATTTAATAGCAAGTGATTGTAAGAATTTCAATCTTTTAGAGGAAATAATCATTATTGAAAAAGGAAGTATCAATTATAAACCAAAAATACCTTATGATGTGAAGTCTTTAATATTTAATCATTATTGATGATCATCATCTAACCAGCGCCATTCATCTAACAAATTCATTCATAGATACTTTCACATCAAACTTCTTATAGTTCAAGTCAAGAAACTTTATAACACAGTCTTAAGATGATATTTCTGTTTTTACATGAAGTGCTGTTTGTGAAAAACCCATGGCATGAAGGTTAAAAAAATGCACATTATTAAATATTAAGTAGATAATTATGAGGAAATGTCTTTCAAAACTAGGACTTAGTTTTGGAAGATTTTGGTTTTTTTTCATTTGTAGATTATACAAATTTGTGTGTTTATATTGTAATTTTTTTTTTCATTTATGGGGAATTGGTTTTCTTTTTCTATCACATTTTCCTTTAGTTATTGGGTGTACATGTTTTTTCTGTATACCATTGTATATTTGCACAAAATATCCTTTCATTGTAAAATCTATATATAGTTCCTGATGGTGCCCCTCAAAATTTCACCGTCACTGGTGTAAGTGAAACCACCATTAAACTAGAATGGGACTTACCTGCCAAACATCTACAGAATGGAGAAATTCTGATGTACCAGCTCACATATCACAAATTCACGGATGCCATTAACGTTGAAGATTTGAACTTGACATCTATAGAATATACCATCAGGGGACTGGATATGAATACAGATTACGTCTTCCAAATCAGAGCTTTCACCAGGAAGGGAGCTGGACCCTGGACAACTAAACTTATTTTCCACACCTTTGGAAGAAGTATGCTATTCGAGCATCTGAATGCCCCCTATGAGCCTTGATTTGTTGATATTAACATCTGACTTGAGGCCTGATTTAGAAATCCTCTTGCTACACTAACACCGTTGAACGATATCATCAATGTTATGTCCCTATAAAGTAGAATTGTTTAAATAACATAGCATGCAAACTTAAACCTTACAACACTTTTAACTGCAAAATTTTGGAAATTATTTGTTTTTTTCAACAAACTTGTAACATGACCTAAGAAAGTTGTTTACAAAAAATTTTTTTGTGGTGAATAAATTTTAAAATCTAGACTCACAAATAAGCATTGTAATTTTGAGAATATTGATAATAGTGGACAGAATCTAGATCTCTTTGTGTGCTTGAAAACAGGACTTGTGATGGGATGATTTGGTCTTGTGCTTCAGGATGAAATCTATGTTTGAAGCAAGGAGAAATCCAAATAAAGGGAGAATTTCCTACATCTGAACCAATGCCTGCCTTTCACTAACAGAAGAAAAAATGCATGGAAATCCCCAATACTGTGGTTTCATTATTATTTGTGGGATATCAATTTTCATGGTTTTCGTGGGTTGCCTTAAACCACGAAATTCGATATCCAACAAAAAAGAAATTTAGTTGGTGTGTATGCTGCAGACTAAAGAACCACGAATTCATGAATCAACGAACTGATACTTTTTCACCAAACCACGAAAATTGGAACCCATGAAAATGAATGAATCCACAGTAACTTTTGTTTATATATTTAGTTACGATTGTACATGTAACTTATGTGTTAGACTTGTGAGCAAAGTATATATTTTGGATGTACATGTACTGAAATATGCATATTTTGTATAATTTTAAAGAGAGAAAAAAATACACGCATCAAACATGATTTAATTGTGTAAAATGCTCATATAAGGTATTTGTCAATGGAGCAATTGCTATTTTACAAGCAGTATACATCTATGTCTTAAAACAATTTGACTCATTTTATTTTCTAGTAAATAATGATAAAATATTTGTGTTTTGCCCTTTAGACAAAGAGAATGCATGAATTTTCTTATAGTTAGTTTTTGAAACCTGTTTCACTTGCATGCATTACCAAAAAATTACAACATAAAACAAACTATTATATGTTGTGATTTTGTTTTCAGTTTCATTGTGATCTTCTTTCATGTTATTTAACTTATTTTTAGATAAAATTGTCTCTCTATTTCTGAGTGATTAAATCTCAAGTTTGATAACTAATGTTTTATATTATTGCTTAATTTCTATTCAAAATATGCAAAGAAACCTTAGAATAGCATTTGATATCTTATTCAATTAATAATTGGAACTCCCTTCATTGCAGTGCCCCCTGCTCCTAAAGGTGTGGTGGTCACCAGGACAAGCTGGAAAACAGTTCAGGTCACATGGGACGAACCCAAGGTCCCAGTTTCCGGATACAGGATCTACTACCATCAGTTTGATATTGATGACCTTCAACTTTGGCCTTACAAGGACATTGGACCATACACTGTTGCGGAGATTACTGGTCTGGAAAAACAATCCTATGCAATCAAGGTGGCAGCACAGTCACTGGACGGACGATTTGGCAATACGTCTGCTTCAATAATCGTCAATGTTCCACAAAGTAAGAAAAGGAAAAAAGAAATACAGTTAATTTAATTGATCTTAAACTGCTATTTAAAGAAATACATACATGTTTAATCTATTGATATCTATCAAAAAACAAACATTATACAGATGTTTAAGTACACGATGAGAAAAAAAAATAGTTTCCATACTTATACTTTAAACCAACTTATTTTCGCAAGTACTTTATTTTGCATTTTTATATCAGAGGGCGATTTCGCATTTATTTATTTTTGTGATTTTTTCCTTAAACCAATTATATAATTATAGAAAAGGGTCTGTTAGCAACAATTTATTTTCTGTAACTCTCGTAATACGCGGAAATAAATCGCTCACGAAAATTAATTGGTTTACAGTACCAAATTTACGTCAGTGCTATGAATGCTATATAAGAGTATGTTTCTATTACAGATCCAGAGAGTGATAGTATTGTGACAAACTTCCGTGTGACCCACAAAACATCCACAGTGATCAACCTTGCCTGGGACCCGCCCAGAAAACATAATACCAATAACTATATAGTATGTATATGAATGAAAGTATTAGCATACATTATTGGGCAAGAAGGGGTCTGTCAACAGATTAGAAATCTTTTTTCCCCAAAACAGTTTACAACAAAGATTTTTTCTCAAAAAAACATAACAAAATACTCAAAACAGTTTACAGTCAGTTCTGTTTTGAAATAACAGTCAACAAAACTGGAAAATGGTCAAAACACATTAACAGAAAAGATTGTGCCTTTCTTCATAATGGGACATGTTTTACTGTGCTCTAGACATTGCGAATTACATGTATGTCCAGAGATTTAAATAATTTGTCCCATGTTGAAAAGTCCTGTTGAATTATGAAAATATGTCTTGCTTCCTTTCTTTCTCCCCCTGTATCATAATTTGACTTCATGAAATATTGAGTCTAGACAACCATAATCAATTAGTCAACCTTTGATTAGGTGGGGAACGAAAAAACTACGGCTAATGTCTCTAGTAATTTGGTTATAAGAAATTTGTCTGGAAGAAAGATATTACATGTGGACAAAGCGTTATGTAAGTCTTAATATTGATGGTAATGCTTGAAATTTTCATGTTTGGTTAGTCAAACAGCTCAGTATGTATTTTATAAAGCAATAATTTGTATTTGAAATTTGAAAGTAAGCATTGTATATTCTTTACCTCACTTTATTTATTATTTTGATTAACATGACATTATTAATGTCAGGTAGATAGTGCATATTTAGTTTAAACATATCTATTTACCCTGGATTGGGAAGCAAGCTTTATGCTTATGTGAATTTCTATCCAGCTAGCAGTCTGTGAGTGTGACCTTTGTAGCAGCCCCCATTGAGCCTGCTCTTAATCAAACTCTATAAAGGGGTCTTTAATGTGCATGGAGAATTGCTCGCCACATATACAGAACAACCTTTTTTCTTCCCTTCTGAAGGACTAGCATCGATATTTGAGACTATATTGCAAATGGTGTCAAGAGAGAGTTAGAGAATTGGTTCATGAAAATTTCACTCCTGACAAGGACCAAACCACATACTTTGGGGTATATTTGAGCTTATACAATGGTTTCCTTTAGTATTATATTTTGTTTGTTTGTTTAATATGTATTTCAAAATAGCCTCGCCGTAAATTTACTATTACTCTTTTTCAGCTTAAGATTCAAGGCACAAAGTTCTATCGTTCAGACGGAGGAATTGTTCAGCAGCCATTGCCTTCCATTGATCAGATCAATATCCCGGGACAGGCCACCACTTTCTCTGTTCCCAACCTTCTTCCTAAAGCTAGGTACCAGTTTAACATTACTGCTTCCTTTATGGATGGATCAAGAGGACCAGATCAATTCCTTATTGCTGAGACCAGAATTGAAGGTTAGTTGTGACAAGTGTAAACAACATGGAGAAAAAATATTGTTTGCTATGTATAGTTTCAAAGGTGTGTTGAATTAATACTTTAATAAACATTTCAGCTCAACATTAACATTTACGAAAATTAAAGTTAATGATGTCATGTGAGTTTATATACATTTATGCTATATATGCCCTTCTTTTACATCAGAACAATGTGAAAGTACTAGAAAATGTAATAAATGCTGGTAGAAATCAAAAAGTCAAAGTTTCAACACCTAGCACCAATTAATATTAATCCACCAAATTCAGTATTAAGATGAAAACTCTATTTTAAACAACAAAATTGAATTTTAATACACTGTGTTAAACTTCTGATATAAAACTAACTTGATCAATTACTTTATCTTTTATTTCTTTTTAGCCCCAGCAGTTGTGGCAAGGCCAGAGATTGATAAGATTGAGAAAGGCAACATACAGTTCCGTTTGACCAAGGCATCGGAGGCAAACGGTGGCATCAGCCACTACTACCTGATTGTGGTTCCCATGTTAAACAGAACAGGTCTTAAGAGACCACAAGACTATGAATTTAAAGAGGTAGAATACAGAAATAAAAATGTTTAGATTACAAAATATATATACTTGATTACAAAATCTGTATATTTGATTAAAGTAAGATGCAATTATTCATAGCAGATATTTTTCCTTGTCTGGTTATATTCTTAAAATGTTTTCATTTAAATCATTTATAAAACCAGCATTTCGATGTTGTTCCTTACATGCATTCATAAAAAAATAGTATATGCAATAATTTTAAGGTTAACCCATCTCTTTAAAACTACCCTGAAATCAAAAGACCTAATTTCTTGTTTATGTTTTAGTTATTTGATGATACCATGCCTACAAATTACGCTGCCAGTAAACCTTACATTGCTGCTAAATTCTCTGCCAACAAACTGCCATCGCTATTCACCCTCGGTGATGGGGACGAGTATGAAGGATTTACCAACAGGCCTCTCAACAAAGACTGGAAGTACTTGGTATTCCTACGGGCACATACTGTGGTCAAGGTATAAATCAATTATACAGGCTTTTGCTTACAACTTCAAAAACTTAAAAGGAAAATAATTAATCTTGCTTATGAAATTAAGTTGTTCATATTTTCTTTGTTTAAAAATTTCCTTAATTATTTTAAAATGGCAATTTCTGGTCAAAATTTAATACTTTGATTAATAGCATGTAAATCATGGGGGAAATTTTATGCAGATTAGATATAACACTTTCAAGTTAAATTGATACATCCAAAAGAATGATAACTTCTAAGTCACCAACAATAAATTAAGACCTTAAAGTTGTTTAACTTCTACCATCCATTTATTAATTATGATGATACATAGCTAAAAACTCAAGTTTTCAAATAATGTCATGAGGATATTTTAGTACATGAAAGTTAGATGTTTCGAATGGTTTTTGTCTGGGGCTGGGCGACTCCTTTTTACAGCCTCTTGGTAATCAGTATGCAGTATAACATGGAGTCCAATATCCTGAGATTCAATTTCAGTTTTGTCCCTCACTTACTTTCTGGTAAAGGAAATCTGGTCATTTTAGCCTTTGCTACATTTTGGTAAAATTGTGTTAAATGAACCAAAATAAATGCATTTAGTCTTGTATGCACAACAGTCAAAATTTCCGAAAAACTAGAAAAAAAAATTTTGACCTATTTTGATTTGTACATTGGTCTTCACTTTCATTTAAAACCATTATTGTAGGGTTAGAAGATTGAAAATTAGCAGTAAAAAATACATTTGAATATGTTTTAGAATAGTTGTATATGTTTTTAGGGTCTTTACAAGTCTAGCGACTTTTCTATAAATGTTACATATACTGGAGATGAGGTACAAAAGCCTAGAGTGCCAACGGTCATTGTAAAAAATGGTCCATACGACTTTGTACCAAACCCTGGAAGCGAAATGGAACAACAGCCTGACCGCACAGACCATGATTACACTATGATTTTAATCGTGGCACCTGTTTGTGCCGGCGTGGCTCTATTAATCGTAGGCTGTATCGTAATCATGTATCTGAGGTACCCCATTGTCATTGTTGTTCTTTCTGCTGTTGTGCATACCTTGACAATTTTAGTTTCATTGATGTTGTTTTTTTATTTTTTATTTGCATATTTAGGGTCTTTACAAAAGCAGCGACTTCTCGGCAGAATTAGTAGGATATATGGAGAGTTACAGCACACAGCCACCTAATCTAAACATGATCTTTATCGTGGGCTCTATTTGCGCCTTTGTTTTAGTGTTGGTTGGGGGTGGAATAATTTGGATAAGGTATTCTTGCCATTGTCTCGCATTCTCAAATGCTGCTTCTTGTTGTGCTTCATGTCACTGTCAGCAGAGTTGCCAAAAACTGGTATTTACATGACTGCCCTGTTAGTTAACCTTAGTGTAGTACGATGTATAGCCCACAAATTTAACTCCGGTAATCTTTTACCAAAAGTTACCAAACTTTGGTAGTCATGTATCTCTTAGTTTTTCGTAAACTCTACAATGACAGTATTTATGTTTTAATTTCATTGTTGTCAATTGTATTTCTATGTTGTCTTTTTTATTTGGTTTTATTTAGGAACTCTATACAAGCAGCGATTATTCAGCGCCCATTACAATGATTCCTATCTACCCGGTTCCGATACCGACCCGCCGTACGCCCAACTTAGAACCAGAATCCTCAGATATGTCGTCATCAAGTGTCCCAAATTCTAAAAGTCTGATGATTATCATGATTGTGGCCCCTGTTTGTGCCGGGGTTGCCCTGATCATAATAGGCTGTATCCTCCTCGTATGGTACATGAGGTAATTATAAGCATGGGAGCTAAACTTTCTCAGAGCAGTTAGTATTCTAACATAGAAACTAAAAAAAGTTTGTTTACTAACAAAAACTCAGATTTGGAAATTTAAATTTTAGAATTCCATAATTAACTAACTTTAAGGGATCCTATTTATAACATCTATTATTTATTGACATGAGGATTAACCAGCTTTGACCCAAGTAGTCCCCTACTAAGACAAAGTCCCACCAATCATAAAAACTACTTCGAGAATACATATGAGTTGTTTAAGTGTAATTTCATTCTGGAAATTTAATACTAACATTTGATTTAAAATTTAATATTTTAAGAAGACATATGTGTGGCTGTGCTGACAATAAACAAAGGTATAGGAAACCTAAATTTCCCCTCCATATCAGAAACCTGTTATGTACAATGTTGTTTCTGCATGCTACATGTATATATGTTAATATAACCTTGACTATTTTTTAAGCAGAATATGTTTATTTCATATTTCTAGGCGACATTAAAATAAGTTTCTTCTCCTTTTTATATCTACAAAACTCATTAATTGTTTTGAAGACAGCATTTTGTTTTCCTGTGAAAAATAAAGAAAGAAAACATGTTTCTTGAATAAAAACCTGCCAACGAGAACTACTTTGAGTGAAAACGAGAATAAATTCAAAACAAAAATTTGTCAAAAAGTGGAATCATTTAAAAAGAAATTATTTAAACTATGTTATTTTTTTCTCTTGAACTAATAGAAGAAAGACATTATAAAAAATACATTCCAAACTTTTCTGTTATAGGAGAAAATCTCATCGTAAGAGTAAAGCCCCTGAACCATTGCCAGGCAAAGTGTTTGTTGACGTACCACCCCACCCTAGTGATCCAGTGGAACTCAGACGACAGCACTACCAAACTCCAGGTAAAAATTATTCTTGAAATTTAAGTTAAATATTGATTTTAAGTGTGATTTGTGAATTTTTGAAAATAAAATTTAAATTTGTAGATTTTTAGTATCATGATAAAACATGAAAAAAAAATAAAAATTCAGTTATAATTATGTTTTCCAGGGAACATGATTCTTTTTCACGATTTTCAGTCATGATTTTTATGGGTAAATGCATTTTGTTGCAGCATTTAAATGACTCCAAAAGTTATTTCCCCCTTGAGTAGGTAAAAGAATAATATTTGGTCACACCTGAGTGGTGATTTATCATATAGGTATAGATAAAATATCACGATTTTCTAGTTAAATTAGATTCTTCATTTGAACATCACCAGTAAAAAGAATTTCTGCATTTTGAGAGGGTGTATGACAGGATGTTATTAACACCACGTGAGTGTATATCCCCAACAAACAAAAGTTTGATACAGTTATCACCCTGTCTGTCCACATATCTTATAAGTGCAACTCTTCCTAACCAACTTGATGGATTTTAATGAAATTTTACATGAAGGAAACATCATATGAGATATGCATGAAAACAAATACTGTGGTTTCATTATTATTCGTGGGGTATTAATTTTCGTAGTTTTCTTGGGTGGTCTTGACATGAAATTTGATACTCCACGAAAGGAGTTTTATATTGGTTTGTATGTTGCAAACTACAGAGCCACGAATTTAAGAATCCACAAACTGACAATTTTTCATCAAACCACGAAAATTGGTATCCACGAAAATAAATGAATCCACAGAAGTATAACTAACTTAGGGTGCTCAAGTTTCCTTTCACTCGTGCCACATGATGCTTTGGAACTAAATGCCATTAATCCTTCATTATTTTGAACTTGATCTTTTACAGGAATGATCAGTCATCCACCTATACCAGTCCACATGTTGGCAGACCACATAGACAATCTCAAGGCCAGTGACAATATGAGATTCTCTCAAGAATATGAATCCATCGAACCTGGCCAACAGTTTACTTGGGATAATTCCAACTACGAGATCAACAAACCTAAAAATAGATATGCAAATGTGATAGCGTATGACCATTCTCGGGTGATTCTTCAGCCTATCGATGGAATCCCAGGCAGTGATTATATCAATGCTAACTACATGGACGGATATAGGAAACAGAATGCTTATATTGCCACACAGGTATGATCAGAAAAATCTTATCCTCAATTTGTGACTATGGATTATGGAATAAAAGTTTCCCAATTTCGTAAATTATCTGGGATTAAAATAGTGTTAGAATTTGGAGTAATTGCAAAATTATTGAACATCAATGATTAAGCTTACAAAATCCAAGAAGTAGGAAGCAAGAAAATTATTTTGATATGAAATTAACAACGAAATATAAATAATGTTATGAATGGGTTTTCAAAAATAATCCAATGGCAAGCAGCATAAATTTAGTTTACAAGAACTTGGAATATTGAAAAGTTTACTCAGGTTGAACAATTCCAAAATTATTTTGCATTTTAGGGTTGTTTGGAGATTTCTAGTGAGAAAGATTATAAAATTATTTTACATTTTAGGGTCCTCTGCCCGAGACATTTGGAGATTTCTGGAGAATGGTTTGGGAACAAAGATCAGCCACCATCGTTATGATGACCAAGCTGGAGGAGAGATCAAGGGTAAAATATTTACTGTCATCATTTGTTTGTTTTTATGCTCCACCTAAGAAAGTAGGGTGGCATACAGTGTTTGGGTCTGTTTGCTTGTTTGTCTGTCTGTCCCAAATGTTGTGAGATTGGGGATATATTCTTGTTAATTTGAAAAAGAGCAAAGTACTAAAAGAAAATTAAAGAATTTAGATAGAAGCATAGAAGTACCAATAGGGCAATTAAATGTTGTAGGTCTTAAAAGCCCTAAACAAAATCATTAGGCATAAAGACAACACAAAAACAAACCCACAACATGATAAAAGACACCCAAAATAACAAAAAGGTTTTCAGCAACACAAGCTTGAATGGAAACAAATGTGTACTATGGTGCTCAGGGAATATAAGCATGTATCGATCTTTCTATACCATGCATGCATTCAATTAACATATTACCAGAAAGTGTTCCTAACATTACATTAAATCTTGGTAATAGCATCATTCAGTTTTTTAAAATAACATTGATTATCTCCCTTTACAGATTAAATGTGACCAGTACTGGCCCCACCGTGGAGGAGAGACTTATGGTATTATGCAGGTGTTACTGGTGGACGTCACAGAATTATCGACCTACACCATCAGGACCTTCCATGTCTCCAGAGTATGTCAATTATTTTAATTTTAACTTCTGGTTATCAGTTTTGAACATATCTTTAGTTTCAGTAAAAGCTTAACATTCTGTCAGTTTCGCTAGAAGAAAGTTAATTTGAAATATCAGCCATTCTGATGAATATTGCTGTAGTGAAACATTGAAGTACTTATGTGTTAATGGTTTTGAATTGACTAGCATATTTACTTGAGCATATTTATGGCAAAATGTATTGCACTATTCAAAGAAAGATAAACATGTTTATTTTTTTTACATAGTTATTTGACTTGTAATTTTATAAATTTTACATTTCAAGATATCAGAGTATATCACTAGTTTAGTTATAGTATTTTCTCTTGATCATTTATACAATGCTATTTTTCTATTTTTCTCCAATTTTAGTATGGCTACCCAGAGAAGCGAGAAGTCCGACAGTTCCAGTTCACTGCCTGGCCAGAT
This sequence comes from Arcuatula senhousia, assembly GCA_963971305.1. NCBI lineage: Eukaryota > Metazoa > Mollusca > Bivalvia > Mytilida > Mytilidae > Arcuatula > Arcuatula senhousia. Next base: position 61,177,411 of record OZ020303.1, on the reverse strand, counting down.
CATGGTGTACCTGATCATCCAACCCCACTGTTGATGTTCATGAAGCGTGTCAAAACCAGTAATCCACATGATGGTGGCCCTATGATAGTACATTGCAGGTAATTATAGGATAATAAAGATGAGATGAACTACCTACCTATTTTGGCAAAATTTCAAAAAAATAACATTTGATTCCTCTGTGCAAGTTTAACATGGTCATTTGGGTGAAAGATGTGCATTTTGAGATACACTTTTGTGTAGTAAGAAAAACAGTTGTACTATAGCAACAGCTTGCATGAAGCTTTGTTTTGTATGTTCCAATTTATTACATTGTAACATAGAAGTTTAGGTTACTTTTTCATCAATCTATTACATGAGGGAAGCTTTATGAGTCATCTTCTCATAGCAAGGTTGTCACACATCCTTGAAACCTGGAAAAAACCCTTTAATTTCATTTGTAAGTTCAAGGTCCTGCAAAAGACATTGAATTTTGAAAAAAAAGAAAATATCATTGAAAAACCCTGGAATTTTACAGTTTCACAATCAAAGGTTCATGATTGAACTGTTTCACAGAAAATTTCATCGGGGACTGAAATTTTGCCGAGTATTTTCATCATTGAAAATGACTCAAATACCCTTGAAAAGTCTTGGAAAAACTTTTGAATTTTACAACAAGAAAATAGTGGCAACCCCTGTCTTTGGTACTCATGTTTCTTCAGCATTAAAACTGACCACTTCTTATGTCCTATGTACATAAAAAGAATACTGTGGATTCGTATATTTTTGTGGGTATCAATTTTCATGATTTGATTTAAAAAAGATCAGTTCGTGGATTCTTAAATTCTTGGTTTTGAAGACTACAGAATACAGATCTATGTAACATTTCCTTTTCGTGGGGTTTCAATTTTCCTGGTTAAAGGTCACCCACGAAAACAACGAAAATTGATACCCCACGAATAATAATGAAACCACAGTACTCACTCTCTCACTGACTCACTTGACTCTGTTTATTTACAGTGCTGGTGTTGGAAGAACTGGAGCATTCATAGTAATAGACGCAATGTTAGAACGTGTCAAACATGAAAAGACAGTTGATATTTACGGCCATGTGACCTGTTTACGGGCCCAGCGTAATTACATGGTACAGACCGAGGACCAGTATATATTTATCCACGATGCTTTACTAGAAGCTGTCACTTGTGGAAACACAGAAATCCCAGCACGTAATTTGTCTGCACATATACAGAAATTATTACAACCGGAACCTGGTGAAACTTCAACAGGAATGGAATTAGAATTTAAGGTTGGTGTTTTATAAAAATAACAGTTTAGTGTGAGTGAAAATATGCCTACTTTTAGTTTTTGTCTCGCCTGCGACGAATAGTCGCGGAAGGCGAGACATAGGTATTACTTTCCGGCGGCGGCGACGGCGGCGGCGTAAACTTTTTTGTAAGACTTTTATGGACGATGAATTGCTTGAAAAGTATAATAGCTAGGCATCTGATATTTGGTATACAGACAGTTGAGGGTATGGTCTACGCAACTGTCGCCATGCCGTTTGACCCTGACCCCATTTTCACGCTCCAGTGATTCTGTGAACTTAGGTTTTTTTTCAGGCCATAAACATTTTTGTAAGACTTTTGTGGACGATCAATTGCTTGAAAAGTATAATAGCTAGGCATCTGATATTTGGTATACAGACAGTTCAGGTTATGGTCTACGCAACTGTCACCATGCCGTTTGACCCTGACCCCATTTTCACGCTCCAGTGACTCTGTGAACTTAGGTCTTTTTTCAGGCCGTAAACTTTTATGTAAGACTTTTGTGGACGATGAATTGCTTGAAAGGTTTAATAGCTAGGCATCTGATATTTGGTATACAGACAGTTCAGGTTATGGTCTAGGCAACTGTCACCATGCCATTGGACCCTGACCCCATTTTCACGCTCCAGTGACTCTGTGAACTTAGGTCTTTTTTCAGGCCGTAAACTTTTTTGTAAGACTTTTGTGGACGATGAATTGCTTGAAAAGTATAATAGCTAGGCATCTGATATTTCGAATACAGACAGTTCAGGTTATGGTCTACGCAACTGTCCCCATGCCGTTTGACCCTGACCCCATTTTCACGCTCCAGTGACTCTGTGAACTTAGGTCTTTTTTCAGGCCGTAAACTTTTATGTAAGACTTTTGTGGACGATGAATTGCTTGAAAAGTATAATAGCTTGGCATCTGATATTTAGTATACAGACATTTCAGGTTATGGTCCATGCAACTGTCACCATGCCGTGTGACCCTGACCCCATTTTCATGCTCCAGTGACTCTGTGAACTTAGGTCTTTTTCAGGCCGAAAAACTTTTTTGTAAGACTTTTATGGAAGATGAATTGCTGAAAAGTTATAATAGCTAGGCATCTGATATTGGGTAAACAGACAGTTGCGGTTATGGACAACGCAACTGTCACCATGCCATGTGACCATGACCCCATTTTTACGCTCCAGTGACTCGGTGAACTTAGGTCTTTTTTCAGACAGAAAACTTATTGTAATACTTGTGTGGACAATGGATTGCTTGAATAGTATAATAACTAGGCATCTGTTATTAGGTATACTGACACTTTTTGTGTTTATATCAAGAAATGAAAGCTTAGGTAGTTGATTTTAGCGATGGTGCCGGCAGGCGAGACATACTTATAGTGGCCACACTTGTTTAACTTTTTATTAAAACCTTTATTCATATATTAAAATATGTTACTGTATGTATGAATACCATTACTTTATTAAAATGATATGGTTAACAGTGTAGAGTAATGAGTCACTGTTTTGAATTATTTAATTTTCAACATATTTTGTCATCTATCATCAATGTGCTAGTGGTTCCTTTGATAAATTGTCTTTTTGTGCCCCATCACAATGGGAGCGGGGACATAGAAATGCCTTGGTGTCCGTCTGTCCATCACACTTTGTTTCGTAGCAGATTTCTCAGCCACTATCAGTCCTATAGGCTTTTGATATTTGGTATGGGCTTCAGGTAGGGGTCCCATATGGTGGGATGCCTTTTAAGGTCTGTCGCTTACCTACTTTCTGATGAACATGCTGACTTAGAATTTTTTGAAGGTCTTTCGCTCCTCAACTTCCTGTATAGGGAACAGACTTAAAATTTTTGCCGCTTGGCAGGGGACCCAGAAATATTGTTCTTGTTTATTTGAATAAAAACAAATACATAAAACTTTAAGATCTTATCTTAATAAACCTATTTTGTTTTCTTTACAGAGATTAGCCAATATGAAAGCCAGTCCCAATAGATTTATTAGTGCAAATCTTCCAGTCAACAAATTTAAGAATAGATTGGTCAATATACTGCCATGTAAGTAATTGTAATCTCACGAACATTAACCTTTTAAACTGTTTAAAGAATAAATATTGCCATATTTTCTTTTCTTGCAGAATTAGAAGGGGGAAAAAATCAGAGGTGTTTTATTTTGTGAGAAAATAATAATACAATAATGTAGCTTTCTGTGTCTTTAAATTGAAAGAATTTTTGTCACACTTTTTATCTGTTCATTACTGTAATGCATATGTATACTGATCTAAAAAAAAAAAGATATTTTTAATTTTTTCAAATGATAATATCTATAGGGAGATAATAATGTTATGTATTTGTTTTATATTTTCAGATGAGTCCACCAGAGTATCTTTACATCCCATCAGAGGTGTTGATGGATCAGATTATATAAATGCTAGCTTTATAGATGTAAGTAAAACTAAAGCTTGAAGAAGCAAACAATTTCTGGGTAAACCACTCTGCTTTACTGATTTTTAAGCCTCATCTACAAAAGTAGGGGCATATAGTGTATGAGTCTGTTTGTTCATCCATATGTTTGAACTGAATTAGGTTCACGTTGAGGTTGTCATTACTTTTCCTTCTTGCCAGGTTGGGCAGCATGTCTTTTTCTTTGATATCTATTTCTATTTCAAAAATAAGACTTGCCATAATTTTGGAAAACGTACCAATGTTTAAAGAGTTCATGTATTCATAGTGTAATTGTGCTTTAGATTGCATTTGAAAATTCTCATCTTAATAATTTGTTTTGATGTTTGATTTACAGGGTTATCGATATAGACAAGCCTACGTAGCCACACAAGGGCCACTGGCAGAAACCACCGAGGATTTCTGGAGGATGTTATGGGAACATAATTCTACAATCATAGTCATGCTCACAAAACTTAGAGAAATGGGACGAGTAAGTCGGAACTTAATTATACTGAAAAACTTCATAAAAATATTTGATACTGAAAAGTGAATTATACCCACTTAAATTTGAATTATATTTGCAAAACCTTGGTTCTTTTTATGGCCCGACCACGTATGTGGATCGGACATATAGTTTTACCCTTGTCCGTCCGTCCGTACGTCCGTCCGTCTGTCCGTAACACTTTGGTTAAGTTCTTGGTTAAGGTCAATTACTCGGATACTAGATGTTGGGGGTCAATGATATTTCACCACCAGATGGGTCTTGGGTAGGGCTACACCACCCACTAGAAATTAGGTCACTGTGACCTATATTTTATGTATGAACGACTTCGGTTAAGTTCTTGGTTAAGGTCCATAACTTGGATAATAGATGTTGGGGGTCAATGATATTTCATTACTAGATGTGTTTTAGGTAAGGTGACACCACCCACTAGAATTTAGGTCACTGTGACCTATATTTTACGCATGAATGACTTTGGTTAAGTTCTTGGTTAAGGTCCATTACTGGGATACTAGATGTTGGGGGTCAATGATATTTCACCATCAGATGGGTCTTGGGTAGGGCTACACCACCCACTATAAATTGGGTCACTGTGACCTATATTTTATGCATGAACGACTTCGGTTAAGTTCTTGCTTAAGGTCCATAACCTAAATACTAGATGTTGGGGGGTCAATGAAATTTCCCAACTAGATGTGTCTAAGGTAAGGTGACACCACCCACTAGAAATTAGGTCAGTATGACCGATATTTTACGCATGAATGACTTTGGTTAAGTTCTTGGTTAAGGTCCATATCTCAGATACTACATGTTGATGGTCAATGGTATTTCACCACTAGATTTGTCTTGGGTAACATGACACCACCCAATAAAAATTAGGTCACTGTGATCTATATTTTATGCATGAACGACATTGGTTAAGTTCTTGGTTAAGGTCCATAACTTGGATACTAGATGTTGGGGGTCAATGATATTTCACCACTAGATGTGTCTTGGGTAAGGTGACACCATCCACTAGAAATGAGGTCACTGTGACATAAATTTTACGCATGAATGACTTTGGTTAAGTTCTTGGTTAAGGTCCATATCTTGAAAACTACATGTTAGGGGTCAATAATATTCCACTTCTCGATGAGTCTTGGTAACATGGCACCATCCACCAGAAATAAGGTCACATCTACCTATATTTTACACATGAACACTTTTGATCAATTTCTTGGTAAAGGTCCATATCCCAGGTAATAAACATTGAGGGTCAATGATATTTCAAGAACGGGAGGGCCATCCTGTGGCTCATAGACACATTTTCTAGTTTTTTCTATAAACTAGTAATTTATTTTATAAATAGTAAAACATCACCTATTCATTGCCTTTTTGGTTTCCCCCCCCCCAAAAAAAAATATGACACATTTTAGTAATTTGTTGTTTAAAGACTACTTTATTAGCAAGAGTACAGGTTTTATTTAAAAAAAAAAACTCTTTTGAAATACAATATTATGATCGTAATTATAAGATAATTTGAAAAAAAACTATGATACATGTAGTGAATTTCAAAACTGCTCTATCTTTTGTAGGAGAAATGTCACCAGTATTGGCCAAGTGAACGATCAGCCAGATACCAGTATTTTGTGGTAGATCCAATGGCTGAGTATGATATGCCGTCTTACATGTTGAGAGAGTTCAAAGTCACAGATGCCAGGGTAAATAGATATTGATTTTTACTATGAATGTAAATATTTGAATTTTAAAACAGAATATGTTTTATTAGCTTCTTGAATTGTTAATTATCTCCCTTTAACCAAGATTTAGAATTATTGGGTTTTAAACCTGATTTAATAATAATTTGTTAATTAATTAAACTGGTAAATTAAGACAGAAGCAGTAATGTTAGTGATTTTATTTCAGAGGACATTCATACATTTCCTTCAAATATATAATGACTATGTACTTATTATTGACCAATTGAGGAGTGTTATCTTGTTAGAAGAAGAGCATAAAAAGAAAAGATTGAAAGAAACGATAGAAAAGAATTAAAGTATAGTCATGAATAGAATCATAATCAAAGGTTTTATCTTTTGTTTTTAGGATGGCCAGTCTCGTACAATCCGCCAATTCCAATTCACTGATTGGCCAGAACAAGGAGTTCCCAAGTCTGGTGAAGGGTTCATTGATTTCATAGGACAAGTCCATAAAACTAAGGAACAGTTTGGACAAGAAGGACCAATCTGTGTTCACTGCAGGTAGGACAGTAAGAGATTGAGAAATTAATGATAAAAAATAATGTTTTTGTCACTATTAGTTTTGAGAAGTAATGTTGTTAGGGATGCACAAAATATAAGTTAAAATATTATCATCTACTAAAAGCAACATTTTGTGACAAATTAGGAAATAGAATTATAGTAGCTATTTACCTATGCATGTCATGGTAAAAGTTACCCCCAAAAAATTTGAAAAAAGAACATGTGAAAAAATGCCCATATTATATATGTAATTTGATGGTTTGTCCTACAATATGACCATTTGTTCTATTTATAGTGCTGGAGTAGGAAGAACAGGTGTGTTTATTACCCTCAGCATTGTATTAGAGAGAATGAGATATGAAGGTGTGGTGGACATGTTCCAGACCGTGAAAATGTTACGGACACAGCGACCAGCCATGGTGCAAACAGAGGTACATACTGGTCCTTATTAGGGCTCCATATCAAGGATTTTGAAGGCTTATTGGTTATAATTTGTCCATGTGTCCCTCCATCAACAAATTTTCATTAACACTAAAACTCCATAATTATAAGGGATACAGATTTGAAATATTACACTTTTAAATACCATTTGAGGAACTGCATATGAAATTTCATGACTTTTTTATGTCACCTGCAACATGTTGCAAAGCAACATATAAGAGTCACTTTGGTACCATCTGTTGTTCTGCAACATCAAAAAATTTCTATCACAGTTTTCTGGACACATGCTTGTCACAGTATCTTGATATCCGGCATGTAGGTTCCTCCTATAGTACAATATGGTTTAAAGCAATTTTATGCACATAACTCATCTACTTCCTGTTTACTGAATGTTTGCAGATGCAGGTGACATATGTTTTCCATGGAAGACTGCCATTTCTAAATGTGGAAAAAATGTGGGAATTTCTAAATGTGTCGCGTACACTTATTCCACATCTCAATAACGTATATTAATTTGACAACCACATCACTTTTACAATTGTATGATTATAAACTTCTGTTCTTATAGTGTCTATGTTCTAATTGAACCATTTTTTCCCTTTTCAGGACCAATACCAGTTCGGCTACAGAGCTGCATTAGAATATTTAGGATCATTTGATCATTATGCAACGTAGATCTGACCAACCAATAGAATTACATCGGCAGAAATTAAGGGACCGAATACTTTTCCCATCAGGCTACCTAACTTCATAAGCGATCCCCGATTTAACATGTTTTTATTTATTCAGCGTTACATTGTTAAGCTTGTAGTTTGTTTATGATGTGTTTTTAGACATGTTATTGAGGATTGTGATATGGTGTAGCCTCATGATGGATCATATTTTGTTTTTCGCTGAATTTTTTCATCTTTTCAAACAAATGACTAGTTATTCAGACGATTGAAACAAAATATCTATAGAACTGCATAGATTTTACTTAATATTGAAGGAATGTGCAATACAATTATATTGTAAATATGTACTAAAAATACGATAAAAGTGCTTAATATACAATAGTATCATAATCGTGCAAATGTTTGTGAGGAGAAATCAAGGTCAGATGAATGCTTTTCATTGAAATCCATGGAGACATTGATGCATAATTAATGAGATGAATGTTGTCATTGGACAGTGTGAGAAATGGATTAGTCTTCTGCTGCCAAAGAACAATTGACTCCGCCCACTTTAATGTGGATTGGCGGGACTAAATGATCATGTGATTGTTGTTTACATCTTATTCTATCTTCTGTATAACTTCTTATATGACTGTTTTGGAGGTGCTTGTGCAGTGTTGTGATAGAGTTCATTGAAAAAATCTATTTATTAAAAAATAGTTAACTGGTTTTGCTTTAACTGGTCAAAAAGTTTTGTTTTATGACAGGAATTTGTTAATTTTTCATCAAATATACATTCCAATCTTATGAAAGTTGTGGCTTCCTTCACTAGGGAGAGCTATTTACTTTTCTCATGAATTCAAAATAAATGCTCAGTAAACAGATCTTTTCAATGAACTTAAAGCATAAGTGTTTTGTACATTATAGCAGTACTTCAAAAGTACATCTATTTATAAATTGTTGAATAACTTTGTGGCCATGTGTTCAGATTTCATTGGTTACAATTTTATATGGGCCATAAGGTCAAAGGTCAAAGATAGAAACTTGATGGAAAGTTTTAGTAGATGATAGAAAAATACTGTGTGAATTATGGTTGATATGGTAAGAAGGGGCATAACTCTGTAGATGTCCAAGAAAGGAAGATAACTTGTGAAGATTGGCCCCACCCATGTTTACAGTTTCTTTGTATTTAATATTGTTGTGATAGCTGTGAGACAATGCAATATCATTGTGTGCTGTATTACGTGTCTTGTAAAATTACATTCTCATAAATGTCCAATATTTTTTATCATTTATGTAGAATTCATGTAGCATAAAAATGTCTCAGTTCAAAATCTTTTCAAGTCAGAAATTAACAGATTACAAATGTATTTTGTAGAAAATATCTTCACAACAGAAACTTATCTACTTTTAGTAGAAAAAAATGAGAGAACAATTTTAAACCAATTTATATTAATGAAATAAAACCAAAAAATACATAAATCTGTATTTCAAACACAACCAAAAAGTATATTTTAACCAAACACAAACTGACTATATATATGAATCTCCTTTGAAATATATCTTAAGAAATAATATTTTATTTTGTTCATCATACATGTACTATAATGTGATGTACATTTTATCCAGTTGTGTAGCTATGTACATAGTGCTTGGTGTATATAAATTGAATAATTGCATTATAAAAACTGGATAATGTTTACATTTACTAAGACTATTTATTTTGGGCAATTATACATTTTTTTCAAAAATACTTTGGCACTGTTTTACACTCAATTTGATTTCTTATAAAAAAAAATAATTAACTAAATATTTCTAAAAGTTTCTGAAATTATTTATAATTTTTTGGATGAAAGTTAATTGAGACCACTCCTTAAGATCTCTAGTCAATTTAAATTTGATTGATCTTGACAAATATCATTGCAAAATTTATTTTGATATTAAACATTTAAATTTAAATAACGTTTTCACTTTTATCTTCCTTTCAAATTAATATATGATTTAATGTTAGTTTTTATTGCACAATTTTCTCACCATTTACTAATAATTTCTATCTTAAGACCTCTGACGTCTTAAAAGGCAAAAATGATTTAGAGGTTAACAAGGTCATTACAACCTTAAATGGTTTCCATTGCAAACAAAATAAAAGTTCCGTTAAGGTTAAAATGTAAACATTATTCAATCAAACGTTTCTAGTCCATTACATTTTTATTACGACATCGTGACATTTTATTTCAGCTCATCAGTGACTTTTCAGTTCAGTATTGTCATCCATTTTATTTTTGTCTTCATTTTAGAATTTGTGATATACTTGTATTTTCATTCATTTTCAATATTTTTTTCAAAGACCAGTTGAAAAAAAGACTTGCCAAATTTACGTTTTTTATAATTTTGTATGATCACTTTATTTATCAAAGTATTTAAGTGAGAACCACCGATGCATAAACCATAAAATAAGTCTATTTTTAACATATCCTACGATCTTGAAAATTGAACATGTGAAAAAAAATTAAATATTTATCTGCATCATAACTGAAATTAAAATACATGTACAATCAACAAACACACCTGTTGTCATAACGCTAAACAGTTACAGTTATTTATTAAAAATATGATTTTATTTAAATAGTAATTGGAGTTGTTAAAAAAATATTTAAGCCATCAAAATTTGACTGGATGGACTGGAAATTACCAGTTTAAATTGGTTTGGATCAGTGGAAAACTTTCAAAATTTAATGATTTAACAAATTGACAAATCAAATTGTTTTAAATTTCTTTTCCAGTCAATAAATAAAGGTAACAACAAAGTGAACTCAGTGTCCTAATATCTGACTGTATTTGAATTTTTTTCACGGCAGAGTGTTTAGAATATTTATTTTAAAAGAATTGCATTATTAGAGGATTTTCATAAAATATAACAGAAATTCTTGTATTTGAATTATTTTATTTATGTAAGCTGGGAGTTATATTTTTGTTGACAGCTTTGATGTCTCATTCTATATGGAATATAATGTTAACTCATTCTTCATCAATAGTACTTTAATAAATTCATAGTACTGTATTAGTTTCTGTTTCTGTTCGTGCATTCACCTAGCCATAAGGCCAATATAGAAAATATCCTAGATTCTCATCCCCTCCTGTCCTAATTTTTTCAACAAACTCAAAAAATTTCATTTGTAAATTTGGGTAAATAATGTTCATTTTCAATCAATTTCTTTTAAAATTGCAGAATATTTTATCAAAAATAAAATTTGCCAACCTGCGGGATTTTTTAAAGAAATTGGGATGAGAATCTAGGAATTATCATATTACAATGTATGACCTTAGAAAGAGAGGAGTGAAAGATTACTCAGGAAAAATACTGCAATCTACTCCATACATGTGACGGGTCCGTGATGACAAAGCTGGAGATTTTGATTTTTTTGGCTGGAGATTGGACAAAAAAGCGGGAGATTTTCAACGCTCATTAAAATTGCAATTCAATGTCACTTTAGGGCACTAGCGTGTGCCAAATATACATGGCTTCACTGATTAATCTCAAACTGTTTATACAATCATCACGTTAATCATGGCAATAAACATTTAATTAATACCCTTACCTGTTAAATCAACGTCTACCTAATTGACAAACCCCTAAAACACCGGAAATGTTTTATGTTACACAAAAAGTCGGGAGAACGGGAGATGGATAAAAAAGTCGGGAGATTTTGTCTCCCGGCGGGAGAAGCACATGTATGCTACTCAACAAACTTGTTGACAATGAAACAGCCTGTTATCCAGAAAGTCTTTCTGACCGATTTAAAATGTTTGATAAATATGATTTGTTATGCCCACCTTTAAAAGAAGAGGGGGTAAAGTGTCCGATGCCTTCGTCCCAAATCTGATTTACCTTCAGGTTTAAGTTGATTTTCCATGTTTTAAGGTGGGGCATTATGACTTTTAGGATGCCTGTACCAAGTCAGGACCATTGTGGTATTCAATTTCTCTGGTGTGTCTGCCTTTTTTTTTTTGGTCTTTCTCTCTGACAACAAAAATGTGTCTTTGAACAAACTTTAAAAATGATAACCTGCCTTGTGATGAATGCAGATGCCAAAGCTTAAATGCAATTACAAAATGAAATAATTGGCATTTCAAAAAAATCAAGTAATTATTATCAACAAGTGATAGTAAACTGATCTTTTTCTTATGGATACCATTGAAAATTGATGAACAGTATAATAAGGAAATCTCTTTCTATCTCACTTTACTAAAAGCCATGTGAGCTTATGCTATAGCTATAATCCACCCTGGTCTGTTGTCTGTACACAATAGAATATTCTCTGAAACCATTATCCTAATTTGATGATGATTGCAGCAAAGGATCAGATAAAACATGACAAAAAGGAGAACATAGGTTAGAATCCTTTAAAACGGCTCATAACTCATCTTCTATAACAATTTTTAAAAAAGGGTGTTTTTTCATGTTCTCGTCCCATATAAAAAGAAAAATGTTGAAGATAGAGAAAAGCTATTGCTTTCTTAAATTCCATGGTATTCAATTTCACGTCTGTCGCTCACCTACTTCCTGTTAAACGAAATCTGGCCATAAATGACTTAGATTTTTGCCCCTGTTGCTGTTGCTTCCTTAAAACTTACTCATTTTAAGCACTACAGGTAAGCCGAGAACTAAAACAGATACTGAGAAATGAAATATTGAAAGGATTATAGGCTCTTAAGAATATAATAGAAAATAAAGAGATGTGGAATAAGTGTACGCGACACAGCCCACAATTAAACGGCAATTTAGAAAAACCACAATGGACAACCGCCAGCAGCCTTCAACGAGGCCATTTGGCACTGCTCGCGGTTCTGCAATTGGCCCATGGTCTAAATAAGATGCATATAATTCAAATCCAGCCCTGATATAGTCACAGATAGACCCCCTTCTTAAACAAGGAACAGAAAACATCAAAAAAGACAAGTACAAACGAGAGCTTTGTCAAAGATTCCTGGCTTAGGACAGGCACATGTAATATGTGGCGGGGTTAAACTAGTTTTTTGGGCCCAACCTTCCCCCTATCAATATTCCTAGACAAAGCACAAAAACTAAACACACAATAAAAATCAAATCGATCAAAGTCCAATTCTACTAGAGAGAACCTAAGACAAAAAACAAGAACAAACAGAAGGACGGTAAAGGAACTCTCTATAGAACACTCGCTGTTACTGACAGCTAGCTGAGAATCATCAATCGACTGATGTAAAAAAATCAAACGTATCGATTTTAAATCCGACACAACACTTCAAACAATAATGATTTAGTGAAGTGTCATCACACAAAACCGACACGCTTGATCGCTATAATGCTTAAAAATGACAATAGTAAAAATGTTTATGGAAGTTTTAAAGCAAGTATCAAGTTTTCAATATTTCTGCCAATAAACACTAAATTCAAAGATTTAACCAAAATATTCATTTCATATCCTTTCCGTAATAAATTTTGAAGCCAATTTTTCATTTCTATAGGATTGCTTTTAAATTTGTGAGCTTTATAAAAAACATTACCATAAAATTCAGGATGTGATATTCCTTTCACTATAAGAAAGTGACGTGTACAATTAAATTTTTCAATAAGAGATCGATACTTGTGGAAGAATTTTGAAAAAGATTTTACTAATTTGTGGTATCGATAACCTTGTTTTGATAATTTTTCAGTAATATAACGGTTTTTTATAAGTTGTATAGAAGTATTCATTCTCTTGAAGTTGTCAAGATTTCCCCCATGGGTCTGTAAAGGTCAGAAAGGACGGTGGTTGACGGTTGTTTGGTGTTTGGGGTTGTTGATTTTTAATACTTTGATATACCACGTTTGATAATGTTCCTGTCTGGTCGCAGGTGGTTCCGTCCCCAGGTTGATCCGTCCTTGGTTGATCCGTCCTCAGTAGATCCGTCCCCTAGTTGATCCGGCCTCTTGTTCTTAGTTGGTCCGTCCCCATTTTAAAATATAATGAAATATAGTCTTTTTTCAAGAACGATTACATATTACTTTTAAGTTTTAAAATTTTAAGAAGTGGTAATTATCTAAAAAAGAAGAGAATTTTGAAAACCATTAATTAATTTCACTTTTCGCTAATTGGCTTGATAAAATTGGATCAGTGTTTTGACAGGTGTTTATTGTGCTCTGTCACCAACATGTTTATTCAACAAACCGTTGTAAAAACTTTAACTATTATAATAAATTCCCTTGACATGAGATGTGTATGGTTTCTTTAACGCTACAGTTCGGAACATTCTTTTTTCCTTCTGAAGTTGAAATAGGATACAATACAAATATAGTCATTTTTTTTTACATTTATAATCGGAAGGGACAATATTGACAAAAACCGGTGCATTGTTTTTTGACAATTTCTATTTCTTTTGCGCCAAAAATATATTTCACTTGCGCCACGCCACAAATCATACTTCATTCGCGCCTTTTCATAAATGTTTCATTTGCACCAATAATAAAGGTAAAATGTTGACATTTATGAAATAAAAGTATGTTTTCCAAGAAAAAGAATAATTTACATAATAAAAATTAATAAGAAACGGGGTCATTTAAAAACAATTAGTCGCCAAAATTTTGTTTTGGGCGACTTAATAATGTTTTAAGACACCATACCTGCACAAAAATTCAAAGTAAAAGAATAAAAGCGCTATATCGTGCAATTACCACACCGAAATGGGCAGATCAGAGTGAGTGTTCTATAGGTTTCTGGTCATCGAAAATTTTGTTACTTTTCATCCTCAGCCGGTGTGGAAAAGTTGACGGCATCGTATATGTCCGTCTTAATGTTATTTATTTATTTTAAAAAAATCTTTAAAACTTTTTTAAAGTATCAAAACTATATCTTTCCTTAATATTTCTAAGATAAAATCTGAAATGATTTGCTACATAAACCACACTAAAGGTTCAAACCTGAAAATATATAATGCAATAATGATCATTACCATAGACCTGTAATATAAATATATTACAGGTCTATGTCATTACCAATTGGAATCGCATTTATAAACTTTATCTTCAAATTAACAAGTTAACTTGCAATTTAAACACGCAATTAAGTTACTATATATTCCGCACAAGTCTAAAATAAGTGCCTATACTCGTGAACTATTAACATGCATAACTCATACATTATATATGTTTTATTGGGGACGGATCTACCAGAGGACGGATCAACTAGTGGACGGATCAACCAAGGACGGATCTACTTGGGGCCGGATCAACTAGGGGACGGACAAGTTTAGGGACGGATCCACTAGAATTCTTCCTGTCTTAAATTATATCTAACAGGAAGAGAAAAAATGTCGCTTGCTTAAAGACCTTCAAAACTGAAAAGCTTTTGTTGGGTTGCAGTCGTCAGATGGCCTCTAATGGGAAGTTTGACCCTTTAAATTAAAGGACATTAAATAGCGTAGTTTCATGTGTTTGTCAACTATTGCAGATCACCTTGTTTGTCTGTCCGTCCATCACAAACTTTCGTAACAGATTTCTCGGCTTCTACTGAAGGGATTGATTTTAAAGGTGCATAGCTTCAGCGTGATGAGTCCTTTCCACGTCAGTCGGGCATCTACTTCCTGTTTTCCGATTGGTCGAATGGGAGTATCCTTAGCACGACATAGTGCAACCCATTATTAAACCTTGATCTTTTCGTGTTTTTGTGCCATATAGAATGACAAATTTTTCAACTGCTAACTTTTAAGGTCTTATAGCTGTTAAACTCACAGACGAGACCCTTAGGCTTAGGGTGCCTCTTGTTGGTTTACACGACTGAATGCTCAAGAGTTTTTCAGTGCCGTCACTTGGCATCCATCGTCTATAATCTTTATCAAACGATGAATTTAAACATATCAAATAAAATTCGTAATCATAATAAGATAAGGACAAACTCTTCATAATCTACAATTCAGTATTCTTGTCCTCCAGTGGAACCAAAATTACTGTTTACACGAAACAAACATAAACATGAAGCAGACAATAAAGGCTTGTTATGCAGGAACATCGTTATAGCACAATTTGACTGTTAAGATAGTAAAAGAGATGATATAATTTGGCGGTTTATTAATTTGTCAGACCACTTGGAATTGATGAGTATCATCCAAAAATGTGTACGTTGAATATATAAAATAATTCTTTCTTTTGCGCTTTTCTTCACTGTCATCCCCTAAAATTGGATGGGGGTCATCAAATGTCCTATTAATTTATTTGTTCTTTTAATTGTATGGAAGTTGTTTTACTGAGATGTAAAAGTGTAGTTGCGACTAAGCTTCAATAAAAATGACTTACACAATGTCCCTTGGTTAACTTGAAATGTTATAGCAGAGTAAGGTCAGTATTAAAGCAATAAGATGCATTCAAGAACTCAAAAATTTTGATTTCTATGCACTTAACATCTGGGTTTTCTCGCGTGTGGGTATATTTCAATATCGATAGTATTATGAATCCTTGAAAAGAATTTATCTTATTGAATTTTTAAACTTGGTTTTAACATGGAAATCCAAACGTGCTTCAGTGACCTGGAGATGAATACGTACTAAGTCAAGGTTGAATTCCAAAGAATTAGGAGATTATCTCATGGGGTTAATTATTGAATCGTAAAGTTCAACAAATTGTCCATTACTGTATCCATCTTTAGAAAAACAAAAATATCTTTGTGAGATGCTCTTTCAGTAAACAACAACAACATCAACAACACTTTACTCGAACAAGACTAGTACATCCCCTTTAATAAGGTTTTAGAAGCATCGGTGTTGAACGAGCTCTTCCTTTGAAATCTCTGACTTTGAACAAATGTCTACGAATGGGACTCACAATTAAAGGTCAAAATAACCTACATTTTCAACTGTGACGACTTTATAAAATTCATACTAATTTAGTTGATTGTGACCTATATTGTATGCTTTTATGAGACTTGGTAAAGATTGCGTTCGCATTTAAACAGAGTTTTTAGCTCACGTGAGCTTTTGCCGTCACTTGCAGTTGGGGTCTGTCGTCCGTCCGTTAGCTTTTCTTCAAGTGTTAACTCCTCTGCAATCAAACTTGGTACAGTTGTTTATTAGCATTATTGATTCGTCAAAAACCATGGCCGCTGTGGCTAAAATAGAACATAGGGGTAAATTGCAGTTTTTTGCTAATAACTCAAAAACGGTAACAGATATCAAAATTTTGGCAAGATAGAAGTAATCTGCACCTCAATATCTACTTGCCCAGAAATTTTCAAGAAGATCCAACAACCAATGTAGGAGTTATTGTCCTTTTTCAGGATTTTTCAAAATTTTGCACTTATTTAGCCCTATACCTTGAAAACTATATAAGATATTTCAAAAATTTAAATTGCATATGATTAACAACATCAAGATCTACATTTCATGTAATTAGGTCAAAACTGTAGGACCATTTCTTTCAGGAGTTATTGCCCTTAAAGCAACAAATTTTACCATTTTTCAGTACTTTTCCCCTGAATTTCAAAGATAAACTTGTCTGACACCGTAAGACCAACTGCATCTTAACTTGGCACACATGTTTAATAGCATATCTGCTACAACTCTATCTTTTAGATTTTTTATTTTTCAAAACACATGGCCGCCATGGCTAAAAATACTTTATAATAATTACTCAAAAATGGTTTCAGATATCAAAATTATACAAGAATCAAAGGTGATCAGACTATTAAGATCTACCGGTTCTGAAATTTGGAAAAAGGTCCTACTGCTGAAGTGGGAGTTATTGCCCTTTTTCGTTATTAAGCCCTATATCTTGAAAACTTATAATAAGATATTTCAGAAATTTAAATCGCATATAGTTAAGCACAATAATATCTACAAAATATGTGTATCTGTGTAGTTCGGGTGAGCGATTCAGGCTCCTGGGAGCCTCTCGTTAAGTATTTCTGTAATCTTTCCTAATATATTCATTATAAAATTGTATATTCTACATAATTCCTTGACTTAAATAGCTGTCCATGTAGGGTGGTCAGTTTTTTATGGTGGAGGAAACCGGAGTACCCGGACAAAACCATGTGCACCGACCTTGGGCAGGTAACTGACGGACCTAATCACATACAGCTGGGGATATCCCTTTTTTTGTAAATTACAAACGGGACTCGAACGCAGCATTAGAGGTGATCGGTTAGTGATTAAAAGTGTGGACCACTCGGCCACCCAGGCCACCCAGGCCCCTTTTAACAACTGTGATTCATTTCTTTTAAAAAATCTAAATCGGTTAATTAATATGACATAGGGACCTGCATGCATAATTGTTTTATTTCAATTGTTTTTGGTCAGTCTACTATGTAAAAATGGTAACATGAAATCTAATTAATTTAAGTTTTATTAATATTTTCTTTTGTCTTAAAGAATTAATTAATCTAGAGATTTGACTTCTTAACTTACTCCAGAGTGAACCAAGACACTGAGACAAATTTTGAATTTAATTAACGAACTGCAATGAATTCACTCACAATAATAATTTCAATTCTATGTTTGCTTAAGTACTTCAGTCCGCTGGGGAAACCCATAAAATATGATAGAAACTATAAAAATTATGACAGGAATAATGGACAAATACAATAGATAATAATGAAACAATCACTTATTAAAAAGAGAAAAAAACATTTTGTGTAAAAGATCTAATTACTTTTGATTTTAATAAAACAATTTTTTAGCAATACTTGCAAATTTTTTCTAATCTAATTAAAAAGTATTTCTAACAATAAATTTTGTGTGAAAAGGAAATTCAGTTCAATCTGAGATAACAATAAAGGACAAGGTACGCTAAGGTCCGTATTTGGCCCCTCTTAGACTGAAAAATAGAGAACTGATCTAGAGAAAAATCCTTTGGTTATTTATTAAGTTGAATGAATGAAGAAGATAAAACAACTAAATCTATAAGAATTATTTTACCTTATATATTTGAAATTGCTTGTAAAACATGATGAATAAGTTTGGTTTCTTTCAAATTCGCAGAAAATGGACAATATTTGGGTAAATTTTTCAATTTTTAGATACCAGCGACTACTTAGACCACAGTTATTATTTATGAAATATGAACTTTAATATGCACTATAAAATGATTATAAATCAGTCGAGAAATCCATGGTCTACGTTGTCGCTCATCATTAAAAATAACAAAATAAGCAGGAAAAACAGAATTTTTTTGACGATTTTTTACTTTTGCACTACTAATGGCCTCTATACAATTTTAATTAAAGTAGATGATGGAAAATGTATACCATTGCCAAAAAGTTTAATCATCTAACTTGAAACCTTAATGATATTCAAATCATTTACTTGGGATTTGTTTTTCTTTATATCAGGGGGCCAAATATGGCCCTTCCTGTACCTTGTCCTTTAGTAATTATTTTCTCAGGTTCAATTTAGTCTGGACCCTATATTTATAAATTATTTCGTTCCCTTCCTAACGGGGTATCACTGGCAATCGTTAACGCTTGAAAAGGACAATTGGGTGAAATGGTAGACTTTTAGATAACATGTAAAAAGATAAACTGTTGTCAACCATTTTATACCATTGCATTTTCTCTGTTAAAACCAAACCCTGTTATATAAATGTTTTGAACTGTGAGCTGAAGAAAATGATAATGATACAGCCGATCGCGGTATTATCCCGTGTTTCTATTAAACGGATGGAAAATGCAAATATATATAAGGGAATATCTGGGTGTTTTTTAATTTCTTTCCAAGGCTTCATAATATCATCGGTATTGAAATTTACCCGCACGCAAGAAAACCCAGATATCAATTTTCAGAAAAAAAAAACATTTCGCATCTCATTTTAGGGCTACTTGAAAGCACTCTTTGTCTGTCTTAGTTCTAGACATATCATTTAATTGATGCACATTATGCAAAAATGGAAAATAATGTTTAAATATTTGATTATGCATATTATTCGTTTTAAAACATCAACTAAATAAACTAGCTTATTGCGAAATTCCCCATTGTGTTGATGAAAACGAATTCACTATGAAACCTTTAATGTCTGGTGTACCCTTTCTATTCAAGATGTTCACTCTTCCTTGGTAGAAACTCGATCAACCAAGAAGGTATGACAGTTTAAATGAAGTTGCAGAGTCACTAAAACTCCCACTTTTCGATTTCTATTTTGTAAATATTTTATTAGTTAAAAGTAAGTTGCTGTGAAAATAAAGAAATTTATAACCTGTTAATTAGTAATTTAAATATAAACCTATTATGGATCTACTAGTAGCTAAACTATAGCAGTGGACTATTTATTTGTTATTTGTTCGATGGCGTAGAATACCAAGGAAAAGAACAACTGTGTCTTTGGGTGTATAGGATAGGGGGTACTGAAAAAAAAAAAATAAAAAGAACAAAGAAAGAACTGGAAAACAGAATGGCAAAAGTTTATATGATTGTACGGATAGTTTTATTCTTATTTTCGCTAATTGGACTTGCATTGTACATTGCTGCGTTTGCTATCCCTAAATGGTCAAAACACACGGATGGCAATGATGGACTATGGCAAACATGTTACATGAACGGGGGAGAGGACACGTGTGCTAGATGGCACGGGGATCTACAATCAGGTAGGCTTTCAACCATTAATAATATGATTCAGGCACCACCTCTTGTGGAAATCCACTCTTATACATTTTTTATTCTTTTTTTTTTCGGAAACTTTTATGGTAATTTTTTAATTTGTAAAAAACAGATTCCAAATCGTTTCGACCTGAATTTTAGTTACTGATTTGCAGTTGTTTGTCTATGTTGTGCTGTTCCTCAGTCAATTTTATTCATCTTGTCGTTTATGTCGACTGATTTATCTTCAAGTTGACATTTCAGTCGGACTAGCGATGTTTTAATGACTCTTCGGCGTCGCTTTGCTGTTCTTTCTACTCCCGTTAAGAAGTCTTAGTTTTAAGTTGTAATCGCCATCACTTGGCGTCCGTCGTCGTCGTCGTCGTCGTCTGTCGTCGTCGTCTGTTAACAATTTTTCAAACGTTAACTTGCCCGACACCATAAGTTCAACTGCAACCAAACTTGGTACAGTTGTTTAGTAGCATTATGTGTACAATACTATCGTTCGGATTTTTGATTCGTAAAAAACATGGCCACCATGGCTAAAAATAAAACAAAGGGGTCAAATTACAGTTTTTTCCTAATAACTTGAAAACGGTTACTGATATAAAAATTCTGACAAGGTTAAAGTAATCAGTACGTCAAGATCTACCAGCCCTGAAATTTTCAAGAAAATCCAATATCCCATGTAGGAGTTATTGTCCTTTTTCCGAATCTTTTGCAAGATTTGCCCATGTTAAGCTCAAAATCTTGAAAACTATTAAAGTTATTGAAGAAATTTAAATTGTATATTGTTCAGCACTTCAAGATCTGTCGGACCGTTCCTTTTAGAAGTTATTTCCCTTAGAACGTCAAAATTGACCATTTTTACAGCATTTCATCATTACAATAAAATCGTTAACTTGTCTAACACCATGCATCCAATTACATTCAAACTAAGTGCAGTTGTTAATTAGCATGAGTGCTACAAAACAAACGTTTGTATTTTTAATTCTTAAAAAAACATGGCCGCCATGGCTAAAAATAGAACATAGGGTTAAACTCTAGTTTTTACAAATAATTCAAAAAGGTTACAGATATCAAAACTGTGATGGAAGCAAACGTGATCAGCACATCAAGATGATCTACAAGCCCTGCAATTCTCAAGAAAATCCAATTACCTATGTAGGAGTTATTGCCCTTTTTTCGATTTTTTTCCAAACTTTGCTTTTTTTAAGCTCAATATCTTAAAAAAATAATTAAGTTATTTAAAAAATTTAAATTGCATTTTTTTAGCACATCAAGATCTTTAAAAAAAAATGTGATATGGTCAATTCTGTAGGTCTGTTCCTTTTAGGAGTTTTTTTCATTTGAACGTCAAAATTGGCCATTTTCATATCTGTTCAATTGAAAGTTAACACAAAATGTTAGTTCAAATTGGCAGTGTTGCAAAACATCTATAGTATATATTATGCAGCATTCGGTTCAACCTTATACTTTATGACTCTTTCAATGTCAATAGGTTTATAATTTAGGCATTTCATTCAGGTGAGCGATTCAGGCTGCTATGAGCCTCTTGTTTCATATTGGGCGTTTTAGAATTGTGCTATTAAAAAATACTTGTTAATTTGGATCTTAAAGGCCCTATTAGACTAAATAAACCTTGATTAGTATTTAAAAAAAAGAAAGGGATATTTTCCAGAAACTTACATTTTTTCTATTTTTTTAAAAATGTCTTTATGAAAACATATTTTAAAATCACAGAAATTGTACTTAATATAAACACAAATCCACGTTAAAATTCAGTTCTTCCATTTAGAACGAAAGTTATTGATGTTTTAAAGATTGTAACATTTATAGAATTACTACGGAATCATCCAGTCTTAATCATGTCTTTTCTTTTTCAGACCAGCTTTTGGCTATTCAAGCGATAGCATGTCTTGGGCTTGCCTTTTATATATTTTTCGTCATTGCTGCGGCACTAACAATATTCTGGACAAGCCACTGGAAGAAAGCCAAGGCCATCAAATATTCCACAGTCGTATTCGCCATTTTAGCAGGTATGATAACTTAACCTAAAGAATGTCTTTAAACTGTTACATGGAAATCTCCCTCACAATTCCTAACGAAGTTAAGAGTTGTGTCGGCTGGGTGTATGCCCAGGGGCCGCTATGGTAGCCGGATTGATATAATCAGGTGGACCTAAAATGCAATACGAAATTCACTTTTGTCCTTTCTTTCAATTCAGTTATGTCCCTGCCCTATAGTTCCGAAATATAATGGTCGAAGACTTAAAAAACCCAGTGTTGTGTACCTTCTAAAAGTAGAAGAAGAATGCGTACCGCTTTCAATGCCCAATTTCGGACTACAATGTATTATAAATCTGCATTTGGGCCATACAAGGTGATCATTTAAACTGTATTTGAACTGGTTTTATTTTAATCTACATGAATCCATCGTTATTCTACACAAATTGGGTTATCTAGATCTGATGCAGATCCTCGTTACTCGTAAGAGAGGGTGCACATTTTGCAGTCATTTTATCAGTCTCTTTTTTTGTCCGTCCATCTGTTCACACTTTCCAATAAGATTTTTTTCAGTACAGCGCAGACAGTGTGTTACAACAAAAGACTAATATCAAAGTCACATGCATATGGTTAATGTGCCATGCAAGTTTAGGTTTATTTTGTTGTTTTTCCCGATTTCAGAATAAAGGGTTGTTAAAAACAGGAGCATAAAAAACATAAAAGATTAGCAATGAAGTCGAGAGTTTGATAAGTACAAAACAACTTTTAGCAGCGTGACAAAACAAAAAAATAGGGTATGATGTTCAAAGGAGTGGGTATATTATTAATACAAAACTTATATATCCGCATATAAAAGCCGGAAAACTGTTTATTAAATGGAATAGCAAAAAATATGACATTTTAATGCAGTCCTATAAATCTAATTCACTTCGTGAAAACTTTAAAATACTTAAGATTTTAAGAGTACAACTTAATTTATTCTATATTTGTATATTTGTTCAGTGGTAATGCAATCAATTGTTGGAACATAAAATAATTCATTGGCAGCTAGGAGTAAAATATTGAACCTATTTACCGTTTAAAAGGGGTAATTTAAGTAGTATAACATAGAATTGAATAATTTCCATTACGTAGAAAAAAAAACTCCCATACTTGGCTTTTTTATTTTTCGTATTTCTTAACAATGGTTATTGATGGCATGCCATTCTGATCTTAAAAATAAAACGTTATGTATGAACCAACACTTAAAATTTCTTATTCATAATATACCGTTTATTTTTATTACCTAAATCGATCTGACATCTATCATCGAGCTGAAATAAAAAGGAATAGACCGAATTTGAATGCGACATGTCTCCAGTACTCAGAGAGCCATATCCCCTCTCAATGAAGGCAGAATTAAAACAAACAAGAGATTTTCCAGCTAAAAGGATAATCCAACTGCCAAATGAACTCACTAGCTAAGATAAGTCCACCAAACATAACTACATTTATAAAAGTTACCTTTTTTCTAATTTCAGTAATCTTTCTAGCAGTCTGCATTGTCCTGTACAAGAATGATCTGGACTCTCAGCCCACCAAGTCCTTGGGCATTAGCTGGTTACTTTCTATCATCAGTGCTGCCTTCGCCGGCGTTGCCATGCCATTTTATCTGGTTGACGCCTGCAGGACTGTGCCACCGCCAAAACCAGACAGAGAGAACCTATTCCAGAAGATAAACAATATACCCCCTATCCCTGCTCCTACGTCATACCCGAGCAAGGAGTTTAACTCTTTCGATTCTGACATTGGTGAACCTAAACCCAAGAATGGTACAAGACCACCATTACTCAGTGAACTCAGACGACAAAACACAACATTTGTACACCCACCACCACTCAAGAATGCTAAAAACAAAATGTTATTTGAAAAGGACATAAAGAAGTTTCCTTTAC
Source organism: Arcuatula senhousia (assembly GCA_963971305.1). NCBI lineage: Eukaryota > Metazoa > Mollusca > Bivalvia > Mytilida > Mytilidae > Arcuatula > Arcuatula senhousia. Next base: position 61,153,331 of record OZ020303.1, on the reverse strand, counting down.
CGCCGACAAAAACTAAACTAAATCTGTTTGAAAAGGATGAGATCGAAAACCATCCATCTCCCGTTGTATTAGCACCAGTTGACCCCAAACCAGAAAACGGTAAGAAGGGGATGCGAAGCAGCCGAAGTTCATCTTCAATCACTACAACAAGTATTTTGGAAGACGTTGAACCCGAAGATGAAAATCCAAATAGCGTATTCAAATTTCACAAAACAAAGACAATCCAAAAAGGAAATAAAACACTTCTTAAGATTCAGAACGAAAAGCAGAATTTACCTCCTGTAATGATGGTCATGGGTGGCGTGGAAGATTCGGACGACGAGGAGGTCAAACAGGCAAGAGTCCAGAAGAATGACCTCATGCGACAGTGGGAAGAGGAACAGGCAAGGCGTAAATTCGCGCCATATTTTATCGAAGCTTTGAGTAGCAGTCCTCGAAGCGAGCTTTCACCGAGTGGTAAATTACAAGAGAAAATGAAACAAAAGATAGACTCTATGAAAGGTCAACAGTCAGAATCAACCAAACAAAAGATTGGACAAATGAATGCTATTTATGATGAAAGATCTTCCAAACCGAAGAAAAAAATAGCAAAGACACAATCGAAACTTTCTTTAAACAAATCGTCCAGCGGAAAAGCAAACGACACAAACAGTGTACAAAGTCTGCAGACAGGCGTCACTATTTCTAATATAGAGGAAACAAATGCATGAGAATAGACAACCAAGGAACTCTAAAACAGAAAACATTGGTTTTGCTGTCTTTCTTTTAATACTGCAATATCCGTCCGTGCTTAAAATAAGCTTTAAATTTGATTCTATGTTGTTTATTGGTGAATTATAGTTATTTATTCTTGTATAAAGTCTCCTTCAAATCTTAAGCAAATACACTGTAGAGGACCAATAACATAACATTTTCTTTATTTTTAATCCCATGTTGTATTTTAGTACTCATCTGTGTTAGCAGGTTTTGTTTAAAAGACTCTTATATATATTTTTTTAATGTAAATGAAACCCTTAATCTTTATACAAACCTCCGCTCGACTGGAAGTTATTGAACTTCAAACATTTTTTTACGATAAAAAGGGTATTTCGAACATAGACCTTTATAAATTCTATTGATCATATTCAAATGCATTTTATCCATAAAATGTGGATAACAAGCCAATTAACTTGTTTTGGATCATTGGTTTGTTAAATAGAATACCGATATGCATGGTTGGAAGATGACGTCTTCAAAAAACCTAATTCGTTCATTTTAATATTAAATATTCGTGCGTAACGTCAAACAGAATATACATTGAAAATAAACAAAATGCAATGATTGGAAAACCCATGCATTTATAGATCAGTACACAAAGTTATGACAGATTCATGTATTTAAAAGCATGTGCTTTAATGTGATTGGTGTTTTAAAAGAAAAAAAGCAACAAACAAACAAACAAACAAACCGATACATTGAAAATAAACAAAATGCAATGATTGGAAAACCCATGCATTTATAGATCAGTACACAAAGTTATGACAGATTCATGTATTTAAAAGTATGTGCTTTAATGTGATTGGTGTTTTAAAAGAAAAAAAGCAACAAACAAACAAACAAACAACCCAGCAAATCCCCTTAGACAGTCAGAGTTTACACTTAGTCTGTCAAACAAAAATTTCGAATAGTTTAAGAAAAAATTATAAAGCAATGATAATAGTTCAGATGAGAGATCACACTTTGAGAGTTAAGCATGATTGCTGCAATCATGCGCTTTTGCTATGATAGACCAAATATTTACAAAATATTGAAAAAACAAACAAAAACAAAATGCATGTCATGTGTATGATTAAGTGCCATCAATTTTGAATGCAGCTTTTTGTCTCCTGTCGTAACGCGGAGCGGGGATGATAGAAATGGCAGTGTCCGTCCGTCCGTCCGTACGTTCGTTCGTCCGTCCGTCCGTCTGTCGCACATTTTTTTCGTAACGGATCTAGATTTATCAGCTAAAATTTATCCTAGGCTTATGATATTTGGCATGCAGCTTCAAGTAGCGGTGTCATTTGGTGGGATGCGTTTCCAGGTTTGTCGCTTACCTACTTCCTGTTACACGAACTGATTTAGAATTTTTTAAGGGTCAAAAATGAGAAATTTTCGAAACAGATTTCTCAGCTACTGTTATTTGGTATGGAGCTTCAGGTAGAATTCTGCGTTTCCAGGTCTGTACCTTTTCGACTTCCTGTATAGCAGGTGCACTTTAAATTTTTGACGCTCGGTGGGGGACCCAGGAATTCCGGTCTTGTTAAATGTCATTTATTTGCAAGTATGTAGCTTTTGCTTTATAACTTGTATTTACTGGTATAAAAAAAACAAAAACAAAACAAAACTTGCATTCATCTTAAAACAAGTTTATATGAGCATTTATCATTTACGGCTTCAGCCTCATAAAAGGAGTATAAATTTACATATAATGTATACAATACATTATTGAACATGTATGATGTATATTCTATAAGTTTTATAACTTAATGAAACCTTGAGCATATCATTATCATTTCTTTAACCAACTTTTTAGATTACATAATTTGCTTGACATTTGCTTTTTTGTTGTTTTATTTTGTTTTATTTTTATTTTATAGAAGTAAAAATCTACTCTCAAAACCAAAGTAAATTTTCACGGTTTGTTTTTATAATTATTCAGAGATATTACAACATCAGAAAACAGCCGGATTGCCCTACAACTTAAAACAAGCAGGGGTAGATTCAGAAATTGTTAAAAGTGGGTGGGCTTGAGGGTCCACCAAGTCTTCTGAAGAAATTTGGAGAGGGTTCTAGAATCTAGACCAACGTTGTCGAAAATCTATATTATAAAAAAAATTCAAAATTTCCGAAGAAAAAAGGGTCACAAGTTCTTCCCCCGGTCATACATTTTCTTTAGATTTGTCAAAAACATGCACATCAAGCAAGGTTCATAATGGACCAACCGCCCCTAAACAGGATTTAAAACACTTATACTAGTGCCTCTAGTCTGTAGCACCATCACGAATATACAATCATTTTTGATTTCCCATCCCAATTGCCAACTGGAAAATCAAGGTTAATTTCAAAAGATGGGAATGCAACTGTGTTAAACTTCTAATGGGGCACATGCACACCAAGTCACAGTTCATCAATATAGGACTTGTAGTTCTTTAGATAACATGCTCTGAAATCTCTAGTATTGCTATTTCAAAATATATCAAAAATGCATGCAGTCATTCAATCTAAGATCATAGTCAACTGCACTAACATACGACTTGGGCATTTGCATACCAAGTTTCACGAACCTAGAACTTATAGTTCTTGAAATATGGAGATGTTCATCAACTTTAAAATGACACTGGCTTGCTTTATGTATTGAAAATGTCTCTCAAGTTCAAGGTCAAAATTTCAATACCAAAACGGATATAAAAACGTTTAATCAGGTAATGCTGTATATGCTAATTTCAAGGCGTAACCTCTCATCAGCAGCAGTTGAATCAAAACATTGGACAGTCAAACACGAAAATGTACTCAAAACCAAAAAAGTTTGCACAGGAAGAAACCAAGCATCAAGATGGGAAACAACTGTGCTATGCTACTACCAAGTGTGAATGCATGCATACCAAGTTTCATCAACCTAGAACTTACAGCTCTAAAAACTTCTTGAGATATGTACATTGATGTAGGTGCTCACAAAACTTTAACATTGATAGTTAATACCTTTGTTAACATCATTAAAGCAAAACATATGTCCTGCTCTGTTCTGTTTTGGAGTTAAAACAAAAACATGTGCTTTATTCAACTCCAATTTTTATGGATTCATATACAATCTAGATCAGAGATAAAACCAACGTAACAAAGTACCAGGAATTATACATGTACTTCTTTGGTTGTAAAAGACGTTTTTTTGAAAACAACAATTCAGAATCTATTTTAACTTTATAGACACAGACATGACATATTACTTGGAAGTTTAATTGATATTACAGGCATATATCGTTATTAATAAATACTTAACTGTGCAGTGGCAATCTTAAAGTGAAAGGAAAACATCATGTTTTTAACATTCAAATATATTTTTTTTTACAAAACAATATAAACAAGAAATTCCTTGGAGCTGACCTCAATGTCTGAATTATTCAGCTACATGACCAAAACAACTTTTCAGCCATCTAAAGGGTCATCATTAAACTCCAAGTTGACAAATTAAGCAAAGGGCAAATTTGTTGTAGAGCTCACTCAGACTGACTCAGTGAACATCACTGCAAAGCTTTCAAAAAGCTTTTCCCTATCTGCTAAGACTGTCAATCGATAAACACCTATCATGGAACTATAACTCCTATAAGTGGTCATCTCAAAACTTAATCCAATGACCCCTTAGTGTCAGACAAGTTAACTTATGAAAGAGCAATCGATGAGTGAGGGATGCCAGAGGATAGCAACATGATCCTTCAGTCAGGCGAGCTAAAAACATAACCAAAAGGCATAATAAAGTTTCGACTTGCTCACACTTCTTAGCATCCACTGGCAAAAATTAGGCAGGAGATCTACATCCTAGTTAAATGGTTGATACCCGTCTATTCTTAGGCACATTTTCTTAGGAGTCTGTATCCTCAAGTATACTATAACATTACAAGCTTTAGCAACTATCATAGTGGTCATTAGCATTTTTGTTTTTCCCCTCAAAGATAAGAAATAAATAAGAACTGTAATTATCATTTCAAATACTATAAACAAAACTTTTTTTTTCAAAGACAAATATTGACAAACTTTGTTAAGAAGCTGTGGCGGATCCAGAAATTTTCGAACTGGAGTATTTTTTGATTCTTTTTTTTTATTCCATTGGTTGGGAAATATAACATGAAATGCAAAACACATTTTGGATTTTTATGATTAAGCTTCACCAAGGTTGAAAGTCAATTGAATTAATTGATATAACTTTTGAAATAATATCTTGTAACAAATTTTGGAATCTTAATTTTGAAGGAACTTCTATTCTATTTCAATTTATTGGTAAGATATCAATTTACATGTATTGCAAACACTTTAATTCTCTTTGATTACCTCTTTAAGTAGATTTCTATCATAAAGAACGTGAATCATATGTCCAAATTTGACCATGGCAAAGTCAAATACACATTGCCTTGGTATGATTCAGCTGTGCACACTTAGCTTGGACTGTGTGCGCCAGTCTTTAATAACATACCGTATCTTACACAATTATGTTTTATGATGTTCTTGAAGTTAAAAATAAATATAATTTAATATGTAAGAAGTTAAAATAAATATTATTTAAAATGTAAGGTTTTGAAAAGTTTACTACAGCTAAGCCAGTTCCCATAGTTCCAATACTAAAGTAAATACATGTATTTATTAAGAACATTTGAAATAATTAAAATATTGTATTTAAAAATAAAGAGTCTGAACATCAATTTTGTTTTATTACACCAGGGCCTTGGGCTGAAGCAGATGGGCCAGGACCAACATCAGCCTTTGGTCAACTGCAATATCAGCAAATAATGGTTCACCAGCAAGCCTTCTAAGTAGCAACTTAATAAGACGTTCAGTCATCCATATTCAGTATACCTGTATTACAACTTAAGGATGTTCGCTACTATTATTGAAAATAAATAGGGTTCAAATTTGATGCCCTTAATGAATAGATAAAAGGAAAAGGTACATTATAAGAACAAAATTTTGATAGGTTCGTGACCTTGTTTTCAAGATAATTGACGTTAAAATTTTGGCGGGAAAAGGTTTTCTCGGACTTCTTCATGGGTTTAGCATTAGCACTTTTGAACTGTTTAAACCCATGATAGAATAAATAGGATTTGATAAAACTTTGTTTATAACCCCTTGATGACATATTAAAGACATTGATAACAAGAAAATAGGGGGTTCGTGGGCAAAAAATTTAACCCTATTTTGATGGTAAAAACCAGAGGATTCCGAAAAAATGACAGAAATCCCAAAACAAGACTAGCGAGCATCCTTAACATGATAAACTTAATAAATGTATTACTGTTTTTTTACACCATTAATGAATGTATGTGTATTTTACTACTTCATTCCTTACTAATGCTTGTTATAAATCTAACTGATGCTAAAGTATAAGGAGTGGAATAACATTTTTATTTATGTTGATATACTTCACAATAAAATGCATATTGTGGGAGTATTTTATAGGTTTCTTTATCTGATTCAACAATCTCATAACTTTAATGCATGTTTAATGTATTACATTTTCAACTCTATAATTGACAGTTTATGTCATTTATAGAGTTGAAAATATAGAACAGGGTATTCTGAGGGATGATCCAGCTCAGATCACCCCTGTTAAAACAAAGGAGCTGGGGTGTAAGTGAGCATATTGAAAAAAAGATTTAAGTAGAGATTTGATGGAAAATATAAAAAAAATTCTAAGCTTATGAGGGAAAAAAACAACTCATGACTTTGAGATTAGTAGGCCAAAGATCAAGGTTAAGGTCAAAATCATCAACTTCAGTCCATTATTGCATGTGTACATGAAATTGCAAATTGGTTACCAGATACCTAAAAAGAACTTTATGAAACTTGAACATATTGCCCTGTATGAGGAATGGGAGTCACATACTTATGCATCAACAAACATGTTCATACATGTACTGTCATCTTACCTGTGTCCATAAAGCTATCACTAGTTTTTTTTGGTATTAAGGATGGTCACTCTTCATGTTTCAGAAGTTCAGTCTAATTTCGGAACTCCAGTAGACTTCACCTTAAATTACTGAAGAAATTTTTAGCACATTGATCCCTACTTTTTAGTACATTTTCTGATTAAGTAGACCCTAAAAACAAACTGTATAAAGTTTCTTGAAATTCTTGATACAACTTCATAGGTTTGAAGACCTGAAAACATGTTAAACATCAACAAAAATTTTATGATACTTCAACATGAAACTTTTGACAATAAAGGCTTAGGCATGACAGGGTTATAATAGTGATATGACTGTGTAAAACTTGAATTAGGGCTCCTAATTATTGCTGTTAGGGATGGTCACTCCTGAACTTTTTTATATCAAAGATTTAATTTGTGAAAGAAATAATAGATGAATGTCCACTAACTGAAATGGAAAAAAGAAAACTATAGGTCCATATGCTGGTTTCTGAGATATATGACGTCACATATTTGGCAGGAAATTAGACTCCTCTAGATTATCATTTTACATAACATAAACCATTGTGAGGTTTTCAGGTCTTCAAACCTATGAAGTTGTATCAAGATTTTCAAGAAACTTTATACAGTTTGTTTTTAGGGTCTACTTAATCAGAAAATGTACTAAAAAGTAGGGATCAATGTGCTAAAAATTTCTTCAGTAATTTAAGGTGAAGTCTACTGGAGTTCCGAAATTAGACTGAACTTCTGAAACATGAAGAGTGACCATCCTTAATACCAAAGAAAACTAGTGATAGCTTTATGGACACAGGTAAGATGACAGTACATGTATGAATTTGTTTAATTTTACAAAAGTCTACTGTTTTATATATAATATAACTGTGGACAAACTATGAAATATCAGAAATCTTTAACTATACTAATCATATAAATAAATTGTTCATTCTTTGCAATAATAAATACCGTAAATAAGAAAATAAAGATAAATTGGGAACTTCTTGTAAATAAAAATATTACATGTAAAATTGTTCTTCTGATAGGCTACTACATTTGTAGTGTGATGACATTTGATGTCATCTTTTTTAAAAATTATTCATTCTGTTAACTAAGAATACAGATTTTATTTGAAAAAGAAAAATTCTGGAAAAACTTATTCAATTTTTTAAATCAAATTGTTTCACTTTTCATATTGAAACGATCTGTTTTCACAGTTAAACTGTAGAAATTTTAGATCACTATGAAAGCTTCTTTTGGGCTGTATTTTATATATGAAAAAAAATTGTTCGTGATAACATGAAGGTGACTAATGCTTGTGCACATTTATAATCAAGGGGCATAACCCTCACATCACAACAGCTGAAGCTTCACTTCTACTTTGAGTCAATGATGGTAAATAAGTCCATATTTCTGTTAGAGGATCATAACATTCTACTGTTTCTAAAGTCACAGGTGCTGAGTACTGATCTTCAGAATTTCTACAATGACCTCCTATGACGTACAGACGGCCATGCAGGCCAACGGCACTTGGTGCTGTCCTTCTCTCTGACATTGGTGTTATAAATGTCCAAAGATCCTAAAAATGATAGAAATGTAAATGTTTCATTAAAAGGCGATTACACAATAACTTATACAACTATAAACCTTCTGGTTGACCTCCATTTGCAGAATAGAGATTAGATAAAACAAGAGCTAAAAACCGCCCTATAACATACCAGACAAATCAGACAAATGAGATTTTTGAATAAATTAATAAACTGGAGGTTAAGCAAGCAACAGATTTTCACTATCTGCAAAGTTTTTATTCAAAATAGCAAAAATTTTAAAAAAATATATTTTTTGCCTTTGAAGGACTATAACCCCTACAAGGAATTTGAAAACTTTCACTAAATGGAGATTTTGTAGAGCTTAATGTTAAAGCAAACAACAAAAATAGTCTTCATTCTATAGACCAAAAGTATGAAAATCCCCTTTTTTGATCTCCAAAGGACCATAGCCCCTCTGTAACTTATCATTTCAAATCATTCTAATGTATGGTTTCTGAGGAAATATTGACAGAAATTTTTCACTTTCACTCATGTTCATATTGGCCTAGTGGGAAACAGGAAAGTTGCTTAGGACGTACAACTCATGATACTGAACCACCCTACCAAATTTCAATTCAAATTTTATTCAGTGGTTTTAGAGAAGATTTTTGCAATTGTTTACAGATGACAATAAAATGACATCCACAGAGGACGTAAAATACATAGTCGTGGCATAAAATCACTTTGCCTTTTGTTAAACAGGCATCAACCTATCCAACATTTAAAATGACATTGAAAAGTTGGTTGGTAATAAAAATTAGATACCTCTTCAGGGTCATATCTCTCCACACAGTTCAATTCTTTATCATAGTCATTAAATCCACCAATGGCATAAAGATATCCATCTAGGGCAACCAGGCTGAAATCTGATCTAGCTACATGCATATCTGCCAGCTTAGTCCATTCTTTAGTGACAGGATTAAAACTATCAGTAGATATTGTCTCTGCACCTGTATGCATGTCAGTACCTCCGACCAAATATAACAATCCTATGGAAATAAAACAGCAAAACAATGTCTCAATGTTTACAATTCAAACCCAATTTTTTAAAGACTTGAGCAGACAACAACTTATTTACACAATCATGAGGATTCTTTTTTTGTTGTTGCCTGCTTTTGAAGACAGCACGGGAATAAGATTTCTTCTAACCAAGCATGAAATCAACAATCCAAAATGTATTTTTTGGTAAACCATGAAAATTGATGCATATGAAATTAAATGAATCCACAGTAAGTTTGGATATTCAATGAAGCAAATATTTTACATGTACAAAATTTCCATTTTCTTTTCCTTTTTTCCAATCTTTGCCGCGATGTTTCTAAATATACATATAACATTTATTTAGTGCGAAAATAGAAGACATTATTAAAGTAAAACAATAAAACTTGTATTAAATAAATATAAAATGAATCTAAACAAAATATTTAGCAGTAAAAGTTTAATGGTTTAAAAGTGTAAAAAAAAAATTGAATTAATTGAAAAGTAGCATCTGAACATTGTAAAGCACTATAATTTACATTGTATGTACCTTCCATCTCAACAACTCCAAAAGCAAACTTTGGGTCCTGTATTTTGGAAAATAAATCCCAACTGTCCATTTCTATATCATACGTCTCAATCATATCACCCAGTACAGTACCAATCCAGCCCCCTACAGCAAAAATCTTCCCATCGCTCACACACATACCAAACCCACAATGTGGATAATTCAGGGAAGAACCCTCAGTCCATTCCTCTGTCTGTGAATTGAAAATTTCTAAAGTGTTGTGCATGAGAAGATCATCCTCACCACCTGCGACATAAATCTTTCTGTTGTGTGCAACTGCACTATGTTTGCTGCGAGGGTAATTAATACTTGGAAATGATTCCCATTTCTTTTTATACAAGTCATATTTCTCAACAGATTTCAATGATATTGCATCACTCCAACGCCCACTTTTGGGTCTATGGTAGCCACCTATTACATAAATACTTCTTGTTGTAGATTTTCTTGGAAATGATCTGATATCAGTTGAGGGTATATCACATTGTCCGAGGTATTCCCTAGCTGCTCTCACAACACATCTATTTTTAACCTTACGACTAAAAAGGTCTTGCATTTGTGTATGATTTATTAGTGGGAATCGAACATAATCTAACAGTTGTGGTAAGGTTTGAAGTCTGTCTGCAACATTGTGTTCAGTCCAATGTAATGCTGCTTCGAGAACTTGAGCTTCACTGATGATATTTATCATTTCACTTTTAAGCCAGGTTTGCACCTCTGTGTATGAAAGTTCTAAAAACTCTTCTTCTTTGGTAACATCACAGAAATTACTTTCTATGTAGTCTTTGGCAAAATGTCTTAGGTCTTTAAGATTTGGTGTGTCTGCACAGCTATAAATTCCTAAAAAATAAGTTATAATTCAAAGTAAATTGTAACTATTTAATCCCTTTTTAGTTTATGTAAAATCTAGATAAAAATTAAAAGGTTTTGAAAAAAAACCCAAACACTTCTCTTGGAAAAGTTTTGTGAAATTAAAAACAAGAAAACAATATCAATATGACCTACATCTGACAATAAATTTGCATGTAACAAAAGTCTGATGCAGAGGCAGAAAAACTAGTTTGTACCATAATTCCATTTCAAAATTGATAAAATTAGAATCAAATGCAAACTTTAAAAAAAATTGCTGTTGTCACTGAGGGATATGTTTTTGTACAGCGATCTCACACTGTTTTAGTAGACAATGAAAACTGCTGATAATGGTATTAAATGTTGTCTTTGACCAATGAAATGCAATGTTATTAAAAAATTATGGCTTTCAGTTTCTAATAAAAAGCTATGGTGAGTGCAGCATGATACGACCCCAACAAGCTAACCCTGTACGTTGGAGGCCCAATATCATATGGATAGTCTATTGCTTTGGTCAAATGCAGCCCATGGTGGATTCATACAGCTTTTTGACACATGCATTCTTGTATGGACTTTAAAATGCATATTTGACACATATTTACATCAAAATCTAATAGAAAAGTCTTATATTAATTGATATATTTGGCCCTTTCGACCCAGAATTTTTCAAAAACAGTAAGTATTATTGCAAATCTGATTGAAAGCTTAAGCTACAGGCAGGTAATTTCACAATGATTCCAATGAAAAAAAGATTTTGAAAATCGGACCAAGAAAAAAGAAGTTGATTTTATGGCGGAGCATGTCTTTGGCCCCTGTAGCAATGTAAAGGTGCAATACATTTTAAACCCATAGACACATTTAGTTGACAGAATTCAATGAGCAATTCAACAACAATTTTTTTTCCACAGTTGTATGAATAATAAACATTCTACTTTAACGGTTTTGTCAAAACACCAGTTTTAGCCCCTTTTGGCCCTTTTTTTCTACACCAGTAGGAATCACAAACCCCAAATACAGTACCAACCTTTCTTTAGTGGATATAAACATCATATTAAAACTTCAAAACAACTGGCTGGTCCACTACTGCTATTTTTTTTTGTGTTAAAATATTTGCCTGGACAAACTTTAAAAAATGGAGATTTTTGCCCCTTCAACCCCTAATTTCTCAAAAATAGTTATAGATATTGCAAATCTGATTGAAAACGCAGGCAGGAATTTTCACATGTATTCCAATGAATAAGATTTTCAAAATCAGACCACAAATAAAAAAGTAGATTTTTGGGGTGTGGCCCCTATTTGACCCCTTGTAGCAATGGAACAGTGCAATATAAATATATCAAAACCATTGACACATTTGGTTAACAGAATTTAATGAAGAATTCAATTAATTTTTTTTTTAACAAAATCGAATGAATAATTAACATTCTACAACAGTTTTGTCAACACATTTGTTTTAGCCCCTTTTGCATTTTTTTTTCTAAAACAGTAGGGGCCACAAACCCCAAATACAATACCAACCTTCCTTTAGTGATAACTAACATCATTTTTAAATTTCATATCAATCTGTCAATATTTACTCAAGTTATCGCACGGAAACCAAATGTCTTGCCGCCCAAAATAGCCATCAGAATCACCATAACATTATACAATCGCAAAAATTTGGGGGTCGTATAAAAATCTTGCATTCATAAGTACTTATTGGCCCAGGTACTTTTGTATATCTGTGTTGATCTGTTGATCTTTACCTTATGATATGATTTTTGGGGGTCTTTGTGCTGTACTTACAAAAAAAAAATCAATCATGTATGAAAGATCAGCTGGAAGTCTTTGTTTTTGATATAAGGTTACCAAGACATGGATAAGCAATGACAAAAAGAATGCAATACAAACACCAAGAAACCAAGAACTGTAAATATAACTTTTTGTGGTATTCTTATTTCTGTTATATTAGCAGTCAATGAAATCTGCTTAAAACAGAGTATATGACTATGCATGTGTGTGTGGTAGGGGTTTAGCGCCCTTTTTTGACGCACCTGGGCCATATAAGGCAGTCAGTTTTAATGGTGAGGAAACTGGAGTACCGGAGAAAACCACCGACCTTGGGCAGGTTACTTATGAATATGCAATAATCTTATGTAAGTAAATTCATTTTAATAGGCATAAAGTTTAAAAGCATGAAAATTGACAACTGCAAAAATTAATATGCTAATACAGTAGTTGATGTACCAGGTAATTCAAACAGGAAAATTGTAATCACTGAAAACAGAAAATGACAAATCAATGATAAATGGTGACTCTTCTATTGGGGAAATTAAATTCATGTGATGTATACCTAGACAATTATATGGCTTGATCTGGTCCTGGAGGAAGTTGACACACATGGATACTACAGGGAGAAGTCCTATCATATCAGCTGCATACAGTAGGTCCTGACAATTTTCTTCTGTAATTGTTATCTCCCCTGAAAAAAACTCTTTGTATATTAACTTGCTCGGAAACAACATAAAAATTTAATGATGTTTGTATGACTTTTTGTAATTTGTATACTCTCATGACTCTTTAAATTATGTTCTCTCTAATACATGTACTTTGATTCATTAGAATATTGATAAGATTAACATTTTTGCTTTAAGTTGTATTCATGGCAAAGGATAACCTTTGAGACAATTACACAATTATCCATTTTAGAATTCTGCACTATCATTTTTTTCTTCTTATTTATGCAATGTTGATACATGTATAAACCATGAAAATTACAAATAATGTTATTGATTTAGCATAATGTGTGAAAATTCAAGTGTATTTGTGTTCATCAAAAGCTTTACAAATACCTAAATATATAAAATCTAGTAGAAAATTAAATATATTTGGATCCATATCATAAAGAGTTATTTCAGTTGCGTCGTTTTCCATCATTCCACTGCAAAACATGGCATGGAAGTACATAGATCCTGCAGACAGGATGACCTTGTGTGCTCGAAACGTCTGACTACCAACATTGACATCAACATCACAAAATCTGTTGTCCAACCTTATTTGAAGAAGCTGCTTTGAAAAGTCCTTTCTGTATTTCTGTAATCCATTTCTAAATATTAAAGTGGAAAAAACTTAATACCAATTATCTCCCCTTTGTGAAGGGTATAAACAGGTAAAACATGGAAAACTGTAAGCAGGCTAACAAAAGAATACCTTCCACTTCTTACTAAACTCTATACTGAAAAAAAAAACTCAAGTCCAGTGAACAATGGAATTTCTTCATGCACATCTCAATATAATGTACGGTACTTCCTCCATGTAAAGTTTCATCAAAATCCATCAAGCAGTTTAAGAGAAATTGAGTTTGCAAGATGTGTTGACAGAAGGAAGAACTGACTGGGTGATTTTTATATACAATGTACCCCCAAAACTCACTAGTGTGCCAGTGGGGGTCTAAAATAAATTCTATGTGAAAACATCAGTCATATTGTTGTATCAATTAAAGGTTAGTTGCATTATAATCATGTTAGTAAGTTGGGAAATTTCTATCTTTCAATGCATTCATGAAGTATCTGATCTTTTTGAAATGCATTTATCATGAGAATCAATCTTTTGCACGGTTTTAATATCCAGGTCAGTCTAGTATAAAAGTCCTTATTTTTTATTGAAAAATTCCAACATATTTTCATATTTGCAGTCTTCTGTTAAAATAATTTTCATTGTTCTTAATCAAAAGGAAAGTTTGATTATTGGCAATTTTATATATTATGCTTTTTCCAAAATTTGGCAATTTTCAAGTCATCTCTAACTTATGATCATGTGTATATATTATCTATACTACTAAAATAACGAAGCGTTTTTTTCTAGCCGGGTTGCAGCCTAAACAACAAATGCTACAACCAAGCTTCATATATCAAAAACAGGGGATGGTTGTACCCTTTAAAAATTTGATTGGCGCATGTGCAATTATGTCTGCAATTTGCAAATTAACCTAATTAATTAATCCGGAAAACCTATAGCCGTCATCGTTCCATAATTAGCCACCGTTTTTAGAATGATGGAAATTATTTCCCCTGTTTTCTGACAATTACAAAAAAATCCCACAAAACTTTTCTATGCTATATATTTAAAAGATTTTATATAATAGGTTATATTGGTAAATTTACTTAAAAATGTGCAAAAAATTCGTTAAAAAAAAAAATCGTTAAAAATTGCAGCTAATGATAGAAAAATAGAAACCATGTTGAAGTTAACGACCCATGGCACATAGCCAGTCTATAACAGTTTAAAGCTGCTAATAGTCTTGCAAATTCCGACCAGAACCTCCCCGTGGTGCAAGACAGGCCCTGCATCCATCGATAACAAAGGATACTATGGAGCAGCTAACACTGGCGGTGGTGTGTCATGGCACATGGCACATAGCGAGTCTATACCTGTATAGGTATAAGTCAATGCAGAGGGGGATTCCCCTACAGACACGACTATAAATACCCATCAGCCTGTATAGCTGCTAATAGACGCTGCAGAGGCTAATGGCCTGTAGACACGACTATAAACATCCATCATCAACAAATTTAATAACAAATTTGCGAAGCGATTGATTTAAACTGACCCTGCCACTGGACATTTGTTTAATTAGCAGGCCGTAACAAAAACCAAGATAACAAGATATAACACCTATAAAGTTTGTCTCGCCTGCTGGCATCATCAGAAACAATTATTCTTTCTTACTTCCACTATACTTTGCAATTACAAGGATTTTCAGTTTCTCAGATCAAAAGGTGTTATAGAACTTTAACATTGCTAATAATATGCAATAACAATAATCAAAGTCAATCAACCGAAGAATCAAGGTCTAGGTCAAAAGATGGGTATGAGAGATGCTAAGCTACTACTAGGGCATATGCATGCCAAGTTTCATCGACCTACAACCTATGGATGTGCTCCCATAAAACCTGACCCAATAAGTTAACGCCGCCGCCGACGGTAAAGTAACACCTATGTCCCGCACTGCTTGCAGACGAGACAATAAACTAAAAACTTACTTACAGATAAATATATCGTAGAACCTTTAATTTGCGATTAGCACAACCAGGTAAGGTCATACAAATCAAATGCTTTTGTTGTGTGGTCTATTTTTTAAAGCAACGCAACGATTGATTCTCCCGCGAATTCACTGGTTTTTCCTAGTAAACATATAATAAAGTCCAAAAGAATAACACAACAGTCCAGCGATAAGGTGTTAACACTCAACCAAAGATGGACAAAACGATCTTGATAAAATGAACATGAAATGATGATCATCATGAAGTGAAAAAAAAATGATAAATTAACGTACAGATTTCGCTATAAAAATTATTAAATCTACTTACTATATTATCAAATAAAGAAGTCAAAAGTTAAAAGTTGAAAGCGAAAGCAAAGCAAAGTAAATGTTAGGAGCTACGGAAATTTGTATTATAAACATTAATGTACCTGCTCTCCAGCATCTCTGAAATGTTCTCTGTCATTGTTATAACAGCTAAAATATAGAGAAAATAAAAAAATAATTAAGATGTTGAATAAATAAATCATGATGAAAGGCCAAGTGGCAAGGAGCTAAACATTTGCCAAATGTCATTAATGATTAGGCCTAGCACACATTTGTATGTAAAGGTTGTAAGGAATCTAGAAATCTTGCTAAAATGTTTTCTAACTTTCTTGTTCTTAAGTCAATTACACAAAGGGCTTTTATTAGCAAAAACAGAAGGCTTATAACACAAAATATCAAGTTGAATTAATCTATAAACTGTGTCTGATGTCAATTTTGTTTATTCAAGATGCTTTAGTCAAAATTTGCAAAAATTAAGTTAATAATAAGGCACAGGATACGATTTTTGTCAAAATTTTGCAAAAATAAACAAATTGCTGTTTTTTAAACATGTGTTTTTTTTAAATGTAGGACATTGAATTGCCCAATTGTTACACCTTTAAGTTAATAATAAGGCACAGGATACAATTACGGCAAAACCGTAAAAATAAGAAATTCTTATTGTTATGGCAAAGACAAAAATTGGGAATGGATGACGTACACAGACCAAATCATTTACAACCGTAACAATAAGAATTTTCTTATTATTACAGCACTTAATTTTACTGCAAATTTAATCAGTATGGACATATTATGTTTACCAAACATAAAATATTTTATTATTAACTTCTTTCGCTAGTAATGATAAAATCAAATAAATACACCCCCTATGTTTTTAAAAAATCACTTCAATTGTGAACAATGGACGGACTGGATCAAGATTTTTGTTTCAGAGATACATTTAAATCATATACCAGGCTTGGATACTTAAAACAGATGTAGACGTTCAGCTTGTACTTATTGGTGATCTCAATTAAAATCATCACCATCGTCTGTGATGGATGCCTTGAATGGTTTCACCAGCACAGCATCAAACAATATCAGAAAGGCACAGGATACGATTACGGCAAATTTGGGCAAAACCGTAACAATAAGAATTTCTTATTGTTACGGCAAAGACGAAAATCGGGAACAAATGACGGGACGGAGACCGAAACATTTACGACCGTAACAATAAGAATTTTTTTATTCTTACGGCACTTATAATTAGGGCAAATCGATATTGTAACTATATGAAATATAGAATGGCAAAACATTTCATTGATTTATATTGCAATTTATATATATAAAACAAGCGGGCAAAAATACTAAGATAATCTAAATTTAACTCAATTTTATTTTTGATAACTTATGGCACAATTTAGCGACACAACCAATAATTGGTTTTCGGATTTTGTTTTTATCCTGCACATTTCTGTTGAAACCATTCAAGACATCCATCACAGACCAGGGATGCCGCAGTGTGGACATCAGTGGAACAAACTTTGCAGTTTCATGCTTTGATGCAACACACATTTTAAGTTCCTTCTATCCGCCGTGGGTGTAAAGTCGCTTTATTCTACTAATGTTAATTTTTCGTCTAAAATTTATGTCGGCAAGCCAGTTGCCTCAGTTATGTTTTCGGCAACGATATCAGAAAAAGCTTCATGTCTTCATCTGTTTTAAGCACCCAATTCAGCATAAAGTAAATAAAAAAGTGTTAATTTGGGAAGAAATTAATATAAAACATCTTATAATTGGTAAATTTCTAATGTGTCTCGTTCATAAATAAATTTGCCATATATTACATGCCGTAATAATAAGAAAATTCTTATTGTTACGGTCGTAATTGATTGGTCTCCGTCCCGTCATCTGTTCCCGATTTTCGTCTTTGCCGTAACAATAAGAATTTCTTATTGTTACGGTTTTGCCGTAATCGTATCCTGTGCCTTTCAGAAAACCACAATAATGGTTGTGGCGCATGTGCCAAAGTTATCAAAATATCTTTCAGTTCATTTTAGATTTTGAATTTTTTGCCCACTTGTATTATGGAAATCAATAAAATGTTGTGTCATTGAGGCTTTAGTTATATCGATTTGCCGTGACAATAAGAGCTGTAATAAGAAAATTTTTATGAAACAAATTGTTACGGTCATAAACCACCATTTTCTCAAGAGTCTTAAGTCATATATTCTAGCTGGTTGCACTTTGACTCTCGACACAAAATTCCTGGAGCAAGCCCCTGTGATGCTAGTGTGTAGAATTTTTGTATAAATGTTATTTTCAAGTACCAGTACTGGGGCTGTTCAAACATGTGGCTGCGAATTTTTTATGATTGTAAATTATAAGGCAAAGAAAATATTCATGTATGGGTAATAAGACATGATAAGGGCAATACAATTAGTATGAATGCTTAATACATTTTGCAAATGTCCTTCTGCAAATTTGACATCTGAAATTACTCCCCTTTGAACAGCTGTTTCTTACTTCCGGCAAAACAGAAAGTAGAGAATGTGTGTAAAAAGTTTGTTATATATTTTTAATGTTTCATTGTCTTAATATTGTGTATTTTCATGTGAGAATACTGAATTATAGAATATAAATCACAACAGATAAATCCTTTACCGCAAAAAGTAACCGAATTATTTAGAATCACCCACAATTTTGCCATTTCAAACTTCGAAGAATTTTACTATCAGTCAAAGTGAAAGTTAGGTTTTACACAGACACTTGGCCACATGTCTGAAAGAAACAGACATTATTACCCTATTTTTTTTTTGAAAACCTTAAGTGAATGTCATAAATGGAAAGTAGATTGCATTAAGAATTGAATGTGTGTATTTTGATCTGAGAAAATTAAAACTAAAGAGATATGTAGTGGATCCGGGTTTTAGCCAGCCCCCAACGACATCCAGGCTATCCCAGAATTCCTCGCCCTCTTGATTCGCCGCCATTGATATTGACAGACAGCAATTATTAGTAAGCAACAATCCGGAGCCATCCACAGTTTAGGTGAGTTCGTACGCCAGTATAGTTATTAGGGAAATCACTTTACTGGCGCTGCGAGCTCTTTTCGAACCTATTTTAGCCTAAATTCACTCGGGGTCGCAGTGTTTTCTAGGTTGAGCCGACGGGTTCTCAACGGGACGGTCGTTGAGCGCCCAGGGTTTTGAAAATTGTTAGGAAGCTAGGTTTATTCCTGGGAGGAATTAAGATATCGTTTATTTAGTCGGAGAAGGCACTGGGAGTGTTTTTTCCGATTAATTTTCTCTGAAGCGAAAATTTTGTCGACTGGGACCTAGTTCAGATCAGGGTCCCGGTAACCAGTCAGCGGAAGTTCTATTTCTCCGGAAGTGAAATTTATTTTTGTAAACAAAACCCAAACCTAGTCAGTTAAACAAATAAACAGTACCTGTTGCCTCTTTTCAGAGTTTAGGGAGGGGGCAACGGTAGTGTTTTAGTAGCACTCGACCCGGTGGTTCGAGCCTAGACTGAATTATTAAATTTAATTCAATTTTTTCCATATTTTGTGTCATATTTGCACTTTGTGATTTATTGCCATATAGTGACTTTTATTCTGTCACTTACTTGAAGTTGACGTCGTATATTTTGTACATACCTAGTTCCAGTTTTGAAGTTGAACAGTTACAGAGTTCCAGTTTTTGAATTTTAATAAATAAACTTTGTTGTTGAATAAACTTTTGCCATATTTTGTCTGTATTTGGACTTTGATTTTTATTTGTACAAATATTTTGTCATTGATATTGTGAACCGGATATAGAAATGTCGAAGGTTTTCATAAACAGATGTAGTGAGTCAGATCTGATGAGACTGCCAGGGGTGGGGCCCGTCGTAGCCCGTAATATCATTAATTTGAGGGAGGACAGGGGGTACTTGATAGAAGACGATTTGTACATGGTCCCCCGTCTTAAGATTTTCCCAGGGTTCCTCCAGCTAATCGATTTTTCCCAGGGGGGCAATGAAGCCAACGTTGGCCCTGGACATTTAGGGGCCAATGCCGCCATGGATTCAGCATTTATGGGTGACCCTGGGGACCAGTATGATGGGGATCAGTGGGGCCAAGACCACCAAGGGTACTCCACTCCAGGAAGTATGTTACAGCAGGGGGCCCCTCAGGTTAAGAGTGAACCAGATTGGAGCGGGGCCCGAGGCCAATCCCAGGGCCCTAACTACACACCACAGAGAGGTAGGTACCCCCCTAACCATAGTGAGACAAGGTACGGTCAGATGTCTGGGCCACCCAGGGGTCAACTCCAGGGCACAACGCCCACAGGTTTGGGTAACCAGGTGAGTCAACCAGTGACCCAAGTTCCCAACAACCAGGGGTGGACTGACACCCCACGGAGCAGGTATAGTCAGTGGGCACACGGTGGTCAATCCTCTGGACCACAGGTAAGGACACAAAACTATGGGACGCCTGGCCCAAGCTATAGTCAGGGACCAATGGCAGGTAACAATGGGGGACCCAGGGGACCACCCAGGCACCCGCCAGGGGGGTACCCTAACCAGGGTCCCATGAGACAGGATGCAAGGTCAGACAGGGGGAACACGAGCCAGGGTCAGGGGTTTCACCCGCCAAAGAACCTAAGGTATGATGGTAAGGGCAACTGGCAAGCGTTCTTTACGAAGTTTGCCAGATGTTCAGAAGCCTGTGGGTGGGACGCAGAGCAATGCAAAGACCAGCTTTGCTTTTGCTTAGAGGGCAAAGCCTCAGAATACTTTGCCCTGATAGCCGAGAGGAATCGGGAGGTAGATTACACGGAGTTGGTGAGTAAGCTTGAGAAACGTTTTGGGTTTCGTGAAATCCCAGAGACTGCCCAGATCCAGTTTCAGAATGCACGCCAGGCCCAGGACGAACCACTTGAGGATTGGGCCGACCGCGTGCTTTCACTGGCCACCCGAGCTTTTCGCGATCTCCCAGAAGATCACATGTATCAGCAAGCTGTGCTTCGCCTATGCCAGGGTGCCGCCGACAAGGAAGCCGGGGTCGCTGCATCAAACGCACGACCCAAGAGTATTGAAGAGGCTGTAGACAAGATACGTTGGCACCAGCACAACCATCAGGCTATATATGGCAAGGCACGGAGTGTGGTACGCCAGATAAATAGTAGGGAGGACTCCCAAGATCCCCTTAACAGCAGTGAGAGGGCCCCTATGGTACGAGCTACTGGGGCCCCCCAAGACAGGTCTCACGATTTACACAGTGAAGTGGGCAAGCTTAAGGGTGATCTCAGGGGGTTCAAAGATGAGATGAAGCAGTTTAGAGATGAGCTTATGAGCCAGTTTGCAAAGCTCACTCTTGACTTGAGGTCAGCAAGGCGCAGTCCCTCACCAGGAGCGGAGTGCTTTAACTGCAGAGAGAGAGGTCATTATAAGAGGGACTGCCCTAGGCTGCAGGGGCGCTCTGGTTCACGAAGCCCTTCCCCAGCTGCCAGGGGCTTTGAGGGAGGTTGCTTTAATTGTGGTCAGACGGGGCATGTAAAGAGGGACTGCCCAGAGCTCAGAAATAGGGACAAGCGGGTATCGTTTAAGGAGAAGGGTGAGAGCCAAGAGGGCAGACAGTTAAACTCCAACGGGTTCACTCGGGAGGCCAGAGTGAGCCCCAGGAAGTAGAACAGGGCCTCATTGGAGATAGTGAGGAGGAGGAGGTGGGTCTAGAGGAACTCTTTGAAAAGGATGCAAGTCAGGTGACTCAGGACCCATCGTTACAGAATGGAGGGGGTATAGTTTTGTATCCTACCTCCAAGGAGAATTGGGCACAGGTAAAGGAGAACGGGCTTAAGCTGAAAGTTGGTGAGGTAGTAGTTATGTGGACAGATCTCCCAGAGAGGGCGGAGAGGGACACAATAGTGGAGTGGGACCTTAGGGGCATGGAAGAGAACGGGGTAGAAGGGAGGTTCCTGAGTCCAACCATGCTAGTCTTGGGAGGTGAGGAAGAGTGTGTGATTCCCCCTGAGTGCATTATCGGGGTCATTCACTACACGCAGGGCGGCACAGGTCCAGAGGTGGCGCCTAACCTACAGGATGAGTATCACGGTGGCCCTGACCAAGTGGCCCAGGGGCCTCTTGGAGGCCCAGGTACACCTGACCCCGAGGTGCCACCTTTGCTGGCCCCTGATCTGGTAACCACCCAAGATGAAGAATACGACAAAGGAGCAACACCATGTGGAGGGAAGCAGGACCTTGGTGAGTTAGTAATGGAGCGGGATGTACAGCAGGTGTCTAGGTATGAGATACCTAGGCACGCAAATGGTTTAGACACGGATTCCCAGTCTGAGATGCCTAGACACGCGGATGATTCAGACATGGATTCCCAGTCTGGGATACCTATACCCAGACACGCGAATGATTCAGACACGGATTCCCAGTCTGAGGAGGATGATGATGACTTAACCCTCATTGCGGATGACACCGATGTAAAGGAGGTGTTTGTTCGTAGCCTGGGTTCAAAGTCAGGTCATCGGGTGGCAGTGACACTCCAGGGTCAGAAGCTGATGGCGGTGGTTGACACAGCTGCCGACGTGACCCTCATTTCAGAGGAGGTTTACCGCTCCTTGTCGGACCCCCCACCCATGCAGGGGGAAGGGCTCCTCCGTGCTGCTGGTGTGGGTATGAGAATGAACTGTTACGTAGTGGGACCCGCAAAGGTACAGCTTGGGTCACGGGTGATTGAGTTGAACATCCATGTGGCCCCTATTAGGGACGATATGCTGCTAGGGGACGACATTATCACTCCGCAAGGAATTGACCTTGAGCTTTCAAAGGGTTGGCTAACCATGGGCGATGAGAAAATCCCCTTGGTCAGAGGCAAGACCAACCCTACACC
Organism: Arcuatula senhousia; assembly: GCA_963971305.1. Taxonomy (NCBI): domain Eukaryota; kingdom Metazoa; phylum Mollusca; class Bivalvia; order Mytilida; family Mytilidae; genus Arcuatula; species Arcuatula senhousia. The sequence continues at coordinate 61,130,489 of OZ020303.1, read as the reverse complement.
CCAAGTATCAAGGGTGTTCACCAAGGAGCAGTTGCGGATCCCCCCGAATTCAGTGGTAAGAGCTTGTTGTGTTGCAGAACGTTTGCCAGGGACCTATATGATAGAGTCGGGGATCACCGCAGAGCTGATGATCCCCAGGACAGTTCGAGGAGAGGGCCAGGACCCTGTGGTCTGTCTGATCAACTCCTCAGATCACTTTGTAACGATAAGGAAGGGGGAGGAGATCGCCACCGCAGTCCCAGTGGAAATGACGTCCAAGGTAGAACCAGAAGTAAGGCAGGTTGAGGTAGGATGTGAGATAGGGAGGGGAGAAGGTGGTGAGCTGCCAGAACACTTAACAGATCTATTTGAAAGATCCAAGGGGTTGTTAACTCAACCCCAGCAGCAGGACCTACGGAAGCTACTGGTAGAATTTGCAGATGTGTTCGCAGCTAGTGAATTTGATCTCGGGTCCTTTACCGCGATCGAGCACACTGTGGACACAGGGGATCACCCTCCGATAAAGAGTCGTATGAGGCGGACCCCGTTAGGGTTCGCTCAGGAGGAAGAAGCCCACTTAAAGAAGATGATAGACGCAGGGGTCATCCAACCCTCTGTGTCCGAGTGGTGCTCGGCCCCTGTCCTTGTTCGTAAAAGAGACGGTGGGGTAAGGTGGTGCGTGGATTATCGTGCCTTGAATGCCATTACCACCAAGGACGTGTTCCCTCTCCCTCTAGTGGAGGAATGTATAGACACTTTGGCAGGAAATCGTTGGTTCTCCAAGCTTGACGCCAATTCTGCCTACTGGCAAGTCAAGATCAAGGAGGAGGACCGACCCAAGACAGCATTTATATCGAAGTACGGCCTTTTCGAATTCGCTCGGATGGCGTTTGGTCTCTGCAATTCGCCTGCCACTTATGCCAGGGTCATAAACCTAGTTCTCAGAGGGTTGACGTGGGACGTGGTTCTGGCATTCCTCGATGATATTTTAGTGCTGGGTAGGGATTTTGAGGACCACCTGGCCAACTTACGGGTGGTCCTGAGCAGGTTTCGTGAGTTCGGGCTGAAACTCAAGCCCAAGAAGTGTGAGCTGTTCCAGGAACGTGTCGAATTCCTGGGCAGAGTTGTAAGTGGGGAGGGAATGGAGATAGGACCCAGCTATGTGAAGGATGTGCAGAACTGGCCCGTGCCCCAGGATACGAAAGAGGTCGAGAGGTTCCTAGGGTTCGCTAATTACCATAGGGTCTTTATCAAGGGGTACGCGGACATTGCAGTTCCACTTCAGGCAGTGACAGGAAAGAAACCATTCGTGTGGGAGCAAGAGCAGCAGGAAGCTTTCGAGGGATTGAAACGTGCATTGACCTCAGCCCCAGTGATGGCCTTGCCAAACGCCCAGGATCCCTTTATCCTGGACACGGACGCCTCCAATGTAGCTCTCGGAGCGGTGCTCATTCAGGTCCAGGAGGGACAAGAACGGGTGGTGGCATACGCGAGCTTCACCTTAGCTCCAGAGCAGCGTCGATACTGCACCACACGAAAGGAGCTCTTGGCGGTTATCCGTGCTGTACGACAGTTCCGCCATTACCTGCTTGGCCGCCCCTTTACTCTGAGGACGGACCACAGTAGCCTGACCTGGTTACTGCGGTTCAAACACCCGCAGGGGCAGCTGGCTAGGTGGATGGAGGAACTTAGCCAGTACCAGATGAAAGTTGTGCACAGGGCAGGGGTCAAGCACGGGAACGCCGATGGGATGTCCCGGATCCCGGGGGAGGCTTCCTGTCAAGAGTACCGGTTAGGAGTGAGCCCAAAAGATCTGCCATGTGGGGGCTGCAAATACTGTTTGAAAGCTGACGCCCAATGGGGGAGGTTTACTGAAGATGTGGATGACGTTGTCTCCCTGGCGGATAGATCAGGTGCAGGGAGAGGCTGTGTGGTTCAGAGAGTGATAGCCGACGGCAATGGGCACCTCCCAGAGAGTAATGTGAGCACGCTCACGATAGAGGCAGGCGATTCCGAAGGGCCCATTGTCAGGATAGTTCAAGACGAGGGTGTGTTTCTGGGTGGGTACTCCCCCGCGGAGATTGCTGAGGCCCAAAACAGTGAGAAAGAGTTCGAGTTGTTGCTAATTGGGCTTCGGGGGGAAGCACGGCCGTCAGAGGGTGATATCTTCAGGAGCAGTCCCACCTCCAAGTACTATTGGATTAACAGGGAACGGTTTTGCCTTGATGAGCAAGGGGTTGTATGGCTTAAGAAGGCTGAAACGACACCAGAACGGTTATTGGTGCCCTCGCAGTTCCGCAAAGAGATTTTAGTCCTTTGTCATGACATTCCCTCCGCAGGACACCAGGGGGTGGAAAGGACGAAGGAGCGGGTCAAAACTCAGTTCTACTGGCGAGGCCTAGGTAAAGATGTGGCGCGGCATGTCGCTGGGTGTGCTGCGTGTAATAGGAGTAAGAAGGCCAACAGGAAGGCTAAGTGTCCCATGACCCTGTTCCATGCTGGGTCACCGATGGAAAGGGTACACTTGGATTTTGTAGGGCCATTACCCAAGACGGAGAGGGGGAATGAGCACATACTGATGATCGTGGATCAATTCAGCAAGTGGGTTGAATGCATCCCCCTCCCCTCACAGACAGCTGAAGTCACTGCGAGGGCAGCCGTAAATGAGTTCTTTAGTCGGTTCGGGTATCCTTACGAGGTCTTCACCGACCAGGGGCGGAACTTTGAGAGTCATTTGTTCCGCTCCATGTGCCAGCTTTTGCAGATCCACAAGTCCCGAACAACTCCATACAGACCTTCAGCTAACGGTCAAGTGGAGCGGTTCAATCGAACATTACTGGCCTCTGTTAGGTGCTTTGTGGGTGCCAACCAACGTGGTTGGGATGAGTACCTCCCACAGTTGGCAGGGGCAATCAGGGCTTCAGTGAACCGCTCCACCGGGTTCACGCCAAACAAGCTTATGCTAGGGCGAGAGGTTAACCTACCTGCGGAACTGATGTTTCGCCCTCCAATAGCGGGTGAACTGGAAGCCGTAGAGGGCTATGTGGCTGACCTGGAGGAATCTTTGAGGTAGCTAGGTCTAACTTGAGGACCAACCAGCTAAGGTCGAAAAGGGATTACGACCTCCGGGTAGTTTTGAAAGAGTATCAGGTAGGGGACCCTGTCTATATGTTGGATACGGCGGTGGTCCCAGGTAAGTGCAAAAAACTCAGCCCTGTCTGGAAGGGGCCTGGGGTTATAAAGGAAAGAGTGTCCCCTTACCTATACAAGGTTCAGATGAGGAAGCTTATGTCAGTGGCTAATCATGACCGCCTTAAGCTTTGCCAAGATACTGAGTTGCCGACATGGCTCAGGCGATTACAAGAGCAGGTAAAACAAGGGGGAAAGCTCGGGGACCAGGCTGAAGGTGAAACAGCAGGTAAAGAGGGTCCTTCGGTCGACCAACAGGAGCTGGTTCAGGTAGGAGTGAGTAATCCTGTACCTATAGAAGATCCACTTGGGCCCCTCCCTGGAACCGGAGTATCGGGGGCCCACACTCAGGTAAGCCAGGAAGAAAGTGAACCCCTTTACTGTATTTGCAACCAGCCTGATGACGGGAAGTTTATGATATGTTGTGATGCATGCTCCGGCTGGTTTCATGGTAGGTGTGTGGGTATCACCCCAGAGGAGGCCGAGGACTGGGGTGATGCCTCATTTGCATGCCCAAACTGTTGCCAAACACAATCCAGGGGTAAGGAGGTTATAGGACACGGAGGGTCCCGTGAGTCAGATGGGGACCCCGAACCAGAAAGCCCTGACAAGTTTGGGTCTGAGGGCAATCGGAAGCAACACCGGGGGGTCCAAAAGAATCCTAAGAGGGACCCTGAACCCAAGGGTCCTGATAAGTCTGGGGTACGACGGTCCTCAAGGCTTAGGGCCAAACCTGATAATTAGTTAAAAAGAAAAAAAAAAGAAGAAAAAAAAATTAATAATAAAAAAAAAAAAATAAATAAAATAAAAAAATAAAATGAAAAGTAATAAAAAAAAAAAAAAAAAAAAATTATTATAAATATTGTTCCTGTTAGGTTGATGATGTGTACATAAGTGAAATGCTTTTATCATTGCAGATCCAAAAAATGAGTTCTAGCAGTGAGGAGGGCGAGGGTCATAGGAGAGGATGGAGGGGGCAGAGCAATCAAGTGCCCCCCTCTAGTGGCGATCGGAGAGTAGTGAGGGGACCCAGTCCAGGGGGGTCCCCGGAGACCAGACAGGGGAGGCCTTTGTCCAGGCTTGGGCCTAGGCCTGCCTCTAGTAGCAGAGGGAGTGCTGGAGAGAGTAGGGGGCCCAGTCCATCCGGGCCCCAAGTGGGTCATATGGCAGAGGAGTTGATCCCAAGATCCAGTCCCAGAGGGATGTCTGCAGCAAGGGCGTCCTACCGGGGGGTGCAGTCTTCCTACTTGGTCGGTAGAATGCCCTTGGCCAAGGGAGCACCAGCTAGGCTGCCAGTTGGAAGAGGTGTTCCGGTTGGAAGGGGTCAGGGGAACCCACCAGAGACGGTGCTGGGTGGTGGTGGACAGCGAGGCCGATCCCCCGAAGATGTCCGCGCCAGGGGGACCCCGCAGGAGGAGCCGCCCACTACCATGCCAGTACCACGCCAATACCCCTGGCCAAAGGAGTCCGCACGGGAACGGAAAGAGAGGAAGAGGAGGGCAGAGGCGAGGAGGGCCAGGTCCCAGGGCCCCCCTACCAGAGGCGGGGGTCACTTCAGAGGACGAGATGTGGTGTTGTGGAGCAGACATGAGCAGCCTAATCCAACAAAACCTGAAAACAAAGAGGACCAGGGCACACAGACAGATGAGACTCGCCTGAGTGCGTGCCCTGTGTCATGGTGTCAGGAAATGTTGCTGGTGGAAGAAATTGAGGGGCATGTGTTGGACCAGCACATAGCCGGGGTGTTCCGGAAATTAGAGATCAACACTCCGGACATCCTGCCTGCAATGAGGCTTGCGGCCCTGCAAGCCCAGTCCTGGATGCTGAGAGGCAGCCAGGACCTCTGGGACGTTGTCAGACTGGTTAACAGCAAAGGCCAAGAGTTTAGCCCCTGCAAGGAAGATGCCAGCCCTGGGATGACAGAAGTGTGCCGTCAGGGAGGATACCCAGCAGACACTTCCTTCCTGGCCAGCCCAGCTTCCTCCCCGGCTTCCCTAATGGATTGGAGGAATCAGGCAGTGATTGTGGGGGAGCTGGGAAGGGAAAGAACAGAGACCTTCCGAAGGATGTACGGGCTTCCAGAAGAGGACCGCCAGGGGAGTCCAACCAAGACGGCATCCAGCAGTGGGTCTCCGCCACCAAAGAAGATGGGGACCCAGACCACAAAGGCTGAGGCGCTGGGTAGTCCTCCACCCCGAGCATTTGATGCCCACTTCCATCTTGACAGGGGGTGGAGGGCTTTTAACAGAAGAGGGAGACCAGTGAGAGATGATTTCTTACTGTTGGGTCTACCATCACCCCCACGGCGGCCGGTGAACATTCAGGGTGGGGTGATGGTTTTCTGCGACCCCGACACCTGGCCGGATGTCGAAGCAATGGAGGAGTTGGTAGGAGGAGCCCCAGGATACGTAGTGGCAGTGGGGCTCCATCCTAAGAAGGGGAAGCAGCTTGACGATCGGACCTTCACAAGGCTGGAGGGTCTGTGTCAGAGTGGAGCAGTAGGTGCACTCGGAGAGGTTGGGGTAGACCTCTCCCAGAAGGAGCCCAGTGCACCCAGGCAGATAGGGAACCTCCGCTGGGTTCTCTCCTTGGCCGAACCACGGGTCCCCTTGATCCTCCATGTGAAGGGGACCCCTACAGACAAGTATAGTCGAGAGGCCCATCAGGAGGTGTTCCAAGTGGTGAAGGAGAAATGCCAGCCCCACCAGCTGATCCATCTTCACGATTTTGAGGGGGCTGGTACAGAGGTGCAACTTTGGTGCAGCCATTTCACCAGGGTGCACTTCGGGTACAACCTGAGCGTTGGACGTTTGGACGGAGACCAGAAGGGGGCATTGGCTGCTCTATCCAGTGATGTCATCCTGCTGGAGAGTGATGCCCCCTACTGTAGACCCCACTGGGTGCCCCAGGGCCAGCATGGGCATCCCAGTTACCTTGGAGAGGCTGCAGCGGCAGTGGCTAGGGTCCGGGGGGTAGCCGCCGAGGAGGTTCTGGAAACAGCGTTCCAGAATGCTCTGAGGCTCTACTCTCAGGAGTAGATAGACCTGCAGTCCTGCAGGTCTATAGATTGTACATATTGTATCTATACGTTGGTGTTTGGTCATGGGAATGGACCAACGCCCCCTTTTTTTTGGTTGAGACTGATTGTTTGAGGTCCATCACGAGGACGAGGATTTCCCAGATGTGTTTCCTGCTGGGGCTGGCTGAGTGGTGGTTCCCCCTCTTTAGAAAAGGAGGGGGAGTGTAGTGGATCCGGGTTTTAGCCAGCCCCCAACGACATCCAGGCTATCCCAGAATTCCTCGCCCTCTTGATTCGCCGCCATTGATATTGACAGACAGCAATTATTAGTAAGCAACAATCCGGAGCCATCCACAGTTTAGGTGAGTTCGTACGCCAGTATAGTTATTAGGGAAATCACTTTAGATATGTGGCTCCCGCAGGGTTAAAAACGACCTGCGACCTGATGGCTTTTTAAGGGGGACTTCTGACCTGCACTTCATAAAATCTACCTATGCCAAAAAAGGACCTGCGACCTCCGCCAAAATATGCCCTTTTAAAGCGACCTTGCGACCTCAGACCCTTTTTAAAAGCGACCTTGCGACCTGAGGGGGGTACCCTGCGGGAGCCCCAGATATGAATCACCCTGTTATACATGTAACCGTCGAGCATGAATTACTTCACAAAATTGACATGTCCTGACGGGGACTCGAACCTGGGACCTCTAGGTTTACAGTCAGGTGCTCTACCTCTGAATTAAAGAAGTACTTCCCTTGTTCAGGGATAAAGGCTGGCTATTTAAATCTACTAGGAAAGGGAGCAACCCTGTTACACTCCCCCCTCCTCAAGAGTCATCATACCTTCATGTATGACTCCTAACACAACACAACCCTGACTAGGAATCCTTCTAACCACCGTTGGTTTTTCAGTTGGGCGCCAATGTAACCGGAGAGCATGAATTACTTCACAAAATCGACATGTCCTGACGGGGACTCGAACCTGGGACCTCTAGGTTTACAGTCAGGCGCTCTACTTCTGAACCAAAGAAGTACTTCCCTTGTTCAAGGATAAAGGCTGGCTATTTAAATCTTCTGGGAAAGGGAGCAACCCCGTTTCATATATAACTAATTGGCCAAAATAACAGAGTGGTCGCTGTGAAAGACAAGAGTAAACTCGGGCTTTGAAACAGTAAATGTAATTAAACTTATATGTTTGAATAGCTGAGTCTTTCGGGCATGGGAAAGAATAATTTTTAAACAGCTAAACTATTTATTTTTATTTTAATTAAACAAAAACTAAACTGTGGTGAAGGACGAAAAATGCAAATTCTCGCAATCTGATTAAAATTGGTCACAATAAACAAATTTGTTTATAAGCAATTGTTGACAGCAGGTGTCAAATTTTAACAGGAAATTGTGTAACCTTTAACAGGTAATTACTCCTCTCAAATTCACCTAATTATCGTAAAAAAAATCACTTGTTTATTCTGCTATTTCTCTGCTAGTTAACAATACTTAAAGTAATAATAAAATAAAATTTTAAAGATTTTCCAAGGGCACTTTTTAAAGAACATATTTATAAAAAAAATCGTTTATTTAATAAACTGTTAACACAGAGACATGTCTCGCCTGTCGCAACTGGACACAGTATAAAATGAAGTAAAAATCCTCCTGAAACTGATCTTAACTGATGCTTAAGCATCTGCATATCAAATATAAATGGTGAACCATAACTGCTTTATATAAAACACTCATGACATAAGTAAAATGTTAAAAAGTGTAAAATCTCAAAGTCAGTAGACCGTGACTGCAGGAGCATACAGGTAAAATACTTTTGAAATTGAATTGTACTGATGCTAATGCAAGTGCATACCCAATATCAATGATGTACCATAACTGCTTCATGTTAAACAGACCTAAGGAAAAAGGTTTACCTCGACCAAATCCGTGTAAAATCTCAAAGTCAGTAGACCGTGACTGCAGGAGCATACAGATGAAATGCTTTTGAAATTGATCTGTACTAATGCTAATGCAAGTGCATACCCAATATCAATGGTGAACCATAACTGCTTCATGTTAAACAGACGTAAGAAAAAAGGTTAACCTCGGCCAAATCAGTGTAAAATTTCAAAGTCAGTAGACCGTGACTGCAGGAGCATACAGATGAAATGCTATTGAAATTGATCTGTACTAATGCTAATGCAAGTGCATACCCAATATCATGGTGAACCATAACTGCTTCATGTTAAACAGACATAAGAAAAAGGTTAACCTCGGCCAAATCAGTGTAAAATTTCAAAGTCAGTAGACCGTGACTGCAGGAGCATACAGGTGAAATCCTTTTAAAACTGATCTGTACTGATGCTGATGCAACTGCATACCAAATATTAATGGTGTAACATAACTAGTTCACACAAAACAGACTTAAGCAAAAACTTTAACCAATTGTGAACACCACCGCCGGATTCACCATACCTTAGTCTCACCTTTTGCAACATTCGTCGCTGGCGAGACAAAAATGACGACTTTAAACAGTATTTTTCAGAAAATGACTCATCAAAATTTAAAGAAAATTCGCCTATCGCATGCAACAGGATTTCCTCTTTCCAATGATATGAATATTTTACATATCCGATTTATAATAAAAGTGTTTACCCTCTAACCATCATACCATGTTTCAACAGAGAATCTGAGGACAATATTGCCAGTATACAAAATCATGCGTAGACCTTGTTACATGTATTTTTAACTTATCGGGACAGACTTATCTCTTTAGTTTAATTATCTCAGTCATGATGTACAAGTTTTCACCTACATGTCAGTTGAGGGGAACAATTGGGATAGTTTGTTCTTATTCAAAATGCATTTTGAACGCAAAAAAATCATATCTTGAACGCAAAAATTCATACTGCCAAAACTCTGCTCTCTTCAACTAAATAAATGTGTCAATGTAATAAGGTGTCCATGGGTAGGTCCTACTATACTTTATTTGTCCTGATAATATGCTGTTTGAGCTGTACATATACCAAGATTTTCTTCAAAAAAGTTCAAACTGTCCTGATGAACCTTAACAGTGATTATAAGCCGAACACATCACAAATGTGCCATATGCACAAGTTTGATTCATACATGTAGCAAGTATTAATTCATACATATAGCAGGTTTTAAGACTCTATACTTTATAAAATGTCATAAATTGTGCATGACTTGTTTACTTTGGTGAACAGCAGAGACCTTAGTGTAGTGAAATTCTTTGAAAATTGCTATTTTTGACATATTTAGCCATTTTTTCCGGTAAAAAATGATGAATATAATGTTGGCCGCATATTCTAATAAAAATTATTTTTTGGTGAAAATATTGACTTTAAAGTAATAAATAAATAAACAAAAATCTATAAGTCAGAGCGTGCTGCCAGTAATGACTCTGCCACAATAGTGGTGAAAAGGGGAAAAAAATCGACAAAAATGAAGATTGTCTTCATTATTCCCATATTTAGGGTTCCACCTAAACAAACTGCACAATTTTATCACTAGAAAACTGTTATAGATGTTAAATATAGGTGTTCTATGAGTTATTCTCAAAGCATCCATTTAGATTGCTTGAGCATGAAAAGTCAGTCCAATTACAGGGCCAATAATAGGTCTTTGTGAATATACTCCTTTCACCATAGCCCCATAAAATCAAATAGTGGCTCCCTAAACAAAGCCTGTGTCTGTGACCAGATAGAAACAAAAGTCACTAGATAAATTATAATTGTATATCAAAGTATTTCATTTTTTCAGAAGATGTTCTGAATCTGAATTTGTACTGCTATGGGTTTTTAAGACATATTTGCACAATGTTTTGAAAAGTCAACTGTGTATAGGGGAAGCTGCCTGACTGCATCCTTGAAGGCATCACAAGCTTATACTATTTACAGCTGACCAAATGTGGTGAAAAGGTAATTGTTGATGAAATACTAAGTCTCTGAAGCTGTTGACTGTATTTGAAAATGTGGAACATCCTGATTGCTTGTAGTATTAAATACCCCTCTCCTGTAAAATAAAAACACATTTGCAAATAATAGCCTTGATGGATGGATGGATTTTTTTAATGAGTGAGAGTACCGGTATTTTTGCAGAAATATCTTTCAAAAAGGTTAAAAATTATTTAAAACCTTTGTAAATCAGATATGAGCTATCCAGAGTCTTTTTTCTGTAATTTTACTTTCCGGTATATGTTTATTTCAGATCCTGAAACTCTGAGATCTATAATGACTGATTTTCACCAATGTTCTGCATGGCACATGGTATCCAGCTTACCTGCCCATATGAACTAGAAGTTAGCCAGGCAGTACAACATTATGTCACCTGGTACACTAATTGCAAAGATTGGTCAGAAAGCATGCTATTTCTCAGAGTTTTCAAGTGTCCCTTTAATAGTTGGTATATTTTCTGGATTGTAACTTGGTGTCTTAAAGAGTATTTTTCCCAATAGTGGTGATGTTTATGTGAGTTTCGATGGGGTTTAAAGAATAAAGAATATTGAACAAAATAATTAACAGATACAGAATAATGCCCCCACAAAATAAAAAAAAACATGACACCTAAAGTATAAAGATTAATGACAAAGTGGCAAAACACATTAAAAGAAATTAAAAAAAAGAGAATAAATGTTAAGAATACAGGATAGAGGACACCTGCCTCATCCATACCCTCAGAGGAGGAAGCAACGGATATATATATTGAAAGAATCAGCTGCTAGTAGTTTTGAGGTGGAAGTCAATATTTGTACACAACATAATTAAATTTAAAATCATCAAGAAAGAAAAGAAAACTGTCATTTGTGGTAAGAATTGAGTGCACATGTTCAAAATAAAAAAAACACCCACAAAGATAAACAAATAAATAAACAACAAGAAACTTATGATGAAGCAAATTTCTAAAATGTTAATATCAAATTAAATTTATTTTCAAATCTTTTTGTTTTAAAAGTACATTTCAATTAAGCAAAGGTCACAAAAGTACATGTACTTTTAAATCTGGGTCATTATGGTCACTCACATATTTCATGAAAAGCATGCTTTTCTTGACCTGGTCAGTTCCAGTTCATTCTGGACTTATATTATTGACACATTGAGGGTGGGGTTAAATGTACTTTTGTCATGTTTTGATTGGTCTATTGTTTTGACTGATGTCTTTTCAGGTAAAAATAGGTGGAGTTCATTATTTCTTACAGTGTCTGACAGTGTGCATGCTGCACTTTTGAAAACAAAGGGAAAAGGGAAACCCAGGTAATTTTTCTAGCTCTTTTAAAATTGTGTGAATTGCTTGTTTGTTTGAAATTTTTTCATGAATTCCTATATTCTTATAATTGAAATATGACATGGGCCATATTTTTGACAGTTGGCAAGTTATTTTTTCACTTATAGTTCATAATACTTTGAAATATTTTGCAACACTGCAGTCTGAGAAATTAGCACTGGCCAGTTAAAATTTGTTTGGGCAAGTAATTTTTGTAGGAATTTTATATTGAATATGTAACCGGAGAGCATGAATTACTTCACAAAATCGACATGTCCTGAGCAGGATTCGATCCCGGGACCTCTAGGTTTACAGTCAAGCGCTCTACCTCTGAACCAAAGAAGAACTTCCCTTGTTCAGGGATAAAGGCTGGCTATTTAAATCTACTTATTAATGTACGAAGGGGGGCAACCCCGTTACAGATATATAGAGCAAAAACTAAAAATCCAAAGTTCGGATAAGTGAATCTCAAATCCTATTTTTTTAGACTGAAAACTGCATTAAAAATTTTACAACCCCTCCCCCCTAAAAGAAACCCAAAACAAACTGGACTCCCCCAAAAGTTTTTAAAAGGTCTGTCCCTAATAGAGTTCATTGGTCCATACTATTTTTCAAACACATGTATCTAAAGTTGGACAACATGGTTTGAGTTCAGTTATTATTTTGATTCATTGATTTAAATTCAAATGATTATTTTTCAACTAGAGCTCAGTACTTGACTTGAGCTCAGATGATTGAACTGTTGAACTGTTTCAATTTGATTCAAACTTCAATGATTATTGTTTGATCAGAGCTCAGATGATTAAATTGTCTCATGTGAGTTGAATTCTGATTATCGTATTATTGTTTGATTGGAGTTCAGAACTTCAGAGTTCAGATGATTGAACTCACCATTTGATTTTAGTTTTGATATGAACAATGAACTACAATGTATGTCAAATGAATTAAATTCTGATGCTGAGTCGGATGATTGAATCTGCTATTTTGATATCAATTCAAATTATAGGACTGTTAACATATAGACTATTCCATTTTGAATAAGCTCATTTTGATATGACAATTAAACTGGGTTATTCTATTTTAGAATGAGTTCAGATGTTTTTTTAATTATTGAACTCTTCCATTTGAATACAGTAATTACTACAGTTCAAATTATTATTACTTAGACTGTTCTATTCAGAAAAATATACTAACACCTTTAAAATATAGAACTATTTGGTAAAGCCGAAGAAACGGGTAGAAATGTGAGGTTTTACTGAGCATTTCTTGTCATTAGCTAAATATGCTCTAATATTTAAGGCAATGATATAAATACGATATTTTTATCCTGCAATGAATAATGGCGAAATATCTATTCTACTAACAACAAATGCTACGACTAAGCTTCATATATGAAAAATAGAGGATGGTTTTGCCCTATGAAAATTTTAATAGCATATATGCAATTATGTCTGCATGAGTGAGTGAGTGAGTTTGCTAAATTAACCTCATGAATTGATCCGGAAATACTATAGCTGTCATCCTTCCGGAATTGCAAGCATGAACAAGTTTCCGGCGGTCATACTAAATAGGGCTAGGAAGCGTCCAAGTTGTACTTAAAAGTTTATTCTGGTATCTAAAAATTAAAAATAATGGGTTATAAATTGTAACAGAATTATTTAATCAATGGATATACAATGTATCAAACTAAAAAAAACTTAAAGACTAGATGTATGTGTAGAGGTAGAATAGAAAAGAAATTAATTTAGGTAGAATGCAGTGATCTGATTGACTGAGAAATTAAGAATATTTTCCAATGGACCAAAAAAAAACTGAATAACCGCTTGATAATTTACTCTTCGCAAAAAATCCTTCATAATGTGTTGTTTAACACAGAAATTTCATGCTTTAAGTTTCTTTGAAATTAATTGATAAAATATTTTGTTTATTGGGGTATGTATAACCTTTATTTTTGCATAGCACATTTAAAAAAGTGTGTGGTACACGTTAGAAATGTAAATTGTATGCTCAATTATATCTGCAGTGTCGCTTCTATGTTTTGTTCCCCCCTTTTTATGCCCCTGTGATGACATGTTTGGGGCATTTAGTTTTACTCATGTCCATCCGTACATCGGTCCCTACAAATTTCTGTCAAGCTTTTCTCAGCAAAATAGATTATATTGGTACGTTTACTATAAAAATGTATGAAAAAATGTTTGCTGTCAAAAATTGTAACTTGATAGAAATGAAAACAATTTCAAATTTATCATATTGTAGTTTTTTTTGTACTACGCGTAATTTATTAGGCTTATCAATAATGTCAATAAATTGACAAAATTGTGTAGCGATTGATTGAAACTTGTCCTGCCATTGACATTTGTTTAATTTACAGGTGGGATAAAAGATAATAAACCAAAAATTTTTTTTAGATTTAAACATGTTAAATGATACTGTAGAACCTTTAATTGGCCATTTATAGCACAACCAAGTAAGGTCATGCAAATACAATGTTTTAAATGTGTGGTCTACTTTTTAAACCAAGGCAATGATTGATTTTCCCACGAATTTGTGTTTTTTTTTCTAGTGTTTCTCCTAAATGAATACTTCGTTTTAGTTTTAAATTTTTAAAACTGAATTATCTCCCCTACCCCATAAAAATTACTGACTGAGTTTTTGAATAGTTTCTCGAAGTATTCAATCTCCTATGTTTTAACAAAGATTTAATGTAATACATATGTAATATTGGCCATGTTTATGGTATGCAAACAATAGAAGATAATGGGATGTGGAATAAGTGTATGCGACATAACCTACATTATCATATACTTAGACATAATAATGCTTAAATTTAACAACATGATAATAGAGTAATTTTTTAAGAGAATTTGATTTTTTTTCCAAAAACACCTTCACCGTGTGATAATCACTTTCATTATCAACTGGTTCAGGTTATTATCAACTACTTCCGTTTTATTATCAAACGCCAAAAATCGGAATTGTATTACAGACTTGACCGTAGTCGGTTTAAGTTATAGACATTTTGAAAACTTATTGCAGACGACACAGATGCATCTAAAAGAGTGCAATTTTTGTGTGAATTATACCCCCTTCCCACTTCTCCGTTCTCTGTGGTATAAATTACGTTCATTCCAACCAAATATTTAACTGTGACGTCATCGTTTCTACGTAGCTACGTACCACGATATTACGAAATACATTTGTTTTGGTTTGTTTACATTGACAAAATACAAATTTTAATCAGATGCTGTATCCAAATGCCATATCAAAATACCATATATATTTCACACTGATATTGAAGTATATGATAAAAAGATCATAACATGTCATTTTTCATATCAGACCAAAATCAGCCCGCGGTCATTATCATCCCTCGAGCCTACGGCTCTCGGGCTAATATCATGACCTGGGGCTGATAATAGGTCTGATATGAAAAATGGCATGCTATAATCTATAAATATCAACAATAATTTAAAAAATCCAGTTAATCCACAACAGAAAACAATATTAACTAGTTCTAATTGTGATCGCAAGCGAGTCACATACATGTCCCCTCACGTACCCCTCTTTGACAATATTTCTGGCTTTTGTGGGAACCCTGTTTAAGCAATGACGCCCTTATCATTCCATTGAAGCACCCTTTTTACAAGCATTGGTAGCGTACTTGTAAACTATTGTAGTGACTAGCGAGCATAACTACCGCTCTCGTCCTCTACAATGGAGCCACTCTTCAATGAAATGCTAAAAACGTTACGGAGAAGCTTTTGGTTGACATCCATATGAGATATTATTCTCCCTTAATCTCATATAGTCGAGAAGAATCACACAGTCACATCCAAAAGCTGTTGCATCGGACCATAAACAAAATTTGATGCTAAAAATGAACTCCCCATACCACAATTACCATGTATATTAATTTTCATTAAAATCGGAGTAAGTTTAATTTTGGCGGGAAACGGCAGCCATTTTGAAAATGGTCGATGATAAAAAAAATTTTGATGTCAAAAATCAACTCACCATACCACTATTACTTTGAATACCAATTTTCATCAAAATCTGAGTAACTTTAATTTTGGCGGGAAACGGCGGCCATTTTGAAAATGGCCGACGATGAAAAATTTTTAATGTAAAAAATCAACTCGCCATACCACTATTACCTTATATACCAATTTTCATCAAAATCGGAGTAACTTTAAATTTTAAATTTTTGGCGGGAAATGGCGGCCATTTTGAAAATGGCTGACGAAAAATAATTTTTGATGTCAAAAATGAACTCGGCATACCACTATTACCTTGTAAACCAATTTTCATTAAGAAATAACAAAGTTGAGAATTTTTACTTTACTATTACAAAATATATTGTAACAAGAAAGATAACTCAATTTGACAAAAAAATTAAATTTCGATTTTTTGCAAAATTTTGAGAACCGTAAGTCCGATTTTCAAAATTCTTTTTTTAAATGAAAGGTATTAAAAGTCTACACTAACCCTCTAAAGGAATTTTACCTACCCCAGCCGGATCAGAAATGCCAGGTAAAAAATCAACTTCGGTTTCGAGGAGCCATTTTGAGGCCCTTTTTTGACCTATAAGGGGTCATTCGATTTCGGCGAAAAATACAAAAAGCACAATCTCCTATTCCATACTCTTGATTTATGAAGTTTCAGCTTCCTACCTTAAAAGATGTTGAAAAAATGAGGTGGACAAGTTCACGGTCCAGAATACCGAGAAAAATAATAATAACTAGTTCTAATTGTGATCGCAAGCGAGTCACATACATGTCCCCTCACGTACCCCTCTTTGTCAATATTTCTGGCTTTTGTTGGAACCCTGTTTAAGCAATGACGCCCTTATCATTCCATTGAAGTACCCTTTTTACAAGCATTGGTAGCGTACTTGTAAACTATTGTGATGACTAGCGAGCATAACTACCGCTCTCGTCCTCCACAATGGAGCCACTCTTCAATGAAATGCTAAGAACGTTACGGAGAAGCTTTTGGTTGACATCCATATAAGATATTATTCTCCCTTAATCTCATATGGTCGAGAAGAGTCACACCGTTGCATCCAAAAGCTGTTGCATCAGAGCATAAACAAAATTTGATGCTAAAAATGAACTCCCCATACCACAATTACCCTGTATATTGATTTTCATTAAAATCGAAGCAAGTTTGATTTTGGCGGGAAATGGCAGCCTTTTTGAAAATGGCCGACAATAAAAAATTTTTGATGTCAAAAATCATCTCGCCATACCATTATTACCTTATATACCAGTTTTCATAAAAATCGGAATAACTTTAATTTTGGCGGGAAACGGCGGCCATTTTGAAAATGGCTGACGAAAAAAAATTTTGGTGTAAAAAATCAACACGCCATACCACTATTACCTTGAATACCAATTTTCTTCAAAATCTGAGTAACTTTAATTTTGGCGGGAAACGGCGGCCATTTTGGAAATGGCCGACGATGAAAAATTTTTAATGTCAAAAATCAAATCGCCATACCACTATTACCTTATATACCAATTTTCATCAAAATCGGAGTAATTTTAAATTTTGGCGGGAAACGGCAGCCATTTTGAAAATGGCCGACGATAAAAAATTTTTGATGTCAAAAATCAAATCGGCATACCACTATTACCTTATATACCAATTTTCATCAAAATCGGAGTAACTTTAAATTTTGGCGGGAAAATGGCGGCCATCTTAGCCGCCATTTTGAAAATGGCCGCCAAAAAAATTTTCGATACCAAATATAAACTCGGCATACCACTATTACCTTGTAAACCAATTTTCATTTAGAAATAACAAAGTTGAGAATTTTTACATTACTATTACAAAATACAAAATACAAAGAAAGATAACTCAATCTTACAAAAAAATTAATTTTCGTTTTTTTGCAAAATTTTGAAAACGGTAAGTCCGATTTTCAAAATTTTTTTTTTAAATAAAAGGTATTAAATAGCCGCACTTAACCTATTAAGGAATTATTCCTACCCCTGTCAGATCAGAAATGCCAGGTAAAAATTCAACTTCGGTTTCGAGGAGCCATTTTGAGGCCCTTTTTTTACCTATAAGGGGTCGTTCGATTTCGGCGAAAAATACAAAAAGCACAATCTCCCATTCCATACTCTTGATATATGAAGTTTCAGCTTCCTACCTTAAAAGATGTCGAAAAAATGAGGTGGACAAGTTCACGGTCCAGAATACCGAGAAAAATAATAATAACTAGTTCTAATTGTGATCGCAAGCGAGTCACATACATGTCCCCTCACGTACCCCTCTTTGGCAATATTTCTGGCTTTTGTGGGAACCCTGTTTAAGCAATGACGCCCTTATCATTCCATTGAAGCACCCTTTTTACAAGCATTGGTAGCGTACTTGTAAACTATTGTGGTGACTAGCAAGCATAACTACCGCTCTCGTCCTCCACAATGGAGCCACTCTTCAATGAAATGCTAAGAACGTGACGGAGAAGCTTTTGGTTGACATCCATATAAGATATTATTCTCCCTTAATCTCATATGGTTGAGAAGAGTCACACAGTCGCATCCAAAAGCTGTTGCATGAGACCATAAACAAAATTTGATGCTAAAAATGAACTCCCCATACCACAATTACCCTGTATATTAATTTTCATTAAAATCGGAGCAAGTTTAATTTTGGCGGGAAACGGCGGCCATTTTGAAAATTGCCGACGATAAAAAAAATTAATGTCAAAAATCAACTCGCAGTACCACTATTACCTTGAATACCAATTTTCATCAAAATCTGAGTAACTTTAATTTTGGCGGGAAACGGCGGCCATTTTGAAAATGGTCGACGATAATTAAATTTCAATGTCAAAAATCAAATCACCATACCACTATTACCTTATATACCAGTTTTCATCAAAATCGGAGTAATTTTAATTTTGGCGGGAAACGGCGGCCATTTTGAAAATGGCCGACGTTAAAAAAAATTCGATGTCAAAAATCAACTCGCCATACCACTATTACCTTATATACCAATTTTCATCAAAATCGGAGCAAGTTTGAATTTTGGCGGGAAAATGGCAGCCATTTTAGCCGCCATTTTGAAAATGGCCGTCAAAAAAATTTTCGACTCCAAAAATGAACTCGGCATACCACTATTACCTTGTAAACCAATTTTCATTAAGAAATAACAAAGTTGAGATTTTTTTTCATTACTATTACAAAATATACTGAACAAAGAAAGATAACTCAATCTTACAAAAAAATTAATTTTCGATTTTTTGCAAAATTTTGAAAACGGTAAGTCCGATTTTCAAATTTTTTTTTTTAAATGAAAGGTATTGAAAGTCTTCACTTACCCTATAAAGGAATTTGTCCTATTCCTGCCGGATCAGAAATGCCAGGAAAAATTCATCTTCGGTTTCGAGGAGCCATTTTGAGGCCCTTTTTTGACCTATAAGGGGTCGTTCGATATCGACGAAAAATACAAAAAGCACAATCTCCCATTCCATTCTCTTGATTTATGAAGTTTCAGCTTCCTACCTTAAACGATGTCGAAAAAATGAGGTGGACAAGTTCACGGTCCAGAATACCGAGAAAAATAATAATAATAATAATAATAAGAAACCGAGCAAAAACAATATGTCCCCGACACTTCGTGTTCGGGGACATAATAATAATAACTAGCTATAATTTGTGTTGGGATGCCAACACACAAGTCGCCCAAAATTGCCTTGGATACTTTTTCGTCCCTTTCAGTACAATAAAATATGTATAGAAATCAAATTTCATTGAAATCGGACAAAGTTCACATTTTTAAGGGGGGCGGGTGTAGTAAAATGGCCGCCATTTTGAAACCGGAAGTCGGATTTCAAATCCGGTCGCAGATTTGAATTCAGCATACCCGCTTTACCCAGATGACCAATTTTCAGGACGATCCGACGAAAAAAAATTTTCCGCCCACTTTTTCCGACGGCCGCCATTTTGAAACGGCGGCCATCTTGAAAATTTCAAAACTTGATTACACGCCTTTGAGTGACCCACTATCCAATCCAACAAGTGTTATTCAATTTCCTTGAACCATTTTCTTGAATTAGGGAGGACAACTTTACGATAAAGAATCAGAAGAATAATAATAATAACTAGCTATAATTTGTGTTGGGATGCCAACACACAAGTCGCCCAAAATCGCCTTGGATACTTTTTCTTCCCATTCAGTGCAATTAAATATGTATAGAAATAAAATTTCATTGAAATCGGACAAAGTTCACATTTCTAAGGGGGGCGGGTGTAGTAAAATGGCCGCCATTTTAAAACCGGAAGTCGGATTTCAAATCTGGTCGCAGATTTGAATGCAGCATACCCGTTTTACCCAGATGACCAATTTTCAAGACGATCCGATGAAAAAAAATTTTCCGCCCACTTTTTCGGACGGCCGCCATTTTGAAACGGCGGCCATCTTGAAAATTTCAAAACTTGATTACACGCCTTTGAGTGACCCACTATCCAATCCAACAAGTGTTATTCAATTTCCTTGTACCATTTTCTTGTATTAGGGAGGACAACTTTACGATAAAGAATCAGAAGAATAATAATAATAATAACTAGCTATAATTTGTGTTGGGATGCCAACACACAAGTCGCCCAAAATCGCCTTGGATACTATTTCTTTCCATTCAGTACAATAAAATATGCATAGAAATCAAATTTCATTGAAATCGGACAAAGTTCACATTTTTAAGGGGGCGGGTGTAGTAAAATGGCCGCCATTTTAAAACCGGAAGTCGGATTTCAAAACCGGTCGCAGATTTGAACTCAGCATACCCGCTTTACCCAGATGACCAATTTTCAAAACGATCCGATGAAAAAAAAATTTCCGCCCACTTTTTCCGATGGCCGTCATTTTGAAACAGCGGCCATTTTGAAAATTTCAAAACTTGATTGCACATCTTTAGGTGACCCACTATCCAATCAAATAAGAGTTATTCAATTTCCTTGAACCGTTTTCTTGTATTAGGGAGGACATCTTTATGATTAAGAATCAGAAGAATAATAATAATAATAACTAGTTCTAATTGTGATCGCAAGCGAGTCACATACATGTCCCCTCACGTACCCCTCTTTGACAATATTTATGGCTTTTTTGGGAACCCTGTTTAAGCAATGACGCCCTTATCATTCCATTGAAGCACCCTTTTTACAAGCATTGGTAGCGTACTTGTAAACTATTGTGGTGACTAGCGAGCATAACTACCGCTCTCGTCCTCCACAATGGAGCCACTCTTCAATGAAATGCTAAGAACATGACGGAGAAGCTTTTGGTTGACATCCATATAAGATATTATTCTCCCTTAATCTCATATGGTTGAGAAGAGTCACACAGTCGCATCCAAAAGCTGTTGCATCGGACCATAAACAAAATTTGATGCTAAAAATGAACTCCCCATACCACAATTACCCTGTATATTAATTTTCATTAAAATCGGAGTAAGTTTAATTTTGGCGGGAAACAGTGGCCATTTTGAAAATGGCCGACCATAAATAAATTTCAATGTCAAAAATCAACTCGCCATACCACTGTTACCTTATATACGAGTTTTCATGAAAATCAGAGTAACTTTAATTTTGGCGGGAAACGGCGGCCATTTAGAAAATGGCCGACGATAAAAAAAAATTCATTCCGAAAATCAACTCAGCATACCACTATTACCTCAAATACCGATTTTCATCAAAATTGGTGTAACTTTAATTTTGGCGGGAAACGGTTGCCATTTTGAAAATGGCCGACTATAATAAAAATTCGATGTCAAAAATCATCTCGCCATACCAATATTACCTTATATACCAATTTTCGTCACAATCGGAGTAACTTTAATTTTGGCGGGAAATGGCGGCCATTTTGAAAATGGCCGACGATAGAAAAATTTTGATGTCAAAAATCATCTCGCCATACCACTATTACCTTATATACCAATTTTCATCAAAATCAGAGCAAGTTTAAATTTTGGCGGGAAATTTTAGCCGCCATTTTGAAAATGGCCGCCAAAAAAAATTGTCGATACCAAAAATGAACTCGGCATACCACTATTACCTTGTAAACCAATTTTCATTAAGAAATAACAAAATTGAGAATTTATACATTACTATTACAAAATACAAGGTACAAAGAAAGATAACTCAATATGACAAAAAAATTAAATTTCGATTTTTTGCAAAATTTTGAAAACCGTAAGTCCGATTTTCAAAATTTTTTTTTTAAATGAAAGGTATTGAAAGTCCACACTTACCCCATAAAGGAATTTGTCCTACCTCTGCCGGATCAGAAATGCCAGGTAAAAATTCAACTTCGGTTTCGAGGAGCCATTTTGAGGCCCTTTTTTGACCTATAAGGGGTCGTTCGATTTCGACGAAAAATACAAAAAGCACAATCTCCCATTCCATACTCTTGATATATGAAGATTCAGCTTCCTACCTTAAAAGATGTCGAAAAAATGAGGTGGACAAGTTCACGGTCCAGAATACCGAGAAAAATAATAATAATAATAATAATAATAATAATAATAATAATAATAATAATAAGAAACCGAGCAAAAACAATATGTCCCCGACACTTCGTGTTCGGGGACATAATAATAAGAAACGGTGCAAAAACAATAAGTCTCCCAAACTTTGTTTTGGGCGACTTAATAAGAAACGGTGCAAAAACAATAAGTCTCCCAAACTTTGTTTTGGGCGACTTAATAATAATAAGAAACGGTGCAAAAACAATAAGTCTCCCAAACTTTGTTTTGGGCGACTTAATAATAAGAAACCGAGCAAAAACAATATGTCCCCGACACTTCGTGTTCGGGGACATAATAATAATAATAATAATAATAATAATAATAATAATAATAATAAGAAACCGAGCAAAAACAATATGTCCCCGACACTTCGTGTTCGGGGACATAATGATAATTTTAAAAATCCACAACGGAAAACAGCCAGCAGCCATAAATGTGACCAGCAGTTGTTGTTCCTTGTTTTGCAATTGGCCCTGGATTGAAAATAAACTACATAAGATTCAAGTCTAATCCTAAAGTGTCGATGATAGACCCTCTCCTTGACAAAAAAAAATCAAATAACATACATGTATATATGGCAAATACAAACATCCGCCTTGATAAAGACAGGATAGATATGTCTGCAGTTGAAAGCTCAGGCAAATTCTATAAATAAAGCAGTGAAAACATTACAATCATTTAAGGGGAGGGGTTTGGTGTGGCATAAAACCTGGTTTAACCCACCATTTCTTTTGAAATGTCTGTAACAGGTTAGAACCAATGTGATCTTCAATTTTTCTGGTATTTCTCTTGGACATTTGATATTGATCCTTCAAAATTGGGTAATTTTGTTATTACCTTTATGTATAAACTGCTATTTCATGTAGTCTTTCCTTCTCAAAAACCACAGTGTGTAAAACCAACTGCATATCTATTTAATGCAGCTACTCTGCAGAATTCAGTAATTAGATAAAAGAGTAACACCCAGTGTGAAGCATAAACCATCTCATCTTGATATGTTTGAAATTAGTGCACCTTGATTACAAAATAAATAAACAGCTGGTTTTAATGCTTATAATATAGGTGTAAATATGTTATTAATTGAATTAAGGCAGCACTCCCTGTTGAACTTTGTAGTGATTTATTTATTGATGTTTGATACATTGGTATTTTACTATGTAGGAGCTAGGATTGGGGAAATCTTCAGATTACCAATCTTGTAATGTACTTTTTCCTTGATAATCCAAACAGGTTATTAAGTAGGCTCTTGATTAGAAGATTATGAAATTATGATTAAAGTTTTTTTCACCAAAATTTTAGAATACTATGTAAACTGGATTAGTTCAACTAAACTCTAATTATTATATATGTTATGAATAGTTATAGGGTTAAACCATGTATGTCTATCAATTGTATAGAATGATTGATTTTTCGTGTATTACAACATTTTTTTAAACATTCATGGGTTACATATAGGGCATATCTACATATGATTATGTCTCCCCCCCCCACTTTTGTGGAGAGACATATTGTTTTTGTCATGTCCATCCGTCAGTCCGTCCGTCTGTCCGTCACAAAGCTCATCTGAAACTACTGAACCGAATTCAACGAAACTCAATATGTAGTTGTGCATATTACCATGAAATTTTGATCCTCAAATTTTTGTGGGAGTTATGGCCCTTTGAACTTAGAAATTGCTGAAAATCCTCATTTATCATCTTGTCAGCGCAACTCCTCTGAAACTACTGAACTGAATTCAACAAAACTTGGTATATAGGAAGGACACCATATGTAGTTGTGCATGTTACCAGCAAATTTTGATCCTTAAATATTTGTGGGAGTTATGGCCCTTTGAACTTAGGAATTTGATGAAAATCCTCATTCATCATCTTGTCAGGGCAACTCCTCTGAAACTACTGAACCGAATTCAATCAATATAGAAAGGACACCATATGAAGTTATGCACATTACCAAGTAATTTGGAGTTATGGTCCTTTAAACTTAGAACTTTTTGGGGAAACGGTGGGAGACATTGTTTTTGTAGGCAAAAACAAACTTTAATTTAAGTAAAGCTTGTACATTTCTGTTGATTTACATCTATTATGGCCTTGTACATTCATATGAAATTTTATTCCACCTCATGTTCTTAAATGTTTATATGGTTGTTGTTTTACCCCAGTGTTGTGCTGTCAGTTTATTCATCCATCAGAATGTTAGTCAGAACGTAATGAAATTTTGTACACTGCAAACATTGGCAAGCGTTTAAAACAAATTTATAAAATTAGTGGATCAGGAAAATATGAGCTGAACTAACCAAAACACTGACAAATATGATAGCAAAAGACAAAAGGAAGAAATGAATGTTTTTGACTTGAAAAGAAATGACAAGCGAGACAATTGGATGTTGCATCATCATTAACTCTGCACAAGTATTTTCAATCAAATTTACAGACATGATTTTTTTATGAGACAGTTCTTCATAAAATTTTCATCATATCCAATTTATAGATAATTTGATAAGAATAGGTTTTATTTTAGTTTGATGCAGATTTCAAATGTCTATTATCAGGAACAAAGTTGCCTAAGGCTTTGAAGTATAGACAATCACATTTTTTATGAGCTGTAATATAAATTTATAATGATTCAGTCTTAGATTTAGCATGAAAACTTTATACATGTATTCTATAGTCAAATAATCATTCTTTTTTCCTTTACATTTATATTTCAGCTACAACAAAAAAAAAGACTTTTTAAAACAAAGCTATTTATAACAACTCAGCATCAAATTAAAAAAAAATTCTTGTATATTTTATCTTTAAATATTTTTCTTGTCTTTAATTCGCAGGAATTAATCAGATGCAGTCTTACCATGATGTAAAGGGCAAGAAATTAGCTAAAACTGGGCAGGAATGGCTGAAAGAAGAAGTGGTATTTAGTAGATATTAACATGATCAAGTACAATATAAGTAAAAGATGAATCTTTTCATTCAAAAATACCAAAACATTGCATAGTGAGGTTGGTCCACTCTCTTTGGCCAGGTGAGCTTATGCCATCACTATGCGACCATCCTGGTCGGTCGTCCTTCCTCCAGTGTCGTCTGTTAACAATTTCAAAAATCTTCTTCTCTGAAACTACCGAACCAATTAAACTGAAACTTTGCAGGAATAATATATATCGTGTTGGCAACAAACGATCCTCATTTTAAAGTGATTCGATAAAAAACATGGCCGCTGTTACTAAAAATAGTACAAAGGGTAAAATCACTTAAAATGGCTTATAACTCGACAACCATAACAGATAAAAAAAATTAGAAGGATCATAGGCTCTTCATAATCAAAAGCTCTACAAAAGTCTCCATTGGGTCGAAGTTGACAGATGACCCTTGAGAGGGGTTATGGCCCTTTTAAGGTCAAGAATAGCGTTTTTGTCTTGCCTGCAAATCAGAGCGGGACATAGGTGTTTCTTTACCGGCAGCGGCAGCGGCAGCGTTAACCTTTTTTGGAAAAGTTTTATGAGCACCTCCATATCTCAAGAACTATAGGTCCTGGGTTGATGAAACTTGGTATGCATATGCCCCAGTAGTAGCTTAGCACAGTTGCATCCCCATCTTTTGACCTTGACCTTGATTTTCTGGTTGAGTGACTTTGACAATTTTCAATACATATAATAGCAATGGAAAAGTTTTGCGAGCACCTCCATATCTCAAGAACTATAGGTCCTAGGTTAATGAAACTCGGTATGCATATGCCCCAGTAGTAGCTTAGCACAGTTGCATCCCCATCTTTTTACCTTGACTTTGATTTTCTGGTTGAGTGACTTTGACAATTTTCAATACATATAATAGCAATGGAAAAGTTTTGTTAGCACCTCCATATCTCAAGTACTATAAGTCCTAGGTTGATGAAACTTGGTATGCATATGCCCCAGGAGTAACTTAGCACAGTTGCATCCCCATCTTTTGACCTTGACCTTGATTTTCTGGTTGAGTGACTTTGATTATTTTTATAGCATATATTAACAATGTTTAATTTTTATTAACATCTTTTGATCTCAGAAACTGAAAAATCCTTGTAAATTCAAAATATAATGGAAGTAAGAAAGAATAATTGTTTCTGATGGTGCCGGTAGGCAAGACATACTTAAGTGTTAACTCTTGTTTCATGTTTTTGCTCTATAGAATGGAATAAAAATTATTGCAGCTGGAGTAAAGCTTTTGCTTGCTTAAATGTTCAGCTCATTTAGCTCTACAAAAGTCTTCTTTGTTTAGGAGTTATCAGATGATCCCTTATAGGGGTTACAGCCCCTTAAAGGCAGAAAATAGTGTTTTTGGCCCTATAGAATGAAAATTATTGCAGATAGAGAATAGTTGTTGCTTAAATGTTCATCTCATTTAGTTCTACAAAAGTCTTTGTAGGGTCAAAGTTGTCAGATGACCCCTTACAGGAGTTACAGCCCCATATAGGCAGAAAATAGTGTTTTGGCCTATAGAATGAAAACTATTGCAGATAGAGAAAAGCTGTTGCTTGCTTAAATGTTCAGCTCATTTAGCTCTACAAAAGTCTCCATAGGGTGGAAGTTGTCACATGATCCCTTATAAGGGTTACAGCCTCTTTAAAGGTGAACAAGATTGCTACGCGTAGCCATGTGTCCCCCGCCGCCGCATAAAAGTTGTGTGGTATGTCAATTCAAGCAATATATTCTCTGAGAAATAGGTTGTCAAAATATGGGATGATCACCTGTTATCAGTACCCTATCAGTGTGTAAAGTTTCAGCAGCATCCGTTCAGTAGTATCCGAGGAGTTGCACCCACAAAAATGTTTGATATGACAAAGTCCCATTTTTTGGACCAGAAAATCACAAATTCGTAAATAACTCAAAAACTGTAAATATTGTTTCAAATTTTTTTTCGTATTATTATAGAGTACCTTTTGTTCTATCAGCCTACAAAATTTCAGAACCCTGTGCACCTAGGTAACCCAGATATTGGATGTCCTATATTTTGACCTTTTTTCCCGTTTCCATGGAAACGGCAACCATTTTGAAAATTTCAAATATGGGATGATCATCTACTAACAGTACCCTATCAGTGTGTAAAGTTTCAGCAACATCGGTTCAATAGTGTCTGAGGAGTGGCACCCACAAAAACGTTTGACAAAGTCCCATTTTTCGGACTGAGAAATCACTAATTCGTAAATAACTCGAAAACCGTAAATATCGCTTCAAAATTTTTTTTCGTATTATTATAGAGTACCCTTTGCTCTATCAGCCTACAAAATTTTAGAACCCTGTGCACCTAGGTAACCGAGATATTGAATGTCCTATATTTTGACCTTTCTTCCCTGTTTCCATGGATACGGCGACCATTTTGAAAATTTCAAATATGGGATGATCATCTACTAAAAGTACCCTATCAGTGTGTAAAGTTTCAGCAACATCGGTTCAATAGTGTCTGAGGAGTTGCACCCATAAAAACGTTTGACAAAGTCCCATTTTTTGGACTGAAAAATCACAAATTCGTAAATAACTCGAAAACCGTAAATATCACTTCAAAATTATTTTTCGTATTATTATAGAGTACCCTTTGCTCTATCAGCCTACAAAATTTCAGAACCCTGTGCACTTAGGTAACCGAGATATTGAATGTCCTATATTTTGACCTTTCTTCCCTGTTTCCATGGAAACGGCGGCCATTTTGAAAATTTCAAATATGGGATGATCATCTACTAATTGTACCCTATCAGTGTGTAAAGTTTCAGCAACATCGGTTCAGTAGTGTCCGAGGAGTTGCACCCACAAAAAACGTGACGGACGGACAGACGGACGGACGGACGGACGGATGGACGGACAGAGACCATTACTAAGTCCCTCCGACCCGTTGCGGCGGGGGACAATTATAGTGTTTTTTTGCTTATTTAGAATGAAAACTATTGCAGATAGAGAAAAGCTTTTTCTTGCTTAAACATTCAGCTCATTTAGCTACACAAAATTCTTCATAGGGTTTACATCAAGAACAGGTGAGCAATTCAGGCTCCTGGAGCCTATTGTTATTCTTTTGCATCCAATATTTTTACCTTAAAAACTATGTCCACCAAATGTTGTATATCTATTGAATTTAGAACAAAAGTGCACATCACCCTTAAACACATCATTCTCAAAAACAAAAATTCCACTATATGGCATATTAACTTGCAAATAAACCTAATTATTGAAAAGTTCCATGCATTTTTTCCTGGAAAGAACTGATTTAAATCTTAAAAGTATTAACTTTAATCTCAATCTATTAAATTGGATAAGGATCATTATGATTTAGATATTTCTTAATTGCTCTGACAGATAGTGAAGAATTGACCTGAAATGACCTCAGATGACCTGCAGTATGTTGACCCCCACAGACAAGATGCACGATTCTTTTGATCATTGACTTCTCCAAACAAAACAGAGCATGTAAAACAGAATGTTAATGGAGTGAAATTTTGGCACCTGACTTCAGTGGTACTATGATTTTATCAAGTTCATCATTTACACAGGGGAAACAGCTGTCATGAGGAAATCCTTTAATTAACATGCAGACTTCCATGAAGGTAAGTTTAGGCATAGTACAGACAAACTTTATACTTTTTCACAGGTAAATCTTTGATCATAACTTTGAGTTGATAGAATCATTATACCCCCTGCTTGGTGGAAGTGGTAGGTAGATTGTTTTACCTGTGTCCAATACTATAGCAGCAGAATCACTAGTGAGTTATTGACACACAGATTTCTTCTTTTCCTTGGAATAGGGATAAACAAGCATTTGTATCCTGACACTTGCATTTTATATCAATTGGGATTCAGGATTTTTTAATAAATATTTAATTTGCAGGAAAACAAAATGAAAAAAAAACGACCAGAATGGTCTATTCACCCCTGAAAATGTTCCATTTTTCTGACATTTTACTTGTTATTCTTCTCATCTCCATCAAAATTACTCATTTATTATACCCCATGCAACAAAGTTGCAGAGGTTATAATGTTTTTGACTGGTTGTCCGTCCGTCTGTGATCAACGTTTATGAACGCAACTAGTCTTAAACTACTTAACAAATCTTGGCATGCAAGATTAGTACATTATATGTAGTTGTGCATAATACCAGGAGTTTTCTATCTGCAAATTTTTATGTGAGTTATGGCCCTTAGGACTTAGAAATTTGCAGAAAATCCTGATAACAGTTTGTGAACACAACTTTTCTTAAACTACAGAACAGAATTTAATGAAACTTACTTTGCAAGAAGTACACCATATGTAGTTGTGCATGTTACTAGGAATTTTTGATCTGCAAATTTTTGAAGGAGTTATAGCCCTTTGGACTTAGAAATTTGCAGAAAATCCTGTTCCCTGACTCCTCTTAAACTACTTAACAGAATTTAGTAAAACTTGGAATGCAAGAAGTAAAAAACATATGTAGCAGTGTATATTATCATAAATTTTTAATTCACAAAAAAATTATGATCTCAAGGTTAGTTTTTATAATCCAATAGCAGAACTTGTGGGATATGTGCCAGCGTGATCACTAAGGTTATATCATTTTGGGCGATTATTTGGCTATCACCCTGTCCAATTTTCTTTATTTTCTTTCCAATACTTAAAATAAAAAGATTGTACGCATAAAAGCTAGATAGAATTAATTTTGACTTTGTTTAAAACATGTAAATCACATGAAAATATGCATGTAAAAATTTCATGTATCTTGCATTTCATTAGACTTTATGAAACGTGTATTTAAGTACCAGTAGACAATATTACTTTTGATATGCAAAATGAAACCTGGGGTATCCTCTGTGAGCTTACAGTTTTGTATGAACCCACAACATGTAGGGGATATTAACTTTTACTCATGTCTGTAGGTACTAGGCTTAGCCTCTTTTGACCTGTTGGACTTCTACTTCCTGTTTGAGACTGGACAAATAAGAAATTTAAGTGAAAATTTTCGCCAAGCTTTTCTCAGAAACCTTACATGAGAATGATTTGAAATTTGGCAGGGTGGTTCAGTATGATAAACTGTATGCCCTAAGGGATTTTCAGTAAAATAGGGTGCATAGAATAAAGAATTGGAAAAAAAAAAAGTTTTTGATAGGTGTGAAATTTTGATGCAATGTAATGGTATGAATGAGCATTGCCATATACATTTTATGTATTTTGAAACTGCGGCCGAGGAAATTACTTCTAAAATGTAAACTTTTAGAAATAATTTTATAAAAAGAAAAAGATATACCGGTAAATAAAATTCTGACTAATTTTAAGAATAGAATATTTTTTATGCCTATAAATTTGCCCTGCCTATTTTACTTTTGTATAATCAGTGCCAAAAGTATAATGATGATAATAGATAAGAATCACCCAGTCATAACATTGTTCATCCCTGATGAGATGACTTGTCATAACAAGAGAATGTAGCTCTCAAAACAACAGATAAACCAGTAATCAGGGTATGCGATCTTAGTGTAGTACACTCAAATAGCAATGATGCAGTTAAGTAGTTCCATTACTGAATATTAATTGTACAGTTGTTGTAACTACTGTACAGCTATTTGATATTATACTTGCTCTAATCTTTATAGCTTATATCCTTGGATTCATAGTTTGGGGGTATAGGAGTCTTTCTGTCTGTCTTGTAATCAAAAATCCTCCTAAACTACTGAAAGGATTTTGGTGAAACTTACAATTAGGGAGCACATTAATATATATAATTCAGTGGAGATAATTTGACTAAAGTTTTTTCCCCAACAAAACTTAAATATAAGCCAGTGTATCCTTTTGTGAGCTTGCTCACAGTTTTATTTGTTGGTCTGTCTGTCTGTCTCTCCATTTATCTGACAGCATATCTTGGAAGCAAAACTCCTCCTTATCCAATGAATTGATTTTGATAAAAGTTTATATGACTAACTCAATTATGTGGACATGTGGATAAAAATTTTCATTGCTCGCAAGTATTATTGAGGGAAAATACCGTACAGCGGGTAATTTTCGCGGCCTGCAAATTTCGCGATTTCATACCAAATGACCTAGTTTTTATTTACGCGGACATCTATTTTCGCGATTTCATTATATTCTCAATACAAATTAATATTGATTCTATATTACGCGGGTTCAATATTTCGCGATAGAATAATGGTCGCGAATATAGCGAAAATTAGAACCTCGCGAAAATTTCCCGCTATACGGTAGTTTGAATTCAACCAATAAAGAGTCCAAATACAGGCAATGGGTATCCTTAGTGAACTTGCTTGCTGTTCCGTTTCAGGTTGATTATCCTTATACAAATTCCTTGCTTCATTTCATTATAAAAAAGAAAATGTTTTATAACCCTGATATTAGGAGAGCCAGTGGTGTAGTCATGGTAGTGGTTACAACATAAGGCTACTAACCCTGGTTTGTGGTTCGCTTCTCTTTGGGTGATGATTGTATGAACAAATTTTCTGACTCACTTTTGACACCATTTGCGAGTATTGCCTCAATGAACTATGCTTATTAACTTTGGAAGCAGAGTTGGAAATAACTGCCTGCCCCCCAGCCCGACACTGGTATTTTTTGGGCAGGGCTGGCTAAAATTCATGAAAATTTGACTATCTATGAAGCAAAAACAGGTAGAATTTCAATTCAGAGCTGGCTACTTTTTCAGCAAATTTGCTACCCTGTTTGGAAGGGATGAAAGATGGTTGTCCCTGCTATGGGGAGAGCAATACTCCATACATGTATAGACCCCTTTGTGGAGTTCGATAAGAGTAGGCTCAATGGGGGCTGCTACAAAGGCCGCACTTACAAACTGCAAAATGGCGAATTATCAATGTTGCTTCCCAATCCAGGATAAATAAACTAACAATGACATTATTCCAGGCACTCAAACAGACAGCCTGTGCATCAAATGTACCATTAACATAATGATTAACACAACAAATACTTATGTAACACTGATTGTTCTAATAATGTAATGAAATTTGCAAAAAAATTGTTCATATAACACTTAGCTTCAGGCTAGCTGACACTAAAATAAAACTCATTACAGTTAAGTTCAGAATGTGTCCTCTTAATAGTAATTGCAACTATTTCATTTTTAAGTCAATTGCATCTCTCCTTGCAGTTCAGTTATTAACT
Source organism: Arcuatula senhousia (assembly GCA_963971305.1). Lineage (NCBI taxonomy): Eukaryota > Metazoa > Mollusca > Bivalvia > Mytilida > Mytilidae > Arcuatula > Arcuatula senhousia. The sequence goes on along the minus strand of OZ020303.1, from coordinate 61,098,399 downwards.
CATGATTTCATTGTTATAGCATCAAATTATAGCAAACACTTGAAGTTATGTAAATCTCACCTAACAGCTTATTAAACTTGAATGAAGCTTAAAATTTATATAACATAATTTTAAAGGAAATCAGCATTGCTGTTCATTTTTTGCTGGTTTTCACAAAGTGAAAATCTAGACTATTTGTGAAATTTGGGTAATGTCATAGGACAGCCCAAGAGATATGACAATAATTTATAAGTTTACTCATCTGATCTACTTATCATAGTCTGTTGTTTTGTAATGGGATCCCATGTTAAATCTGTCTTTTAAAAATTTTCATAAAAATGACTCAGCTTCCTGTGGGTCTTAGAATATTTATCAGGATTATCTAGGGTACCGTTACTCAATTAGGTTACAATTTTACTTCCATTACATCTTTTCAGTCCCCCCTTTTAATACGCAATTGTTTAATGAAACTTTTTATCACACTTGGAAGAAATTTTTATTTATACATTGAATGCAATATTTTTGAGTTTTATTGGTGTGTAAAAGCGTGGACCTAAGCACATTTTTAATGAAGCACGGTAGCGCTTCATGTTGAAAATGTGCACAAAGTCCACGCTTTTACACACCAATAAAACTAAAAAATATTGTATTCAATGTATATAATTACATTCCGATAAAATAAAATAAATGTTTGCACAGAAAATTGCACGAAATGCATGGTTTATCTCTTTTAAATTACTCCGCCCAAATCGTTGTTAAGGTGGCACGTGCTAGTGAGTTGCATCGAGAATTAAAACTGCATTTTTAACCAATCAGAATTTTCGTTATAAATTAGAATGTAATTATTACATTATATATTTGACATTTTAATTTGACATAGTTATTTTACACATACAAAAGTTGAAAAATGTGGTTAAATGCAAGTTATTATGTATGCTGAACTGTTTTCATATAGTTCAATAGAGAATGTCTCAATACTGTTCGGGGCCTGGGTGGCCGAGTGGTCTAAGGCGCTGGTTTAAATACCACACTATTGATCACTAGCCGATCACCTCTGAGCTGGTGTTCGAGTCCCGTTTGTATTTAACAAAAAAGGGACTTCCCCAACTGTATGTGATTAGGTTTGTCAGTTGCCTGCCCAAGGTCATTGGTTTCCTCTGGGTACTCCGGTTTCCACCACCATTAAACACTGACCCCCCTACATAGCCCAGGTGCGTCGATAAAGGGCGTAAAACACCAACACACACATACACTCAATACTGTTATAGCATACACAGGTACCAAAAATAATAAGTGAAGTACTGGATTTATAGAAGCCACTAAGACCACTCTGTTTAGTAAAGGTCTCTAAACATCAGTGCAGCTTTCTCATTCTATAAACCTTACAGCTAAAAACGGACTATAATCCACGTGTTTATATTTGTACTCCTCAGTGAAAATAGGTAAACTACAACTTAATCCCTCTATTGAAATTTGCAACAATGGAAGATGATTACTGTGATCAGTAACAGAGGAGATTAACTTGCTATGGGTATAAATTTTTTTGCTTGAAGGAAAAAAACTCCTACACTGAAGGAAAAAAACTCCTTCACTGTAGGAAGAAAACTCCTACTCTGAAGGAAGAAAATTCTTCATCAAAGATGATAATATGACCACCAATTGGATAGTTTCTTACTTTTTAATCAAAATCTGTTTAATGAAAACTAATTACGAGTATGCGCCTTTTCTATATATTTATTCATCGTAATAATGCAGTGGTGGCGGCGATTCTCTGAAAAAACGAGAAACACCAAATAAATACAATAATACACATAAAAGTATATACATAAAGGCAAATAACAGCTAAATACGTCTTCAATAAATTACAAGTATTCTAAAGTTCAAAAATTAAAATTGTGGTTAAATCGTATATAAAGTTATTTAATGATTTTATATGAAAACTACTTTTTTTAAATCAATAAATAGTATTACAATTACTACTATCTTAAATGTTATAAGGATTTACATACCGATTTTGGTCTCATTAACTTTTCACGTCCACAAATAAAAATACCCATACAATTCTTAACATACGTAACAATGCAACGACGTTACAATAAGGAAAAAACGGGAAAAACGTTACAATAGTTTGCCGTTACTTAAACTTCTATAAAAATGAGGAAAAAATGAACAAATATCATAAACTTAAAAATAAGAACGTAAAAATAGTTCTTACACACCCCACCATGAAATTATCTAATTTCATTTCAAATATAAATACATTTCTGAATGCTTGTATATAAAATCAGTCATTAATACATCAGCTACATAACAAAGTTTACATAAATTCTTATTATACTGCTTCTAATAGACATAGTTTAGTAACTGGCCTAGTAAGTTCTGAGGTTTTAGTCTTAACCACACAGCTACGTACTAAATTGTCTCTGCTAATATTTAGGCGAACTACTCTGCCTTACGGCCATTGTCCTCTAGGTGTGTTTTCTTCAGCAACCAATACGATGTCTCCAATTTGCAAGTTTTCAATACTTTGTCTCCATTTCGGACGCATCCTTAATTGCGGTAGATACTCTTTGATCCATCTACGCCAAAATATATTTGATAAATATTGAATCTGTCTCCACCAACGTATCGCATATACATCCTGACTTTGGAACACTCCTTGGGGTATGCAATGGTTTGATTTCATAAGTAGAAGCATATTTGGCGTTAGGACTGGAAGGTCATTTACATCATCGCTTACTGGTGTAATTGGTCGGTCATTTAATATTTTCTCCGTCTCTGCAACAAATGTCAGTAATCGTTCATCATCTAGTAGCTGTTCCTTGACCAGAGATTTCAAAATTGTCTTTACTGACCGTATCATACGTTCATATGCCCCGCCCATGTGGCTGGCTGAAGGGGGATTGAAATGCCATTCCACGTTCCGCTGTAACATGTGTCGCCCGATTTGAGATTGGTTCCATTGTTGAAGCGAGTTTCTGAGCTCCTTCTCACCGCTTACAATATTAGTTCCGTTGTCACTAAATACTTTTTTGGGAAGTCCTCGACGGCTGACAAAACGTTGGAATGCAGCTATAAACGAATTTGTATTTAAACTGTGGGCGATTTCAATGTGCACTGCTCTGGTGGTAAGACAAGACACCAAACATCCGTATCTTTTCATCAAAGATCGACCCTGTTTTACCATCATTGGTCCAAAATAATCAATGCCAACATATGTAAATGGTGGTTCATCAGGTAAAACCTGCTCGTCTCTAAGTGGTGCCATTTGTTGACTGCATAACGGTCCTTTATAACGCTTACATAATATGCAGTTTCCGATAATTCTTTTAACGGAACTCAGACCATTTATTATCCAATAATGTTCTCTTGTGGCAGCAAGTACTTGCTGTTTACCGACATGTCCCAAATGTTCGTGAAATGAACGAACAATTAACGTTGTAATATGGTGTTTGCTTGGTAGTAAAACTGGACTTGGGTAAATCTCGTTTCTGTGAATCCGTCCTTTTACTTTGATCAATCCGTTTTCAATAATAGGATTTAAAGCGGAGAGTCTACTATTCTTTTTAATAGGCTTTAAGGTCTTCAATTGCTTCATATCTTCTTGAAAGCAACATTTTTGTATATACAACACGATTGCGTTCGTGGAATTTGTCATCTCAGTTACAGATATGTCTCCTTTCTGCACAGGAACATTGTGGTTCAAATATCGTTTTTGACAGAAGTTCTTAAATCTGAGTAGCCATGCTACAGTGCGTCTGAGTTTGGTCCAATCTGAGAAGTAATTGATGATGTCATCAACGGCTGTGTTAGATGTCGTATACACGGTTATATCCCTCTTAACTTCACAGTCATCGGTGCAAGGTTGCAAATAATGTTCTTGATTTGAAGGCCATTTGCTTTCATCCAATTGTAGAAAGTTGGGTCCATGGAGCCATTCTTTCAGTTTCGTTGTTTCAACAGCACTAATACCTCTCGACGCTATGTCAGCAGGATTTGCTTCTGATTCGACGTGACGCCATTGATCTGTGGATGTGACACTGTGGATGATGCTCAGTCTATTTGCAACAAAGGTTTTAAAACGTATAGTAGTGTTTCTGATGTAGCCTAGTAGGATTGTAGAGTCCGTCCAAAACATAACTTCATCAATATCTAACTCGATTTCTTCTTTAATCATTTGATAAAGATTGCATGCTACTACGGCCCCTGATAGTTCAAGTCGTGGTATAGAAATTTGTTTGATCGGTGCTAAGCGTGATTTTCCTGTTATAAGATTACATGTGACTTTTCCACTTTCATCTAATAGCCTTAGATATGCACACGCTCCATATCCTAATTCTGACCCATCACTGAAGAGATGTAACTGTGTGTTAACAACTTTACCAAATATCTTCGGCTTGAAGCAACGGTCTACGGAGATATGTTCTAGCGACTTCAAACTGGCTAACCAATTAATCCAATATTCATGGTAGTTGTCTGGTAATTCGTCATCCCATCCATATTTCTCTTTACATAGTTTCTGTACGACTGATTTCCCTTTTAGTATCACCGGGGATACTAAACCTAGAGGATCGTAAATAGAGCTAACAACTGATAATATACCTCTTCTTGTAATAGGTTTCTGTGTTAAGTTGAGTTTAAACTTAATCTGGTCGTTGTCAACATCCCATCTAATGCCTAAAGCCTTCTCATTTGGTAGACTGTTATCCGGGTTCAAATTTACGACTGATGGCGCTCTCTCCGACTCTGGGATCGATTCCAGTACGATTCTGTTGTTACTAATCCATTTTGTTAGTCTAAAGCCACCTAGACGCATCATTGATTGCAATCCATCCGCTAATTTAACAGCCTGTTCCTCTGAATCAACTGACTTCAAACAATCATCAACGTAGAAGTTTCGTTCGACGGTTTTAACAACTTCTGCATCAAATAAGTGTGCGTTGTCTTTTGCCGTCTGTTTCAACGCAAATGTTGTGCAACTAGGAGATGATGTTGCACCGAATAAATGTACCTGCATACAATAATGCTTAGGCTTCTCATCAAGCTGTCCTCCAGGCCACCAAAGGAAACGCAAGGCATCGCGATCTTCTTGCTGTACTCGGACCTGATGAAACATCGCTTCAATGTCGGCAGCGAGTGCTATGCGTTCTTGTCTAAATCGTATAACTACTCCAACTAGTTTATTCATCAAGTCTGGTCCTTGTAGGATCTGGCTGTTGAGTGACATGCCTTGATATTTTGCAGCACAGTCGAAAACAACTCGTACTTTGCCGGGTTTGTTTTCATTTAAGACGGGGTGATGTGGAAGATACCATACTTTCTTCGATTTCGTTTCTACATTGGATACTTCTTTAGCATAGCCTTTCTCTATGTAGTCATTTACTGTTGTTGAGTACATTTTGTGTAGATTGGCATCAATTTGTAGCTTTCTCTTTAATTGTTGCAATCGAGCAAAGGCAAGCGAGACGTTGTTAGGAAGCGAAACATCGTCATATCTCCACGGTATACCTAATGTATAGTGTCCGTTTTCAATTTTCAAAGTCTTGTTCATTGTTTCAAGTGCACGTTTGTCTTCAATTGACATACCAACTTTTTCCGTATTACATCTGTCATCAAAGTCCGTGGTCCACATGCGTTCCAGTTGTTGCTGCAACAAAACATCTCTAGACTCTCGGAAATTTATGTTTGCCTCGTGTAAGTTTCTGTTGTCCTGTACGGGTCCTCGTATAGCCCATCCCAGACGTGACCGTATTGCGTAAGGTTGGTTTTCTAATCCGGATCTTACTTCCATCGGAATGTGCGCAAGTGGTGCATCGGTGCCAATTAACAACATAACATCTTTAGACTGTACCTCTGGTAGTTTGATATCTCTCAGATAGGGTAATTTCTCAATATCGGAAGCTTTAACTACGGATCTTGTTGATATAGGAAGCATTTTAACGGACCATACCTTCCGTAAGCATATATCGCTATCTCCGTCAATAGCGCGTATGTTCAAATCTACTTCTTGCCCGTGTACCAAGCCATCAGCGGCGCTCACCGTGGACATTTTGAACGTTATAGGTTTAGAATCCAAGTTTAATTTTTGTATCAACCTCTCGTCGCATAAGGTTTTGTCGGCACCATCGTCTAGTAATGCGTACGTGTTGTAAGTGCTACCATTTGTTCCTGTCACGGCAACCGGAATAATTCCTAAACAGTTTCTGACTGTGGTTCCTTCGGTTTCTGCGCAATTGACCGACGATTGTGTGGCTGTGTGATCAGACTTAACCCAGCTATGTAGCAAATAGTTATGTTTAGAAGTACAACCTGATACATTACATAATTGTGGTTTTCTACAATCATTTGCAAAATGTTTGCCTTTTAAACAATTATAACAAAGCTTAAACTTGCGTACAAATGCACATCTTTCTGTTAATGACATAGATTTGAATTTGCTACATGACACTAAATCTGCACATGAACCTGAACAGCAATAACATGTATGCTTCTTGTCAGACTTTACAACTTTGTTACATGTATCACTCTGAGTACTCAATGTAGTAACCTTAACTTTAGCTTTCTCTTCTTTCTCATATTTACCGGAGAAAGATCTTTTGTCATTCCTGTCATAACATAAATCATAACCATACATTGAATTTGCTATGCGAGACTTGTCATTAACAAATTTGACTAAATCTGAGAACCGTGGTTCTCTGCCTGACTCGTTTATAACATGTGCTAAATCTACCCATTTGATTCGCATATTCATAGGCAAACGCTTAACTATACGTCTAAGGTTTTCAGAATTATCTACATCTGATACATAACCCAACTGCGATAATGTTATTTCACATTTCTGCATTTCTAATGCTAGTTTAGATAATTCATCTGCATCTGAGGCTTTAATAGGAGCACCATGTACCAATTTATCAATGTAAGACCTTGCAATAACATGAGGTCTACCATACCGGGAATGCAAAATAGATTTTGCACGTACATAACCTTCATGTGAACTTAACAATACACAATCTTCAATACTACTTTTAGCCTCACCTACACAATACTGAATTAAATAACTGAGTCTCTGTTGATCTTCGTACACTCTGCTTTCAATGTTAGTTTCAAAGTTTTTCATAAATTTACAGTAATCTAGCGGGTTACCATTAAAGGTAAAAAGTTCTGGTTTTGGTAAATTAAAACCTTCATGTAGACTGGATGCTATCCTCTGGAATGCTGTTTCAATACTGGATACACTGACATCCGATCCTCTTGCGGGAAAAGACTTCTCGGCATTATTGATGTTTGTGTTGTTATTATGTAAATGAACCTCGGTGTCATTTGTCAATGTAGCACTGCTGCTTGAGTTCACACGTTTTCCTGTCGTTCTCACACTTCTTGACTCACTTTTTCGTCCTTCTAAATCTTCTTCAGTCCACACAGATTCTTTTATCTTCGCTTCTTCTATCTTCGATTCTTGCTCTAATAACTGCTGCTTTCTCTCTAGTTCATCACGGGCTCTTTCAAGATCATGCTTTTCTTTTAACTTTTTGAGTTTGTGTTCAGCGATAAGTCTCTCTGCTTTCGCGTTTTTCATTTGTGAAACGCTTGAACGGGTTGTGGCTCTGGAAGTTGTACGGCTAACTGTTGAACTCGCGTCATCGGGATTTTTCTCTTCTTTGGTCCTATCGGCTAACCATTGAGACAATCTTTCCCGGAACTCCTCGAAATTCTTGCTACAGTTCTCAAAATTAACTTCCATTTGTTCCAAAACACTTGACTCGGCACAAATTTTAATGCATTCCTTGTGAACTATTTCAAATTGTTCAAATCTTTCACATAGTTTTTCATACAAGTCTGCAACGCGCTCGGCATTAGAATATGATAACATACACTTCTCAAGTTCTTTGTACAGCTTTGTCAAATTAGCTAATTTCGTTCCCCGGTTTCGTCTTAATTCACTGAAACTGCGTTCCATCCTGTCTTCGGGAAATCGAGAACAAATTGTCTTCTGAGTAATCGAGAATTGTTGTGGAAATGAAAACTAATTACGAGTATGCGCCTTTTCTATATATTTATTCATCGTAATAATGCAGTGGTGGCGGCGATTCTCTGAAAAAACGAGAAACACCAAATAAATACAATAATACACATAAAAGTATATACATAAAGGCAAATAACAGCTAAATACGTCTTCAATAAATTACAAGTATTCTAAAGTTCAAAAATTAAAATTGTGGTTAAATCGTAAATAAAGTTATTTAATGATTTTATATGAAAACTACTTTTTTTAAATCAATAAATAGTATTACAATTACTACTATCTTAAATGTTATAAGGATTTACATACCGATTTTGGTCTCATTAACTTTTCACGTCCACAAATAAAAATACCCATACAATTCTTAACATACGTAACAATGCAACGACGTTACAATAATGTTACATTAAGGACATAATTCTTTGTATTTATATATCATTTACATTTTACACCATCAAAGACCACAGCATAGCATGTTAAAAAAGTGAATCTCAAATTGAAAAAAAAACAAAGCTATTACATGAAAAGATTTTTCTTTCTATGAAAATGTGAGTTTTTCTTTAAATTAAATGAAGAATAGAAAGGAAGTTCGAAGATGACGATTTTAAAAATACATGTAAGCTAAACATTTTGATTTTACTGTATTTTTGTTTTAAAGATAATAATAGTTTATGCCGGAAAAGATTGTCTTTGTCTTTTTCATGGCTTTAAGCTTTAATTAACATATGATATAGCATAACCTGTGAAAAAGTTATTAGAATTTGAAGAAAAACATATATTTATGATGAAGACCTCAAACAGAAGAGAATGAAGCTACCCTGCAAACATTTTTAATCTTAAAAAAGATTAAAAAAAGTTAAAAATCCAAAAAATTTATAACATTCAGCTACTGCTCAGACAATCAGTTTACCCCACTACAACAAAAATTAAACTATGCAAACCTAAAATTATATAATTTCAGGTAAAAGAAAATGAGTTATTTCGTGCAAATGTTATATTATATTTCATGTATTTTTTTTAATACACTTCAAGAAACAGACTAACATTTAAATGGAATCTACACTTAAGACAAATACAAATAATGAAAAGTGCAAATCTGTATCCTTTAAGCTCTTAATAAACTCAAAACTGCAAAATAAGCAAGATTTTTTCCAACAATTTCAAGTAGCAGTTACAGCAAACAAAGCTACAATGAAGACTATCATATTTGTGTTGTACACTAATCTTCTTTCTATTGTAGACTAATCTGACTTTTTAAATTGAAAATTCAACAGGTAATTTTTTCCTGTAGGTAAATTTCTCTTTCCAAGAACAAGTTAATCTCATTTGTATAGATGTCAATTTTACTGATCACAGAGATCATCTTCCATTGTTGCAAATTTCAATAGAAGGATTAAGTTGTAGTTTACCTAATTTCATTGAGGAGTACAAATATAAACACGTGGATTATAGTCCATTTCTAGCTATAATACAATCATTTTCTAATTTTCATCCAATTTATCAACCTCTCAACTAGTTCTCTCCTCTAGAGAGAATTTTGTTCCAAGCATACATGTAATTGCATGCGCAATTGATGGTAAACTTCTTGATGTTAGAAATTCCATAATCAACTTGATCCTGTTGCAGAAGCTATATACAGCTCATTGCACTGTATTTTTTGTCTCTTCAACAGTAATTCCAACACTCTCTACTCTTAATTCTAACTGAATAAAATTCAGTGCATAAACAGCGCTGACATTTCAAAAGTAATTCTGAAAATTTGATTCTTATAGCATTGAATTAATACATGTAGTGAACACTTCAAAGTTATGTGTGAATAAATGCTTGACAGTGACTTCTACTTTGTAAGCTTTGTCATACCAGTAGACAGAAATTTTTAAGGCGCAGTTCAAAGGACCCATGGTTATTAGGTCAAAATTTCACAGACTTTACTGGTGCTTTATTTAGCTTAACTTATCTTCAGTGGATATTCCCAGTAAAATCTATATATAATTTTTTTTATCCTCCAAATTGCAGGAATTCTTGGCTACAGGTATGTTTATTACAATGTGCAAACTAATTTTGGCCCGATATCATAAAGGGAAAGAATCTGGGTCATAAAATGGTGAATGTCAGAGGGCAAGTGGTTTTCAGCAACTACTTATATTTGGTGTACAGTACCAGAATGGGGTATAATAACATAAAAGTTAAACTGACCCCCGACACAAGTAATTAGTGATAATTACTTCTTATAACTTCCTCAAATTTACCTAAATACTAATTACTAAAGATTAAAGAAAGGTGACACTTCCTAATTAGCTTTGATCTGACAGCTAACCCAAGCCAATTAACAATCATTTGCACTAATTTAAGGTCCTTGTATACAGGTTTTGGCACTTCAAGGGACAGTTTCTGATGGTCACTAGTCACGTTGGGCAGGTGGTCACTATATAGAGGTTAAATATATAGGAAAAATTGTTGGGGGGGGGGGGGGGGACTGAAAATAGTCTTTATGGACAGGAAGTCTTTATATGGAGGTGGTCACTAGTACAGGTTTTACTGTATACAAAGTTTGAGAAACGTCACTTTCAAAAATTATTCCTAAGCCTCTTAAGTGCATACCAATGTATAGTTATGAAAGTCTCTGAAAAAGAATTAACATTCATTTGATGTACCTTTTTGAAAATTTACTAATAAAAGTCGCCAGCTTCAGAATTTTTTTACCGGATAAAAGGAATCCCGCTATGACACATAACTAGATTAGGTTACAATTTTGTTCCGTTCTTACATCTAATTATTTGCTTTCAATTAGAAATTGTTTAATTATATCAAAAACTTGTCAATGGAACGCTTTATGAAAAAACACTATCACAGTTTAATGAAACTTTTATCACACTTCATAGAAATTTTCAATACACATTTTATAACTAGCGTTCTAATTTTGATGAGGTTGTATTTATGGACACAAAAGAGAAAAAATGTGGAACTGTGCTACGATGTCAGCTATTATGCTCAAATGTTAGGATACAATTGAATAATCTTATTACATTAGGGTAATATCCTCTTGTCGTATTAATGAAGTTGTTTTGTATTGTGATAGTTTGTCCTTCACTTGCAATGCTCTCAGGCATTCTCCTCTGTGCTAGTGAGTACAGACTAAGTCAGGATGCTACAGAATACAGTAAAACCTGTCAGGATTGAAAATTTGTTCAGAATTGACAGGTTTTTGTCTCGCCTGCGAAGCAGAGCAGGACATAGGTGTTACTTTACCGGCGGCGGCGGCGACGGCGGCGTTAACTTTTTGGAAAAGTTTTATGAGCATCTCCATATCTCAAGAACTATAAGTCCTAGGTTGATAAAACTTGGTATGCATATGCCCCAGTAGTAGCTTAGCACAGTTGCATCCCCATCTTTTGACCTTGACCTTGATTTTCCGGTTGAGTGACTTTGACAATTTTCAATACTTATAATAGCAATGGAAAAGTTTTGCGAGCACCTCCATATCTCAAGAACTATAGGTCCTAGGTTGATGAAACTTGGTATGCATATGCCCCAGGAGTAGCTTAGCACAAATGCATCCCCATCTTTTGACGTTGACCTTGATTTTCCGGTTGAGTGACTTTGACAATTTTCAATACATATAATAGCAATGGAAAAGTTTTGCGAGCACCTCCATATCTCAAGAACTATAAGTCCTAGGTTGATAAAACTTGGTATGCATATGCCCCAGTAGTAGCTTAGCACAGTTGCATCCCCATCTTTTGACCTTGACCTTGATTTTCCGGTTGAGTGACTTTGACAATTTTCAATACTTATAATAGCAATGGAAAAGTTTTGCGAGCACCTCCATATCTCAAGAACTATAGGTCCTAGGTTGATGAAACTTGGTATGCATATGCCCCAGGAGTAGCTTAGCACAAATGCATCCCCATCTTTTGACGTTGACCTTGATTTTCCGGTTGAGTGACTTTGACAATTTTCAATACAAACAATAGCAATGGAAAAGTTTTGCGAGCACCTCCATATCTCAAGAACTATAGGTCCTAGGTTGATGAAACTTGGTATGCATATGCCCCAGTAGTAGCTTAGCACAGCTGCATCCCCCATCTTTTGACCTTGACCTTGATTTTTTGGTTGAGTGACTTTGACAATTTTCAATACATATAATAGCAATGGAAAAGTTTTGCGAGCACCTCCATATCTCAAGAACTATAAGTCCTAGGTTGATGAAACTTGGTATGCATGTGCCCCAGTAGTAGCTTAGCACAGTTACATCCTCATCTTTTGACCTTGACCTTGATTTTCCGGTTGAGTGACTTTGATTATTTTTATTGCATATATTTGCCATGTTTAAGTTCTATAAACATCTTTTGATCTCAGAAACTGAAAATCCATGTAAATTCAAAATATAGTGGAAGTAAGAAAGAATTATTGTTTCTGATGGTGCCGGCAGGCGAGACATACTTTAGTGTTAACTCTTGTTGGTGTTTACAAGGTAAAAATGTATAGATATTTGAAGAAAGGCCTTGAAAACCAGTTTGGTTTGGACAGTTTGAACTGTATTGAATAACTTCATGCTCCCTTAAGTCCATTTCTTTATAAGGTCCATATCAGAATAAGGATTTCAAATGAATGAATGTATCAAGGGGAACAACGTTTTTTTTTGTACTTATGTAGGACATACATTTTTGAATATTTAAAAGATTTTACAGATGGAATTATTTATCAGTTAAACAGTTTTACACTCTATTAAGACTTGATCAAGGTGCATGTTTCTAAATATTTGAATACCGTATATCGGGTTATTTTGGCGTGATGGTAATTTTGGCTATGTTGGCACAAGGAAAAATCGCCAAAATTAAAATCGCCATCTTTTTAATCGTGTCTAATTCCATTGGTGAAAACTAGAGAAACACCAAAATATAAAGCACCAAAATAAAACCTGCAAAAATAATTTAAAAAACACCAAAATTTTCATCCGCCAAAATAATCTGATAAACGGTATTGTATTTTGAATATTTGTTGCTTTCTGTCTTCAATTTTTTATGCACTTATGAGAGTGGTGGGGCATGTAGGGTTCAGGACTGTTTGCTCACTACTCTGTTGCTTGATTAAACCTTCAGCTCATAAAGGTCTACTAAAGTATCCATCAGGCCCAAGCTGTCAGTTGACTCGGTAAATGAGTTATGGCCCCTTATGGTCATGATTTTGGGTTTTTGCCTAACAGATCAAATCTGTAAAGAAAAGGGAAAGTTTTTGCTTTTTTAAATGCCTATACATTCTCCACAAAAGCCTTCATAGACAAAAGTTGTATGATGATCCTTTATAGGAATTTTACTCCTCATATGCCCCAAAATATGCAAATAACCATTTTTGTCTCGCCTGCGACGAATGTCGCAAAAGGCGAGACCTAGGTATGGTGATTCCGGCGGCGACGGCGACGGCGGCGGCGGCGGCGGCGGCGGCGTCCACAGTTGGTTAAAGTTTTTGCTTAAGTCTGTTTTGTGTGAACTAGTTATATTACACCATTGATATTTGGTATGCAGTTGCATCAGCATCAGTACAGATCAGTTTTAAAAGGATTTCACCTGTATGCTCCTGCAGTCACGGTCTACTGACTTTGCAATCTTACACTGATTTGGCCGAGGTTAACCTTTTTTCTTAAGTCTGTTTAACATGAAGCAGTTATGTTACACCATTGATATTTGGTATGCAGTTGCATCAGCGTCAGTACAGATCAGTTTTTCACCTGTATGCTCCTGCAGTCACGGTCTACTGACTTTGAAATTTTACACTGATTTGGCAGAGGTTAACCTTTTTTCTTTAGTCTGTTTAACATGAAGCAGTTATGGTTCACCAATGATATTGGGTATACACTTGCATTAGCATTAGTACAGATCAATTTCAAAAGCATTTCATCTGTATGCTTCTGCAGTCACGGTCTACTGACTTTGAAATTTTACACCGATTTGGCCAAGGTTAACCTTTTTTCTTACGTCTGTTTAACATGAAGCAGTTATGGTACATCATTGATATTGGGTATGCACTTGCATTTGCATCAGTACAGATCAATTTCAAAAGTATTTTATCTGTATGATCCTGCAGTCACAGTCTACTGACTTTGAGATTTTACACTTTTTAACTTTTTACTTATGTCATGAGTGTTTTATATAAAGCAGTTATGGTTCACCATTTATGTTTGGTATGCAGCTGCTTAAGCATCAGTTAAGATCAGTTTAAGGAGGATTTTTACTTCATTTTATACTGTGTCCAGTTGCGACAGGCGAGACATGTCTCTGTGTTAACAGTTTATTATTTTATCAGTCATTCAAGTCAGGTGATCGACTCAGGCTCCTTGGAGCCTCTTGTTAAATGTACCCTTTTGGTTCTTGTCTGTTCTCATAAAGTTTGATATTGACTTAACTTGAGAAAGGCATAAATTCTAAAAGGAAGGGGGAATTTACTTTTAGGTGACATAGAATCAATATTAGCCAATACAATGACGTAAGAGAAATCTGGTGTGATGGAGTAGGGACTATCATGCACCGATTTCTTTATGACAACTGAGACGGACCTAGGTAGTCGTTACTGCTATCAGAATCTAATGTGTGTGACAAAGAATGGAGTAATTAAGACTTTGTAAAGATAGAAGTGACAGATATAGGTGCTATGCTGTCTTCCAAGATCTCTAATCATAATGGTAGCAGATGTTTTATAAGATCTTTTCGTCCCTTAAGGTTTGCAGTAAATGGATTTGGAAAGTTTTTTTTCTGCTGAGTTGAAATATGATGCACAAAAAAGTAATCTTTATTGCAATTGGAAATGATGTAAAACTGGATTAGCCTTGTGTGGGCTGTAAAATATATTATTTTAGTATTCAATGTAATTCTTTGGGACCTCACAGAAGGTCAAGAAAGACATAATGAATGATTGTATATTTTCATTATGTCAAAATCCTTTGAATTAATACTTTACAAAATCAAAGTACTGAAAATACTGGTAACCAGGATAATCTACAAATGTTAAAAACTGATTATGTTTAGTATAAAAAGTAGAGTAGTAATTGGATCTATAAGGAACTATATTGTGAGCCTGTTTTGTTATGTAGATTGACACGTGATGAGGCAACACCATCATCAGCTAGCTTTTGATTGGTCAGTTGCTGAAATACTATCATACCTATAGCCTTTGCTAATCACTGCAGCGATTCTCCAAACTTTATTTATGTTCAGCAAAAAGCCTCTAATGGTTGAAGTTGTATGAAGATACCTTATTCAAGTTTTCCACTTAAACACACAAATATTTGCAAATAATCATCTTTATTCATTTGGTCATTTGGTTATTGAAGTCATTTGAACAATTCAGTATCTTGGGAGCCTCTTGTTTGGAAAATAGGGGTTTTGAATTCAGATTTACTTTTGCTATCCATATTTCATTAGATTTTTATAATGAAAAGTTGACCAAATAAATATATATTTTTGAAAAGTGTTGAAAAAACTCTTGTTCAAAATAGTGACAGATGAGTCAAAACTTCTTCATTGATACCCATGAGGTGCTGGGTATTTGGACACTTATAAATTTTTGGATTTTTAAATTATTTATAAAATTTTGTCACACCATCAACACAAAATGGTACTAGAAAATGTGTCCATGAGACACAGATGCCTCCCCCGCCCCCGTTCTTGAAATATCATTGACCCCCAACATGTATTTATAACCTTGTTTATGCATGAAATATTTGCCTTGCAATCAAAAAGTTTATGTTTCATAAAATCATATAATAAGATCATGAAAAAAATTAAATTAGTACTGTTTATCTGGATAATGTTGCTACTCCTTTCAGCTCCATAAATGTTTGATTTGCAGATGATAACGTTTTCACTACTTATAGTAATGAAAGTCAAGTCTGTTATTTTCTGTTTGAACGCAGGTGTAATTGAAAGTTATTGCCATTTCAGTATTATGCAATAGCATAATTTTCTTCATCAAAATTAGATAATATTTCTAATATTTCGTGTGCCAAAATATCTTCTTGTCGTAAACAGCACATTTGGATTGATCATACTGAAGGAAATATGACTTAATATGTCCCTTATGTCAAAGATAAATTCTTATTTTCTTCATCAAGGAACTTAATTATTTATTCTTCGTCTTTGAAATGAGAATGAAAATTGCAGTTTTATGTTAAGTTGCATAATTCTTTACAAACTATTTTTGACAAATTAATCTTTTTATACATTAATAATGTGAGAATGTGACCACTTGCATAACTTGTATGTGTTGATTTTATGTCTTTTACAGCCACTGATCAGCTGATTTTTGCAATTTTATAACCGTCAATTAATCTAGTTTGCAGTTATCTGAAATATTACAGTGACTCCAATTTACAGAATAATGAATTACTGTAGTTGAATTATGTAAGGTTATCCTTTTAACTTTTTTCTTTTCCAAAAAAATATTTCGGATATTATTTTGCCCAGGATGCTGCAAAGGACACTAAACTAAAAGTTTTTTTTTCCTGTATCTGTTAGGTACAACCCTGTCAAGTGTCACGCAACTGGTGTGAGACTTGCACATCTAGTCAGCAATTTGGCGGCAAATTTCTTTGATTTAAACATTTTTTTCTTTTGATCTTTCAAATTTTGGGCAAATCTGCAAGGAGCTCATCAAAACTTGACAGCCCTTAAGGTGATCCTTATTTAATTGAATTAACTCCATTTTACATTTATGGAGCGCCAAAACTTTATTGTTTCAAGCACTTATTTGGAAGCAATACAATGATGAAATATGTAAACAATATTGAGATGTGGAATAAGTGTATGCGACACAACAAACATAAACAAACAGCAATTCAAAAAATCACAACGGAAAACAGCAAGCAGTCTTCAACATGACCATAGGTCACTGCTTACCGTCTTGCATTGGCCCAAGACTTATAATACAATACAAAAGTTTCAAAACCAATCCCAAAATCATCAACGACCCAATTCTTGACATAAAACAGTTAACACAGAATGACAAGGACAAACAAAGGCTTTGGCAAAGTTTCCTGGCTTAGGACAGGCACATATAAAATGTGGCGGGGTTAAACTAGTTTTTTGGATCCAACCTTCCCCCTATTGATAAGCTTTCACAAAGCATACATGTCCCTACTGAAATTTACCCAAGATGATATTTTATTCAATTCATCCCATAGGCTAGTGTGAAATTGATGTGTCTATGTGTGAGCAATACTATAGTAAATTATGTACTAGCATACCAAGTTTCATATATACATGTATCTGCATAGTAAGTTTCATCCTTTATGCTTACACTTCCGTATACAAGTGCAAAATGTCATGGGATGAGTTATAGTGCCTATATTTCACCATGTATAGGCTTCATTATAATACTTGTACAAACAACCAACACCGACTTATCTATCAAAGACCAGGAACTACTATCCCTTCCAGAGCACTGAGACCTTAGTTTTATACCAGAAGTTATATCAATGCCCTTTTCCAAAGTCTATGTTGCCCATTTGATACACTATGAATTCATCAGTCATGAGTCTGCTGCTGACAAAACAAAAGTAATATTATATATCAATATTTATTCAAAATAAACTAATTATAAAATTTGCCCTTGGAAGCCAAGTCCTCAGCTAATGAATTTTGCTCCAGGCCCCTGTCGACGACACTTAGCTAAAGCCTCGTGGACACGGACACTCTCTCAATATCAACCCGGGGATCCTAAAGGGGGATGAAGCGTTGCTCCATCGAATAGCCGATGGCTATGATAAAGGGAAAGGAGCGATGCTCCGATGAATAGCCGATGGCTATGATGAAGGGGGATGAAGCGCTGCTCCATCTTATAGCCGATGGCTATGATAAGTGGGTTATATTGACAGTGGAGAGGAAATTATAATGTAATGACTTGGGGGAAAGGAGAAATTACACCTGTGGTAAATTTCGAAATGGTATGGAGTATGTGAACTTAAAGTAAAGATTACCACAAGGTTGCTGAGACTGACTTCCCAATATTAGTGGATAGTTGAAGGCGCATGTAGGGGATGGAGGGTGGGCAATTTAAAACAGCACTGCTAAAATTTTGAAAAATAAACTTTTCAAGTCAGCAGCTAAACTCAGACTGATGAAACCTTCTAGTGCTTGTAACTTGAGAAGACAAAGAACCACACTGTCCACTACCAAATAAGAAGTTTACATGTATTACATGCAATGATGGAATGTGAGTGAGCCTGAGGGGGGATTATAGATAATGCTAGGGATTATAGTATTTATATATTTATCATGTTTATGATATGTCTTGAATAAACAACACTTATATCACACTATATAAGTTTCTATTTATTCAATTCATCCCATAGGCTAGTGTGAAATTGATGTGTCTATGTGTGAGCAATACTATAGTAAATTATGTACTAGCATACCAAGTTTCATATATACATGTATCTGCATAGTAAGTTTCATCCTTTATGCTTACACTTCCGTATACAAGTGCAAAATGTCATGGGATGAGTTATAGTGCCTATATTTCACCATGTATAGGCTTCATTATAATACTTGTACAAACAACCAACACCGACTTATCTATCAAAGACCAGGAACTACTATCCCTTCCAGAGCACTGAGACCTTAGTTTTATACCAGAAGTTATATCAATGCCCTTTTCCAAAGTCTATGTTGCCCATTTGATACACTATGAATTCATCAGTCATGAGTCTGCTGCTGACAAAACAAAAGTAATATTATATATCAATATTTATTCAAAATAAACTAATTATAAAATTTGCCCTTGGAAGCCAAGTCCTCAGCTAATGAATTTTGCTCCAGGCCCCTGTCGACGACACTTAGCTAAAGCCTCGTGGACACGGACACTCTCTCAATATCAACCCGGGGATCCTAAAGGGGGATGAAGCGTTGCTCCATCGAATAGCCGATGGCTATGATAAAGGGAAAGGAGCGATGCTCCGATGAATAGCCGATGGCTATGATGAAGGGGGATGAAGCGCTGCTCCATCTTATAGCCGATGGCTATGATAAGTGGGTTATATTGACAGTGGAGAGGAAATTATAATGTAATGACTTGGGGGAAAGGAGAAATTACACCTGTGGTAAATTTCGAAATGCTCCAAAACTCAGGTGTGAAACAGCTGAGTGCCCCCAAGGAATTATGTGGGAAGAATTGGGAATGCCTTCAACTAAACACTAACTTTTAAAGATATGCAAACAAGATGTACAATTCATATGTACATGCAAACATGAGGTACATTTACTACAATATAATCATAGAAGATATATAAAAAGAATAAAGACAATGAAAAAAAAAAACTCAACAACTTCTAAGTTAAGTTCTTAATAAATCTACAATTTCCAAAGAGACTTATGCATGAGCATAAGTTGTTCAAAATGTAAGAGAAACTTAACAAACTAATTCCTTCTAGAGACATAAGGGTCAATGTTTGAGTAGAATTTTTAGATGATCTCTGAAATATTTCTTTAAAGCAAGATATGAAATATATATTGTTTAAAATTACTCAGGATGAGTGATAGCAACATGATTTCATTAGTTTAAAAATTATGTCTTAATATGAGATGATTGAGATTCTGTATCAAAATTGTTTGCAAAGTTTACAGCTCAGTTCACAGGTATATTCTGACAAAGAAGGGAATTAAGATCCCAGAAGTTGAACCTAATACCATAGAAAAATGTTTTCAAGTGTATCTCAAACTGCCATCTGCTCTTATCTTCTACGATAATGTCTATCTATCTGAGTGTCTTCTGAATTCTGCACTCAGTCAATCAATGACTATACATGTCTGTCTGTACTTCTTACCAGTTTTATTTAGACCACATTACTTTTGACATATAGGCGAACCTATTATGAGTGTTACCCTGCCTATCAAGTCCATTTATAGAAATGAGCAAATTCATGCATGAATTATTTGTTGTGGTCTGTGCAGGAATCTGTGACTGTGTCACCATGGAACGTTTAAAGAAGGCTGAAGCAAGGTTGTTTTATGGAAACCTGCATTATCTGATGAAAATCCATCTGAATAATGTTGACATGTTGAAAATTAGAACCAATCCTAGACTCAAAGATCCATTGTATCACCATAAGCAAGTTATTAGTTAATTCTTTTTCACTGTGGTCTCTCATAGTCATACATCTGTGAGTTGTTTTTGCTTCCACTGTAGTATCATACATCCGTGGGTTGATTTTGCTTCCCTTGTAGTCTCCTACATCCGTGGGTGGTTTCGTTTCCCTTGTAGTCTCATACATCGGTGGGTTGATTTCGCTTCCACTATGGTCTCATACATCTATGGGGGGATTTTGCTTCCACTGTGGTCTTTCATACATTCTAAACTAATATAAAGTGATTATTATATTAGTAATAGTTGCAATAGCATGATGAAAAAAAAATATATAGATACAAATATATATACAATGTATATAATAAACACATTCTGCATTTTTAGGACATCTGCATATCTTTTTTAACAACAAAGATGTAAAAATAAGTGAATTCAGATACACCAGTATTCATATTGTTGCTTGTCTGATGTGAATTGTAACAAAGTAATAGAATGCAAACAAAATGATAGTTTAAACAAAGTTCTATGAAATTAAATACCATTTGCTGTGTTATTAGATGGTCAGTATAAAGATAATATTTTTGAGGGAAAAAAAAAAAAAAAAAAAAAAAAAAAAACTGAAATATACTCCCCTGAAACTCAAGTGGCTCTATATAGGATGTATATTTTCCAACTTTTGTCTCTCATTTTGTACTGCAAGAGCTGACATCACGTGCACTCCACATTAGACTGCATTCGGCAGTGGCACCGGGTGGGTCGCATTCACAATCACCATTAGAAATTATAATGTCCACTTTTTTCACAGCCTCGGCCTGTTTGTGCATGCAGCCAAATAGTTCATATATGGAACTGAGATACAGTATAGAATATTGCGGGTTATTGTGTTCCCGAAATGTTCTCTCAACAAATAAGTTACTCGAATAATTTGCAGTTCTTTAAAAAATTGTCCATCCAAGAACTTTTGCAATGAAAATTAAAGTCCAACTGGTGCACAAATGACTCTGTTGTTAAAATACCTGGACACAATGTTTTATACTAAATTTTTATAATAAAACTGTTAAAATTAAAGCACTTGAATTGTTCACTGCAGCAAATAATGCAAAAGCCATTGTTCATGTATAAAATCATTAATCCAAAATAAATTAACTTGAAATTGTTTAGAACACAATTTAAAACAGCACTGCTAAAATTTTGAAAAATAAACTTTTCAAGTCAGCAGCTAAACTCAGACTGATGAAACCTTCTAGTGCTGGTAACTTGAGAAGACAAAGAACCACACTGTCCACTACCAAATAAGAAGTTTACATGTTTTACATGCAATGATGGAATGTGAGTGAGCCTGAGGGGGGATTATAGATAATGCTAGGGATAATAGTATTTATATATTTATCATGTTTATGATATGTCTTGAATAAACAACACTTATATCACACTATATAAGTTTCTATTAATGATATTATAGTTTTGCAGTCCATTATCATTCTCATTTTTGATGACCTCTAAAAACATGTCTTTTTTAGTTGTTGAGGTAGTTTATGATTGGAATTGCATGTCATGATATTAAATGTCACAGACAATGTATTTCCCTTTTGATGTCCCTCCGGTATTTTCTCTAATTGAATGTAGGTGTGCTAAATGCTAATGGCATTGTTATGCAAATGTCTTACAGACAATTATATATGATTCATATTGAATGATGTATCTTTTTCAGCCTCTTGTGCATAGAAGGATAATTTCGTTGTTAGGGAAATCATTTGTATGTCCCTATATATCTCTATTGTGGGACCAGTTAATCCTTAATTTGTCTAGTTCAGAGCATCATGACATGTTTCTCATGTTTTTGTCATTAGAACCTTTTTTTTTTATATGCCAAATTTCAAAGTCTTCAAAGTTGATTCTCAGTAGAATATCCTGCAAACCAACTTATTCTTTCGGGTGATTTATCCTCAGTAGAATATACTGTAAAACCGATTTTTTTTGCGGCGATTTATTTTCACGAATTTTACAAAGTAGAGAATAAAAAAAAAAGATTGTAGTAAAAAACAGTAAGTGGAACTTGACCCATTAAAAAATTAATGGATCCACTCCTATAGTATTTTTCTTGTCTAGAAGTGTTTATGTTGTGGTGAAGTGTTTGCTATTGCTATTTGAGATTTCATACAAGGAAGTTATTATCTTGTAATTATCTCATATGCATTTAGTATGTAATTACATAATGTAAGAAGATTAAAAGTATTTCTGTCATAAAAAGTTGCAAGCTAATTGGCTGTTGATATTGCTATAATTGTCTTTTTGAGTGTAGTTATGCTATGTTTTATTAATTAATGTAGTATAAGTAAGCAAATTGAGTATCAATGAACCAAATAATAGATTTATTCTAAAGTGTAGACATTTAGTAATATCAAAGAAGCAGAGGTACCAATGGGGTATCTGAAAGGTCAAAAGTCCAAAAGGGCAGAGACAAAACCAGTAAACACCAACAAGAACGGGATAAAAAAAGGCAACATGTAAAACATGGAAACACAAAATACTGAATATCAATCAACAACGCCAACTCCAGTCGAGTGAACTCAGGTGCTCCGGAAGAGTAAGCAGTTCCTGCTTGCTATAGCACACCTGTCGCGTTGCCAATAGTTCATTTAGCATGTCAAATCCGGTAAAGGAAGACAAAACAAAACCCTATGACAAACCAACATCTGCACTCATCTGAGAGATCGAAATCCCATATTTGTCTACAAGTGCATGATGTCTTCCATAAAATTTCTTGAGTGAAGACAGCAACCGAGGAGCAACGTTACCCTGTGTGTGCAATTTTTGTGTCAGACGTGTCGCTCTGCCAAGGAAATCGATGTAAGTCCCGCATGCTCTGGAGTAATGAATCAATTGAGATACGTAAACTCCATAAGCTGGAGCGGACGGAATGTTGCTACACAAGAAGGGAAAGTTGACGATTGGAAAGTTGAAGTCATCACGTTTGTCATAGAGCCTTGTTGATAGTCTTCCTTGAGAGTCAATTTCAAGATGTAGATCTAAATATGAAGCAGACTTCCTAGAATCCGTTGTGTCCTTTATCTCCAGCTCCTGGGGATATATGAGATGGAGAAAGTCACCAAATCAAGAATTATTTAGTGAAACGACATCATAAATATAATGGAACGTGAGGTTGAAAGAGAGAGCTAGTCTTCGGTCTTTTTTTTGTCTAGAAGAGATTGTAAGAAGTCTGCTTCATATGAATGAAGAAACAAATCAGCAAGCAAAGGTGCACACTTAGTGCCCATTGGAATCCATATTGTTTGCTGAAAAACTCGCCCACCAAACTGAACAAATATGTTGTCAATAAGAAAGTTGAGCATGTTGATTATTTGGTCTTTTGTAAATTTGTTCTTTTTCCTAGACTCATTGATGACAAAGTAAGTCTTTTATAATCTACTACTAGATATTTGTACCTGCCTTTTCCATTCTTTTTGAAAAAGCTGCGTTTAATCAGCTGCGTTTAATCAGCTGTGCCAATCGCGATTTCAGTTGTTCATGTGGAATACCGGTAGAAGTGTAAAGTGTGGAGAAATCGAATGTTTTGATGCTGTTACAAGATGAAACTGATTTAGAGTTAAGAATCTCCATCAGTTCTTTCGAATTCTTCAGGATCCACATTTGATTGACACCATATCTAGAATAACAACAATTGTAATATTTCTGAAGGCTGGATTTTATTGCCGTAAGTATTGAAGTCAACAGAACTGAAAGAGGCTTAGTTGTACATTTGGATGATCCTGCCTTTTTAATACATTAACCTACAAAATCCAATTCAAATTTTCAGTCATTTCTATCAGAAAATACTTTTAAAACATAAAGTCATCTTGACCTACATTTTCCACATAAGTGACTCTGGTCTTAAGATTTTGGTCAATGTCAAGACACAATTAGTAAACAGTTTAAGAGAAATCTAAAAAAACATTTAAGTCAATTTCACTCTTTTTCTCTTGCATGAATCATTTCAGAAGTTTTAAATTGTGCCAAATTATTATTTCTGTATCATATGAATAAACTGAAGCTAATAAATCTATGCCATGGTATAACTTGTGTATGTCTGAATTTAGTTTAAGGTTTACCATGAAAATAGATATATACTAAAATATTAATGACAACACTTATAGATAAGTATCTGTAACTTGTCATCAATGTCATTTCCATTAGAATACAAGTCACTACTTTCAGAAAAAACCCTAAGATAAAATCTTATTTTTTCCTTTTGTATTGCTCGTTAAATTGTCTTTATTTGGTCCCTATCTAGTTAAGCTAGTAGAAACCATTAACCACCGATTCCTGTGAGACCAAACCGAGATAATGACCATTCTAATAACTCTCGACGTTTTGACTGCTTGTTTGTAAATTTCATTTACTCAGTGTAAATGCTACAAAGCCTTTGGAATGCCGATAGGTTTCCACGACGGTATTTTTCGTTGTTAAAAAGTAATAAAGATACATTTGAAGACTTCCATATAATGTTCCAGACATCTCAGAAGGTTTCTTTTATTCAAGTTACTCAGAGTTCAGACCGAATCTTATGCTCTTCTGCACTCTTTGGGGAGCTATTACGTTTAATAGACAAGTAGTACCAGTAGTGATATTTTCTATTTTCGCACACAATTCCACCTACATGTCAGTATTTTTTACTATTCTAAGATATAAAATTGTCTAAAATATCTCAGAAGAAAGTTTAACTTATTTCAATTTTTTTCCAATGATTTTTATACGACCGCAGTTATCCGATTGCTATGAAACTTTACAATGATGTTCCTTACCATAAAAGGATGAATGGGATTGATTTTGGGGGTCCCCCCCATTTTTTGTTTAGAAATTAGGGGCCAAAAAAGGGCCAAAAATACTACTTTTTTGTTTGTTTCCACAATAACTTTAGTTCTAGTTATCCAATTGCTATGAAATTTGACAGTGATGTTCCTTACCATACAAGGATGAATGGGATTGATTTTGGGGGTCCCCCCTTTTTTTGTTTCAAAATTAGGGGTCCAAAAGGGGCAAAAAATTCAAATATTTTACTTGTTTCCACCATAACTTTGGTCCTAGTTGGCCTATTGCTGCGAAATTTGTCAAGAATGTTTCTTACAATAAAAGAATGAACCTGATGAATTTTTGCGCCCCCTTTTTCTCCGTTGTGTAATTAGGGGCCAAAAGGGGCCAAAATAAAAACTTTTTTATTTGTGGTCCGATTTTGAAAATTTTTTTTGCATGTTTGTTCTTGTCAAATAGCGGATACAAAATTAAGAATTAATTTTTTCGACCCCCCCTTTTTTCCCCTATTACATAATTAGGGGCCAAATGGGGCCAAAATCGAAACTTTTATTTGTGGTCCGATTTTGAAATTTTTTTTGCTAGTTTATTTTTGTCAAGTAGCGAATCCAAATTTGAGAATTTATTTTTGCGACCCCCACCCCTTTTTCACCTGTTACGTAATAAGGGGCTAAAAGGGGCCGAAAGCGAAACTTTTTAATTCTTGTCCGATTTTGATAATTTTTTTTGCAAGTTTGTTCTTGTCAAGTAGCAGATATATTTTTGTGTCCCCTTTTTTTACTGTTAGGTTATTATGGACCATAAGGGGCCAAAATTGTAACTTTTTTATTTCTGGTCCGATTTTGAAATATTTTTTTGCGGATACAAAATTAAGAATTAATTTTTGCGACCCCCCTTTTTTCCCCTATTACGTAATTAGGGGCCAAATGGGGCCAAAATCGAAACTTTTTTATTTGTGGTCCGATTTTGAAATTTTTTTTGCTAGTTTATTTTTGTCAAGTAGCGAATCCAAATTTGAGAATTTATTTTTGCGACCCCCACCCCTTTTTCACCTGTTACGTAATAAGGGGCTAAAAGGGGCCGAAAGCGAAACTTTTTTAATTCTTGTCCGATTTTGATAAATTTTTTTGCAAGTTTATTCTTGTCAAGTAGCAGATATATTTTTTTGTCCCCTTTTTTTACTGTTATGTTATTAAGAACCAAAAGGGGCCAAAATTGTAACTTTTTTATTTCTGGTCCGATTTTGAAAAATATTTTTTGCATGTTTGTTCTTGTCAAATAGCGAATACAAAATTAAGAATTAATTTTTGTGACCCCCCCTTTTACCCCCTATTATGTAATTAGGGGCCAAATGGGGCTTTTTTATTTGTGGTCCGATTTTGAAAAATTTTTTTGCAAATTTATTCTTGTCAGGTAGCGATTCTAAATTTAAGAATAAATTTTTGGGGCTGTAATAATAATTCTAAGAAAATTCTGGTTCGATTTTTAATTTTTTCCCCAAATATTATTCTTTTAAAGAGTAGAATACAACATTCAAAATTTATATTTTTACCCCCTGGGTCGAAAGTCCATCAGAGAAGCATGTGTCAAAAACCTTTGTCAGTCCACCATGGGCTGCATGTGTCCAGAACAATAGACTATCCATATTAGGCCTAAAACGTACAGAGTTCAACATGTTGCGGTCGTATCATGCTGCGCTCGGCGAAGCTTTTTATTAGATGTGGAAAGACCATGCTTTAAGTGGTGAAAATTTTTGTTGCAATGACCTGATTTTAAATCTTATTTATGGTTCGAATTTTTCAACAAGTTTTATTTATTTTATTTAATATACAAAGATGTGATGTGAAATAGGTCAAAGGGAGATAACCTTCTTAAATAAATGGTTATTTAGGATCCACAATGGAAAACAAAACCGTGAGCCAGCAGCCATCAATGTTACTAGTGGATGCTGTTCGCTGTCTTTCAACTGGCCTAAAATCAAAATTATTTTGCTAATGTATCACAACCAATCCTAAAATTGTCAGTGAAAAACTTTCCAATATGGTTTAACTGTTGTAAAAAAAGTTTATTTTTAGCTCACCTGACCCAAAGGGTCATGTGAGCTATTATCATTGTTAAGTGTCCGTCATCCGTCTGTCCATCTGTCGTCCGTCCGTAAACTTTTCTTCAAACATCTTCTTCTCTGAAACCAATGATGGGAATGCTTTGAAACTTTGTACAATTGATCTTTAGGATGTCCTCTACCAAGTTTGTGAAATTTGTAAACGTGAACCAACCAACATGGCCGCCATTACTAAAAATAGAACAGGGGGGTCAGACCATAGTTTTTAGCTTATAGCTCAAAAAGTATAAGAGATAAAGAAAATCCGAAGCAACCCTCCTTCTTCTGCATCAAAAGCTCCACAAAACTCTTCATTGAGTCAAAGTTTTGGGACGACTTCTTATTTGGGACGAGTTATTTCCCCTTAATCGTCAAAATTGACCATTTTCACAGTTTTTGGACTTTATCTTGAAAATTGTAAGTGCTAGAGGAAAAGTTAACACTGCAAAATTGTTCAGCTCATTGAGATCTACTAAAATGATTTCAGGGTCAAAATTGTCCGATCAACTGTTAAAGAGTTATCCCCCTTTAACTGATTTTTCTATCAATTTTAACTGATTTTTAAAAATCTTCTTCTCTGAAACCACTGATGGGATGGCTTTGAAACTTTGTGCACTTGATCTTTAGGATGTTCTCTATTAAGCTTGTGAAATTTGTGAACATCCACCAACCAACATGGCCGCTGTTACTAAAAATAGAACAGGGGGGTCAGACCATAGTTTTTAGCTTATAGCTCAAAAAGTATAAGAAATAGAGAAAATCAAAAGCAACTTTCCTTCTTCAGCATCAAAAGCTCTACAAAAGTCTCCATTGAGTCGAAGTTGTCAGATGACCCCTTACAGGAGTTACGGTTCCTTAAAAGTGAAAAATAGCATTTTTTCATGTTTTTGGCTTATTATAAGAATGAAAACTATGACAAATGAAGAAAAGTTGTTGCTTGCTTAAATGTTCAGCTCATTTAGCCCTACAAAAGTCTCCATAGGGTTGAAGTTGTCAGATGACCCCTTAAAGGGGTTACAGCCCCTAAAATAACGTTTTTTCATAATTTTCGCCTATGGAATGAAAACTATAGCAGATGGAGAGAAGTTGTTGCTTACTGAAATGTTCAGTTCATTAAGCTCTACAAAAGTCTCCATAGGGTCGAAGTAATCAGATGTTGTCTTATAGGGGTAAACAGCCCCTAAAATGACGTTTTTTTCATGTTTTTGACCTATAGAATGAAAACTATAGCAGATAGAGAAAAGCTGTTGCTTGCTTAAATGTTGAGTTCATTTAGCTCTACAAAAGTTTTCATTGGGTGATAGTTGTCAGATGAGCCCTTATAGGAGTTACGGCCCTTAAAATAGCGTTTTTTAGCTCACCTTACCCGAAGGGTCATGTGAGCTATTGTCATCGTGAAGCGTCCGTTATCCGTCCGTCGGTCCGTTAACTTTTCTTCAACATCTTCTCTGAAACCACTGATGGGATTGCTTTGAAACTTTGTACACTTGATCTTTAGGATGTCCTCTTCCAAGTTTTTGAAATTTGTGAATGTCACCCAACCAACATGGCTGCCGTTACTGAAAATAGAACAGGGGGGTCAGACCGTAGTTTTTTAGCTGTAAGCTCAAAAAGTAAAAGAGATAGAAAAAATCTGAAGCAACCGTCTTCTTCAGCATCAAATGCTCCACAAAACTCTTTATTGAGTCAAAGTTGTTGGACAACTCCTAATAGGAGTTATTTCCCCTTAATCGTCAAAATTGACCATTTTCACAGTTTTTGGACTTTATCTTGAAAACTGTAAGTGCTAGAGGAAAAGTTAGCATTGCAAAATTGTTCAGCTCATTGAGATCTAGAAAAATGATTTCAGTGTCTAATTGTCAGATCAACCGTTTAAGAGTTATCTCCCTTTAACTGATTTTTAGCTCACATGGACCTAGCACTTACAGTCTGAAGCAACATTCTTCTTCAGCATCAAATGCTCCACAAAACTCTTTATTGAGTCAAAGTTGTTGGACGACTCCTTATAGGAGTTATTTCCCCTTAATCGTCAAAATTGACCATTTTCACAGTTTTTGGACTTTATCTTGAAAACTGTAAGTGCTAGAGGAAAAGTTAGCATTGCAAAATTGTTCAGCTCATTGAGATCTAGAAAAATGATTTCAGTGTCTAATTGTCAGATCAACCGTTTAAGAGTTATCTCCCTTTAACTGATTTTTTGCTCACCTGGACCTAAGGTCCATGTGAGCTATTACCATCACTTGGCGTTCAGCTCATTTAGCTCTACAAAAGTCTCCATATAGAGTCGAAGTTGTCAGATGACCCCTAATAGGGGTTATAGCCCCTTAAAGGTGAAAAATAGTGTTTTTGGCCTATAAAATGAAAACTATTGCAGATAGAGAAAAGCTGTTGCATGCTTAAATGTTCAGCTCATTTAGCTCTACAAAAGTCTCCATAGGGTTGAAGTTGTCAGATCACCCTTTATAGGGGTTACAGCCCCTTATAGGTGAAAAATAGCGTTTTTGCATGTTTTTGGCCTATAGAATGAAAAATATTGTAGATAGAGAAAAGCTGTTGCTTGCTTAAATGTTCAGCTCATTTAGCTCTACAAAAGTCTCCATAGAGTCGAAGTTGTCAGATGACCCCTTATAGGGGTTACAGCCCCTTAAAGGCGAAAAATAGTGTTTTTGGCCTTAAGAATGAAAACTATTGTAAATAGAGAAAAGCTGTTGCTTGCTTAAATGTTCAGCTCATTTAGCTCTACAAAAGTCTCCTTAAAGTCAAAGTTGTCAGATGACCCCTTGTAGGGGTTACAGCCCCTTAAAGGCGAAAAATAGTGTTTTTGGCCTATAGAATGAAATTATTGCAGATAGAGAAAAGCTGTTGCTTGCTAAAATGTTCAGCTCATTAAGCTCTACAAAAGTCTTCATAGGGTCAAAGTTGTCAGATGACCCCTTATAGGGGTTACAGCCCCTTAAAGGCAAAATAATGTTTTTGGCTTAAAGAATGAAAACTATTGCAGATAGAGAAAAGCTGTTGCTTGCTTAAATGTTCAGCTCATTTAGCTCTACAAAAGTCTCCATAGGGTTGAAGTTGTCTGATAACCCCTTATAGGGGTTACAGCCCCTTAGTGTTTTTTGATTATTTAGAATGAAAGCAATTGCAAATAGAGAAAAGATTTTTCATGCTTATAAACATTCAGCTCATTTAGCTATACAAAAGTCTTCATAGGGTTGACATCAAGAC
This sequence comes from Arcuatula senhousia, assembly GCA_963971305.1. Lineage (NCBI taxonomy): Eukaryota > Metazoa > Mollusca > Bivalvia > Mytilida > Mytilidae > Arcuatula > Arcuatula senhousia. The sequence continues at coordinate 61,068,190 of OZ020303.1, read as the reverse complement.
CAGGTGAGCGATTCAGGCTCCTGGGAGCCTCTTGTTTATCAATTTTAACTGATTTTTAAAAATCTTCTTCTTTCAAACCATAGGTGGGATTGCTTTGAATCTTTGTACACTTGATCTTTAGGATGTCCTCTACCAAGTTTGTTATACCCCCGCTTCGAAGAAGAGGGGGGTATACTGTTTTACCCTTGTCCGTTCGTCCGTCCGTCCGTCCGTCCGTCCGTTCGTCCGTCCGTAACAAAACTTCCGTCGCAGTTTTCTAAGCAACTACATGAGATAGAGTTTTGATATTTTGTATATAGCTTTATCTTATAGTACCATATGGTGTATACTGATTTTATGCTCCTAGGTAGTTTACTTCCTGTTTACCGAATACTTAGGTTTTTACACATAATGGACATAAATGCAAAATTTCCGTCACATTTTCCCAAGCAACTACATGAGATAGAGGTCTGATATTTTGTATATAGCTTTATCCTATAGTACCATATGGTGTATACCGATTTTATGCTCCTAGGTAATCTACTTCCTGTTTACCGAATACTTAGGTTTTACACATAATGGACATAAATACAAAATTTCCGTCACATTTTCCCAAGCAACTACATGAGATAGAAGTCTGATATTTTGTATACAGCTTTATCATATAGGACCATATGGTGTATACCGATTTTATGGTCGTAGGTAGACTACTTCCTGTTTACGGAATACTTAGGTTTTTACACATAATGGACATAAATGCAAAATTTTCGTCACAGTTTCCCAAGCAATTACATGAGATAGAGGTCTGATATTTTGTATATAGCTTTATCCTATAGTTCCATATGGTGTTTAGTGATTTTATGTTCCTAGGTCAACTACTTCCTGTCTGCAGAGTATTCAAGCTTGTATGCATGGCTTAGTTTGGGGAGCGGGGGTATCACTAGTGAGCATTAGCTCACAGATTTACTTGTTAAATTTGTGAACGTAGACCAACCAACATGGCCACCGTTACTAAAAATAGAACAGTTTTTAGCTTATAGCTCAAAAAGTATAAGAGATAGAGAAAATGCTTCTTCAGCATCAAAAGCTCCACAAAACTCTCCATTGAGTCAAAGTTGTGGGAAGACTCCTTATAGGAGTTATTTCCCCTTAATTGTCAAAATTGACCATTTTCACAGTTTTTTAGCTCACCTGACCCGAAGGGTCATGTGAGCTATTGTCATCGTTAGGCGTCCGTCGTCCGTTGTCCGTCGTCTGTCGTCTGTCCGTCGTCCGTTAACTTTTCTTCAAAGATCTTCGTCTCTGAAACCACTGAAGGGATTGCATTGAAACTTGGTATACTTGATTTTTAGGATGTCCTCTACCAAGTGTGTGAATTATATACATGTCGACCAACCAACATGGCCGCTGTTGCAAAAAATAGAACAGGGGGGTCAGACCATTGTTTTTGGCTTATAACTCAAAAAGTATAAGAGATAAAGAAAATCCGAAGCAACCTTTCATGTTCAGCATCAAAAGCTCTACAAATCTCTCCATTGAGTCGAAGTTGTGAAACGACTCTTTATAGGAGTTATTGCCCTTTAATCATCAAAATTGACCATTTTTGCAGTTTTTGGACAATATCTTGAAAACCCTTAGAGCAAGAGGAAAAGTTAGCATTGCAGAATTGTTAAGCTCATTGAGATGTACTAAAGTGATTCAGGGTCAAAATTGTCAGATCAGCCATTTAAGAGCTATTCCCCTTTAACTGTTTTTTTCCATTAGTTTTAACTGATTTTCAAAAATCTTCTTCACTGAAACCACTGAAGGGATTGCTTTGAAACTTTGTGCACTTGATCTTTAGGTTGTCTTCTACCAGGTTTGTGAATTATATACACATTGACCAACCAACATGGCCGACATTGCTAAAAATAGAACAGGGGTGTCAGACCATTGTTATTGGCTTATAATTCGAAAAGTATAAGAGATAGAGAAAATCCGAAGCAACCATCCATGTTCAGCATCAAAGGCTCTACAAATCTCTCCATTGAGTCGAAGTTGTGAAATGACTCCTTATAGGAGTTTTTGCCCTTTAATCATCAAAATTGACCATTTATGCAGTTTTTGGACTATATCTTGAAAACCATTAGAGCTAGAGGAAAAGTTAGCATTGCAGAATTGTTAAGCTCATTAAGATCTACTTAAAAGATTTCAGGGTTAAAATTCTCAGATCAGCCGTTTTAGAGTTATTCCCCTTTAACTGTTTTTTTCCATTAATTTTTACTGATTTTCAAAAATCGTCTTCTCTGAAACCACTCAAGGGATTGCATTATTGATACTTGGTATACATGATCTTTAGGATGTCCTCTACCAAGTTTGTGAATTATATACACGTGGACCAACCAACATGGCCGCCATTGCTTAAAAAAGAACAGGGGGGGTCAGACCATTGTTTTTGGCTTACAACTTGAAAAGTTTGAGATAGAGAAAATCCGAAGCAACTTTTCTTTTTCAGCATCAAAAGGTTCTTTTAGGAGTTATTGTTCTTTAACTGTTTTTCTATTGATTTAAATGATTGCCAAAAATCTTCTCTAAAACCTCTGAAGGGATTGTTATGCAACTTTGTATACTTGAAAGTTTGTGAAATTTATTCAAACTTTGGCATAAGAGATCAGGTGAGTAATTCAGGCTCCTGGGAGCCTCTAGTTTACTTTATCTTGTTAACTGTAAGTGCTAGAGAAAAAGTTAGCATTGCAAAATTGTTCAGCTCATTGAGATCTACAAAACAATTTCAGGGTCAAAATTGTCAGATCAACCTTTTCAGAGTTATCCCCCTTTAACTGATTTTTCTATCAATTTTAACTGATTTTTAAAAATCTTCTTCTCTGAAACCACTGGTGGGATTGCTTTGAAACTTTGTTCACTTGATCTTAAGGATATCCTCTACCAAGTTTGTGAAATTTGTGAACATCGACCAACCAACATGGCTGCCGTTACTGAAAATAGAACAGGGGGTTCAGACCATAGTTTTTAGCTTATAGCTCAAAAAGTATAAGAGAAAATCCGAAGCCACCCTCCTTCTTCAGCATCAAAAGCTCTACAAAACTCTCCATTGAGTCAGAGTTGTGGGAAGACTCCTTATAGGAGTTATTTCCCCTTAATCATCAAAATTGACCATTTTCACAGTTTTTGGACTGTATCTTAAAGGCCATAAGAGTTAGAGTAATAGTTAGCATTGCAAAATTGTTCAGCTCATTAAGATCTACAAAAATGATTTCAGGGTCAAAATTGTCAGATCATTCTTTTAAGTGTTTTCAACCAATTTTAACTTAATATGTTTTTTTTTTTTTAAATGGAAAGCTTTGTAACTTTGTATTCTTGGTGTTAAAAAGTGTTTTCTCTCCTTACTAGTTTCTTATATGTTACTTTCCAAGAACATGTAGACCATGTTGCACACTAGATAAGAGGCTTTAGCATAAGAGATCAGGTGAGTGATTCAGGCTCCTGGGAGCCTCTAGTTTTCTATGCCTATAATAAACTTTTGCAAATTTAAAGGTTTCAAGGTTTTAAATCTTGATTGTGTTATAGAAAAAGGAGGAATAAGAAAATCACTATAAAATTGCTGTTTTTATTTCCGTTAATTTAGATTTACTAGAACAGAATATAACTTAAGTGTTTTAATAGATTAAATTTAAAGTTTTAAATCTTAATTTTGATGTCAGTGGGAAAGCCAACTAACCTCTTTAACTGTCTTCTTATGGAATTTATGATAAAATTTAGACTTGGAAATAATTGATAATGGTTTTGTATATCCTGTTTTTAGTTGGACTTTATTTGAAATTTACCATTTAGAAAATTTAGCCTTTCTTAAATCTGATTGATGTTGATATGCTTTGCTGTTGAAAAATAAAGATAGTCCGTGTTCTTGACCTCTGTATTGATCGATAAATAAATTTATTATACTTCATTAAAATTTTTCCTAACAAATTTTAATTAAACAATTCAATCTATCACATAACATATTTCAAAAAAAAAACCCAGCAGGCAATAATGTTTTATCTATCACCCTCTGGTGCGCCAAGCTCATGCACAGCCTAAATTTGACATTCTTAATCAGTTGTAAAATTGATAGTATTAATTTAGATTGGACTATATTTCTTGCAATTAAAGTGCTTATTTTAATTTACACTAATTGAGGCATCTACTAACAGACAAATGTCTAAACAAATAAAAAAAGTGTTTTCCAACGTTTCATAGGGAAACATTTTATTTCAGTTTAACTCAGGCAAAGAAATAAAAAGATTTGAAAATCCGTGTGTAAAAGTACTTTAATGATTCAGTAAATGCTACCCTTCCAAAAGACATTATCAACCTCGGCTGCGCCTCAGTTGACAATGCTTTTCTCAGGGTATCAATCTACTCTATCACCCTCTCAGCTATATGTTATTTATATAATATCTAGTATGGGCAATAAATAAATAGGGGATGACATTTAAAAATGTTTTTAAATTAAAACCCAAATGTTAAGATCCCTAAAACAAAAAAAAAAATCTATCTTCAATTTGATCTACATATTTTACATATTCTTAAAATGTTGCAAATTGTAGCAATCCTCATGAAAAGAAAAAGATTTCTGGTACCTGTTTTTAAAAAGGATGTATAAATGCAATTAATATCTACACTTTACTTTAACAATAAGCAATTTGTCTCTTCAGATTGGTATCTTGAAAAAAATAAGATAATTCAAAATATTTTTTATACCCCGCCACACGAAGTGGCAGGGTATTATGTTATACCCTCAGTTTTTTTCGGTGTCTGTCCGTCTGTCCGTCCCCCGAAGGTTTTCGACCAATAACTTGAAAACGCGTCAAAGGATTTGAATGATATTTTGCACAGCTGTTTAGTACAATAAAATACAAATCAAGTTCGATTTCCAGCATGATCCAAAAAATAGTTTTCGAGATTATAAGGCCACTTTGAAAAATCAAATTTCATAAAATTTTGAGTTTCCGACCAATAACTTGAAAACGCGTCAAAGGATTTGAATGATATTTTGCACAGCTGTTTATTACAATAAAATACAGGTCAAGTTCAATTTCCAGCATGATCCGAAAAACAGTTTTCGATATAGGCCACTTTGAAAACAAATTACATGAACTTTTGATATTATAACGTGGCAGGGTATCATTTAATGTCCCATTACATGCCCTATTTTTCTAAATTGTGTCTATATTTGTAAACATGTTTTTGATAGATTTGTACAGAATTAAGAATAATATCCTTAAATTTTCTTATTTTTGAATTTGAATTTTGTAGGGGCCATTTTTGCAAGTAGACAGGTGTTCTTTTACACAAAATTCATCAGACTTAGAGAACAAAACTGCTTGTCAAATTATCTTTCTTTCCAAAAAAAAAGTCCAGACTGACCCAGAAAGCCACTGATTTTTTTGTCCATTTTTAAGGTAAATAAAAAAAACCCCATCTTTAACAAGCGTTCTACATAAGATCAGCATTGTGTACTTTTAAGAGTACAAATGCACTCACAGAGTACTTAACTTACAAATTTCTATTCTAATTACCATGTTGTATCAGATGGTTGAAATAATTTGTTATGTTTCCTTTTAAGGCGTTATTTCATCAAATTCTTAACACCACCTGCTGGTTCTTAAGGAATAATTCCAATGTTTAAAAGATGAAACATCACTTTTGTCAGCATTTGAAATTTTCAATTATGACATTCATGTTGTATGCATTCTCATTTTCTGCTTCTCTTTTTCTAGGATATAGGATGATGTATTAGCTTCAGATGTATCACATTTCTATTAAACAATCTTTGTTACTGAAAAAATATGGAAGGTAATCTCCGCCACCTTCAAAAATTTTATATTTTAAATTCTTATTTCCTGTTTCATTTATTTTATATTCTTTATTTCTTAGTTTACATTTTCTCTCTTCTATTTTGACAATTCTATATTTTATATTTCATATTTTAAATCTTAAATTACATTTCATTAATTTTGTATTCCTCAACTCTTATTTTTTAATTTGTATAATGCCAATGCGGGTATTCTGTATTTTACATTTCAATTCTGAAGAATCATTCAAACAAAATGCATTTATCTTTGTTCCTCTTTCCTTTCTTCCTTATTCTTTCGTCTTATTTCTAATATTTTAATAAGAAAATAATCCATTATACATTCTATTTGTTCATGCAACCTACAAACATTACTATTTCTCGCTTTTCTACATTTTGTTTCTTTATATTGATGCATTGTAACAGGTGGCGGATTTTACGCATTTGTTAAATTTGTTAAATTATGACGACAGATGGCGCTGTTAACATAATAATGCTGACACGGATCGAGTTACTGCGTTGTGAAACAAAATTGAAACGAAAATTTAATCGACGAGGCACAATTTGTGATGATGTCAAGGAACTAATTTATTGAGAGCTATATGTTTATGGGATCGGATGTCCATGCATGGGACCCCTTCCCAACAAAAAGGTAATAGGAGTCTGAGGTGTCTGAAAATCGCTATAAGAAAATACCGTTTGTCAAATCTGCCGGTCAAATTTCAATTGATTATCATGTCGCTTGCCGAAAATTTTCATATCGGCTCAGATCCTAACAGGAAGTAGGAGTCCGACAGGTCTTACGCAATCAACTTGAGTTTAAGACCCCTTTGTGGTACACTATTTGGCGGTCCACAAAGGGGTCATAGACGTGCATAAAGCGTGGCACTCTCCACACACGTTGGCCCACTATGGTCAGCGGTCATGGTTTTCGAATTATAGACCTGACAACCCTCGCGGACGAGGGCCACCTAATTCAGCTACCTAGGGTATACACCTTTGTCACTCGGTGGGTTGAGCACTGACCCGTATTCAGAATCCCAAGACCCTTAGTCGCCTCTTGCGACAAGCTAGACTCTGCTGCGGGCCTATTCGCCACCAGGGTCCCCACAGAATATAGAACTATATACAAATGGGTCTTAATTGAAGTGTACCTTAGGGGTCTTTAAGGCACAGAAGGTATTGTTCCCCCATAGATGTACACGGGACAATTCGATAATTCCGAATAACTAGAATCATTTCTTGAGACCAGCCTCGCAAATGGTGTCAGAAGAGAGAGGGAGTCGAACTATTGGTCCATGAGTTTTTCACCCCTGAGGTGGATCGAACCAACGGATTATGGTGTTGCCCGACTCGCTAATAACTTCTGTATCGAAAATTTACTTAATTGCATAACATATAAGACTTATTTTTTAAATTCATTTTGCATCGTCCGAAAATAATGAAACTTCGATCTCTTTATATTTCAAAAGATGTGATGAACATTAATAATCTACTAGAAAAATGCGAGTCGCAGCTTACAAAGAAAGCTTGCAAAAAATACCCGGTCCCACAACAATGAATAAAATCAAATTATGAAATAGAACATGCATATGTATGTACATCGATATAAGAATGATTTAGAAATATTTGGAAAATCCACCAAGGCGTTGGAGAGAGTTTGACGGACGGGAGGAAGAGCGGATCGAGTCTACGAACAGAACTTAGGGTAACACTACTTGTAAACTGAGCTTTAAAATTAGGTTTGACAAACTATTTATCTGAGGCTTGTAAGTAAAAGTTACCTTAAGAGGTAACTCTGATTTTCCATTAGATCAACTGGGGTGTGCTACACATGCAAGTAGTTCAATATCATCAGAACATAATACGGAAAGCCTGACTGGCCAGAAATAATAACTTACTTACATTGGGGTCCGATCGATAGTCCGACGTATCAATAGTCCGACAGTCCGTTAGTCCGACAGTTCGATAGTCCGACAGGCCGTTAGTCCGACGGTTCGATAATCTGACAGTTCGATAGTCTGACAGTTCCATTATTTTCAAGTTGTCATATATTCGTCTACGGTTTTTGTCTCGCCTGCGACGAATAGTCGCGGAAGGCGAGACATAGGTATTACTTTCGGCCGGCGGCGTCGTAAACTTTTTTGTAAGACTTTTGTGGACAATGAATTGCTTGAAAAGTATAATAGCTAGGCATCTGATATTTGGTATACAGACAGTCCAGGTTATGGTCTACGCAACTGTCACCATGCCATGTGACCCTGACCCCATTTTCACGCTCCAGTGACTCTGTGAACTTAGGTCTTTTTTCAGGCCGTAAACTTTTTTGTAAGACTTTTGTGGACGATGAATTGCTTGAAAAGTATAATAGCTAGGCATCTGATATTTGGTATACAGACAGTTCAGGTTATGGTCTACGCAATTGTTACCATGCCATTTGACCCTGACCCCATTTTCACGCTCCAGTGACTCTGTGAACTTAGGTCTTTTTTCAGGCCGTAAACTTTTTTGTAAGACTTTTGTGGACGATGAATTTCTTCAAAAGTATAATAGCTAGGCATCTGATATTTGGTTTACAGACAGTTCAGGTTATGGTCTACGCAACTGTCACTATGCCGTGTGACCCTGACCCCATTTTCACGCTCCAGTGACTCTTTGAACTTAGGTCTTTTTCAGGCCGAAAAACTTTTTTGTAAGACTTTTGTGGATGATGAATTGCTTGAAAAGTATAATAGCTAGGCATCTGATATTTAGTATACAGACAGTTCAGGTTATGGTCTACGCAACTGTCACCATGCTGTGTGACCCTGACCCCATTTTCACGCTCCAGTGACTCTGTGAACTTAGGTCTTTTTCAGGCTGAAAAACTTTTTTGTAAGACTTTTATGGAAGATGAATTGCTGGAAAGTTATAATAGCTAGGCATCTGTTATTAGGTATACTGACACTTTTTGTGTTTATATCAAGAAATGAAAGCTTAGGTAGTTGATTTTAGCGATGGTGCCGGCAGGCGAGACATACTTTTAGTGGCCACACTTGTTTATATTTGATATAAAAACCCATAATTGTTAAGTAACTGTGTCGTTATCTTTGTTGAAAACATCAGGAAGTTTAGAGGAAACCGGACTCAAAATTGAGGGGCGGGAACCAGTTGCTTGCCGATTTGTTTCTTCATTCATATGTAGCGGACTTCTTACAATTACTTCTAGACAAAAAGGACCGCAAACTTGCTTTATCCTTCAATCTCACATTTCGTTATATTGATGATGTCCTTTCACTAAACGATCCTCGATTTGGTCTCATATATCCGAAGGAACTCGAGATAAAGGAGACTACAGAATCTAGGAGGTCCGCTTCATATTTGGATCTATTTCTCGAAATTGACACACAAGGAAGGCTTTGTACAAAGCTCTGTGACAAACGTGATGACTTCAACTTTCCAATAGTTACCTTTCCATTTCTGTGTAGCAACATTCCGTCCGCTCCAACATATGGAGTTTACGTATCACAATTGAATCGTTATTTCAGAGCATGTGGGGAGTACAACGACTTCCTTGATAGAGCTACACGGCTGACAAGCAAATTGTTAACACAGGGGTACATTGCTCCCAGGTTGTTGTCATCACTCAAGAAGTTTTACGGACGACATCATGTGCTTGTATACAAATACGGGATATCTATCTCTCAGATGAGCACAGATGTTGGTTTGACAAAGAGTTTTGTATTGTCATTCTTTTCGGATTTGACTAACACTAAATCGATCTTTGGCAACGTGACGGAAGTACTATAGCAAGCAGGAACTGCTTACTCTTCCGGAGCACCTGAGTTCACTCTCGTTTCGACTTGAGTTCACGTTGCTGAATGCGGTTTTTTTTTGTTGTTTGTTATGTGTGTGTGTTTTATGTTGTTATGTGGTTTGTTTTGTTGTGATGATTTTTGTCTGCTGGTTTTGTCTTTGACCTGATGGTTTTATGATACTGATTACCCCTTTGGTACACCTTTGCTTCTTTTATAGGTCCACATAGGTCCACTGGTGTCCAATTAATTCTAGTTGTCGGACTATCGAACTGTCGGACTATCGAACCGTCGGATTAACGGCCTGTCGGACTAACGAACTGTCGGAACAGCGACATAGACCACTTGGGTCTATGTCGCTGTTCCGACAGTTCGTTAGTTGAAGTCATCACGTTTGTCAACAGTCATAGAGCTTTGTACAAAGCCTTCCTTGTGTGTCAATTTCGAGAAATACATCCAAATATGAAGCGGACCTCCTAGATTCTGTAGTCTCCTTTATCTCGAGTTCCTTCGGATATATGAGATGTAAATAGTCACCAAATCGAGGATCATTTAGTGAAAGGACATCATCAATATAACAAAATGTGAGATTGAAGGATAAAGCAAGTTTGCGGTCCTTTTTGTCTAGAAGTAATTGTAAGAAGTCTGCTACATATGAATGAAGAAACAAATCGGCAAGCAACTGGTTCCCGCCCCTCAATTTTGAGTCCGGTTTCCTCTAAACTTCCTGATGTTTTCAACAAAGATAACGACACAGTTACTTTACAATTATGGGTTTTTATATCAAATATAAAAAACCGTAGACGAATATATGACAACTTGAAAATAATGGGACTGTCGGACTATCGAACTGTCGGATTATCGAACCGTCGGACTAATGGCCTGTCGGACTATCGAACTGTCGGACTAACGGACTGTCGGACTATTGATACGTCGGACTATCGATCGGACCCCCATTAACTAACAACCCTAAAGTGAAACTTTACGATAATAATTAAACATCCGTACAAACAAATGTTGAGAGGGAACATTAAATCATAACGTGACAAACCAAATTTGGTATAATATGGCATTTTAATGCTAACTCAAGATGATTGCTTGAGACCTGTCGGACTCCTACTTCCTATTAGGATCTGAGCCGATATGAAAAATTTCGGCAAGCATTATGATAATCAATTGAAATTTGACCGGCAGATTTGACAAACGGTATGCTCTTATAGCGATTTTAAGACACCTCAGACTCCTATTACCTTTTTGTTGGGAAGGGGTCCCATGCATGGACATCCGATCCCATAAACATATAGCCCTCAATAAATTAGTCCCTTATATCATCACAAATTGTGCCTCGTCGATTAAATTTTCGTTCCAATTTTCACAACGCAGTAACTCGATCCGTGTCAGCATTATTATGTTAACAGCGCCATCTGTCGTCATAATTTAACAAATTTAACAAATGCGTAAAATCCGCCACCTGTTACAATGCATCAATATAAAGAAACAAAATGTAGAAAAGCGAGAAATAGTAATGTTTGTAGGTTGCATGAACAAATAGAATTTATAATGGATTATTTTCTTATTAAAATATTAGAAATAAGACGAAAGAATAAGGAAGAAAGGAAAGAGGAACAAAGATAAATGCATTTTGTTTGAATGATTCTTCAGAATTGAAATGTAAAATACAGAATACCCGCATTGGCATTATACAAATTAAAAAATAAGAGTTGAGGAATACAAAATTAATGAAATGTAATTTAAGATTTAAAATATGAAATATAAAATATAGAATTGTCAAAATAGAATAGAGAAAATGCAAACTAAGAAATAAAGAATATAAAATAAATGAAACAGGAAATAAGAATTTAAAATATAAAATTTTTGAAGGTGGCGGAGATTACCTTCCATAAAAAAAGGATATATTGTTATCAGATTTTTACTAAGAATTATATATTACAGAGAATCTTTTGAATAATAAAAACAACAGGAAACAAACTCTTTTTGCTAAAAGGGGTGGGGTGGGGTTGGGGGTGCTAGATTTTTTGAGAGGGGGGCCACCTTGTATATGATATCTTATATATATAATCAATCATATATTCAGTCAAAATTGATTACATGAAAAGTTAATGGTAAAAGGTAACATATTTCACTTTGAGAAGATCACATGCATACAACTATGGGTACACTGTCAACAGACAAAGTTTTATCTCTATGTGTGCTTGTATACTGAGGGCAAGATGAGCAGCTGTTTGACCTATATGATGTCCTCCCGCAGTCACCAGGCATTTAAAAGCTTGAAAATTGGTGAATTCACCAATCTTAGGTTAATTTTATGTCACTTGTTAGGATCCAACCCACAGCTGTGATGACCTGTTTTCAAGTCAAGTGCCTTTACCACTCAGCCACCCAGCTCATTACAAGTATAGCCATGGCCCCTACCCCACTTCTTCTGGATCAGCAAATGAAAAGCTTGGAAAAATACCTTTTATTTATAGGCTCTACTAGAAAACCTTAGATATATGAAGATTTACTGTATTTTGCTGTTATGTTGAAAATAAACTTGATTGAAGAAATATCTCATGCTTAAAGGAACCAAAATATACAATACAGATTGTAAAAGAATTTTCTCATTAATTGACCAACATAAAATCTTGAATTTTTGTTTGAGTTCTTGAGCTTTCATCTTCATTATATGTAACATTGATGTTGTCACATTGTCTCCAATTTTATGATTGATTTCACCGATATCATCAGACCAATTATAATTTCCATAATTACATCATTTTATATTTTCTGAATGCAGAATCTAGTTAGTAATGGTCTTAAATACCTCACTTTCCAAAATTAGCCACACTTCAAAGTCCCAGGCTAGTATAATTGCTTACAAGATTCTAATCACCATTAGTATCAGCATTTCCTTATGAAATTGTTTCGAAAGTAAATCAGCTTTGCATCTTTGTGCTAATGATACAAATAGCTAATTTTCCTTTTAAGTGATAAGCAATGAAACTGCAAAGAAAAGTGATCTTCTCTCTGATGTTAACACACATTTCACAGCTTTTAATAACAAACTGTTCATGTCCCTTTTTCTGATAACAAAATGTTCATGGTTTCTGATAAGTAATTGCTCATGATTTCTGAAAACAAACTCCCCATGTCCCTATTTCTGATAACAGACTGATCACGTCCCTTTTTCTGATAGCAAACTGCTCATGATTTCTGATAAGTAACTGTTCATGGTTTCTGATACTAGTAACAATTTCTGCTCATGATTTCTGATAACAATTTCTTGTTCGTGGTTTCTGATTAACAAACTCACTCACTGATTCATGGTTTTTGATAACAAAACTGTTCATGATATATGATAACAAACTGTTCATGTGCCCATTTGCTCATGTCCCGGTTTCTGATTATGAACTGTTCATGGTTTCTGATAACAAACTGCTCATGTCCATGTTTCTAATAACAAACTGTTCATGTTCCCATTTGCTCATGTCCCTGTTTCTAATAACGAACTGTTCATGATTTCTGATAACAAACTGCTCATGTCCCTGTTTCTGATTACGAACTGTTCATGGTTTCTGATAACAAACTGCTCATGTCCATGTTTCTAATAACAAACTGTTCATGTTCCCATTTGCTCATGTCCCTGTTTCTGATTACAAACTGTTCATGATTTCTGATAACAAACTGTTCATGATTTCTGATAACAAACTGTTCATGTCCATGTTTCTGATAATAAACTGTTCATGTTCCCATTTGCTCATGTCCCTGTTTCTGATTACGAACTGTTCATGATTTCTGATAACAAACTGTTCATGATTTCTGATAACAAACTGTTCATGATTTCTGATAACAAACTGTTCATGATTTCTGATAACAAACTGTTCATGTCCATGTTTCTGATAACAAACTGTTCATGTCCATGTTTCTGATGATAAACTTCTCATTGTTTGATTATAATAATAAACTTCTAATCATGGTTTCTGATTTTACACTATTCTTTATATGGTTTCTGATTAAGTTTGCTCATGATTTCTGAACAAAATTTTCGTGGTTACTAAGTATGACAAACTCATTTTGACTGATAACAAAAGTTTCTTGGTTTTGGAATTTTAGTCAATTTGTGAATGAGTTGCTGAGTTTACACATACATAAATTTCTTCAAAATTATCATTACTTCTTTGAAATTAATTCCATTAACTTTTCAATTAATGATGAACTGCATTATATTTGTTGTAAGAACCTGGGACTATTTTATATGCTTTCATGCTGTAGGGCCTCTTTTGAAAATGTCATTGACCAGTCAAATTTGATGTTACATGCAACATTATGGAATTGATTGTAGCACAAATAAATAGGCTTTTAAACTTAACTAAGTCAAGCTGACATGATAGTTTCCCTTTATAAGATAAGAAGATCTGAGCTTGTCTTAAGTCAGTCATATAAGGCAAAAATCTCCTTGAAAGACGGATATTGAATATAAGATATTAATAGTGTTTGGTCTGATTTGTAGATTGATTGTATTATGTTCAATGAGTTGTTATGCCAATCATTTGCCAGTTTTTCATTGTACGGTCATCAGATCTTCTGTTAATAAGAAATTGTCAGTACATAAGGACGTTAACCTTGGTCTTAAGATCCTCTTCAGACTTCCTTAATGGGAGAATTCAAACATTACCGCTCTTTTTCATGGTTTCTCTTATTTTCAGTGTAATCAGGTTATTTCTGTATTTGTAGGGTGCTTATGAAATGTTTTTCATATTTTATACCCTTCCATACTAATTGTAGCAAAGTAATAGTAATATCATTCTTATTATAAAAATTAGTAAGTCTTGAAATTCTCCATATGGATTTTGGTAAACACTTGGACAGATTTTAAAAAGATTATGCCTTACAGTAAGACAAATGAAATTAAAGGGCAAATTCTATTTTAAGAAAAATAAAAAAAGCAAATGAGGGGAGGGGGGAAAGCAAACAATGATAACATACCTCTTTCTGGATTTCATTAGATTAGCATCATTTAACATGCTGAATATTTAAAAAAAAAAAATCATAGTCAACAAAAATACAAACCAAAATAACTTAAAGGTATTGGAGAAGAAGAAATTTAAAGCATTTTTATTGTCTTGAATAAGGAAGAAAAGCACAGCCCGCCTCAGTTTATAGATATTACAATATAAGAAACTAAACTCAAAGTTAAATTTAAAATGATTTTATTCCCTTAATCACACTGTGTTGACATTAAAATTGTTTAAGGATGGCTCTACAGATTTATGAAAAAAGGTTTGCAACACCATCTTATTTGTAAATAGCTTGGATTTTTTACAAATTAATAAAAAATTTCAAGTTTTTCATTTATAAATGTCCTTTCTTAACAACTATATCTTGCATCATGGTATTTCTTTTTTTCTATTTTTACTCTGCTTCATATAAATTTAGGAAGTTATAATTCAAACCAGGTCTGCTCTATTGTAAAGACACATTTCTATTGTCAAGAAATCATTCCTTTAATCAGCATGTTCTTTTACGAAAATTTTAATTTAAGAGAAAAAAAAATCCAAATATCTCTTACAAAATAAATTTTAAATGTAAAGAAGAGAAGCTTACATCACTTGCTTAGATTTAAAGTAATTTGTTGTGTTCTTCTGATCAATGTTGTCTAGACTAGATTTGGCTTGTAGATGGATTCCATATAAAGTGTTTTCCCATCTCAAAACTTCAGTTTCAAAACAATTTGTCAGTTAAATAAATGGTTTGTGATTAGAAAGCAATAGATTTTACAACAGGAAATAGATGAACTGGAAATATAAGTAAAATGGCCTAGATTTGTCTTCCTTTTTGAACAAAACGCATTAATTCTTGAGCAGATTAACATCATGTTTGAGAAATTGTAGAAACTTAAGGTATGACTTGAAAATAAGCAAACAGGCAAACCCATACTTGGTGCAATGGACTAACCAATCTGATTAGTCAAGGCATAAAAATAAACATAAGGATAAAAAGTAGAACTTTTATCGGTAATTAGCGGCCTTTCCTTTGACCTCATATGCCTGATATTTTTTAGTATCACGGTCAGTCTGTGATAATAGAAAATATCAGGTGGGAGCACTTGATAACTGTGTGACGTCATGCGATGAAATTTGACGTAATTTGTGACATCATGTGACGTTATTGTACTGAAAACTTATTAAATGTGCGTGTTTTTTAATTACCGATGAAAAGAATATTATAGACTTTCCTTTTTGATACTATCTACATCTAGTCTTGTATCAGACTCGTCCTAACGGACTATTCTGATACTCACCTTTTTTAATATGAATAGTATCAAAAAGGAAAGTACATAATACTCTATATTTATATAATGCTGAATTCTAAAACTCATAAGTATTTGCATTATAGTGAGTATCTTGAAGGTATAATTTAGTCGTGCTGCTTTGAAATAAAGCAATAACTAAACTAACTAACTAACTAACTAAATGGTTAAGTTTGCAATGTTTTTGTCATGTTTTCTATCCTTAGTTGATTTTAACATGGCCGATCTAAATTAAGAAATAAATTTTGCATATTCTTGTATTCTTTTTTTTTTTCTCTTCAACTTTTCAGAACACTATTTTTTCAGTCTGTCCATCTGTTTCTTAGTAGAATTTGAAAAGCTTCTTTTTATGACGTTTGTCTTGACTCTTTAGCATATTTCTCAGAAAAAAAAGAATTTAAACAAACTGTGCTGACAATTGTGCAAAACAAATATGACAAAAATGGTATTACATCAGATATTTGCTGGGCAAGACATTATCATTAATTAGTCCCTATGTTTCACATTGGTCTTTAGAGTTTATATAAAAATAAAAGTTTAAGAAAACAAAAATCAATCTTTTAAACAAATACTTGCACAAAGCTTTCGTAGGAACAATAAATATGAAAAATAAATCTAAATTATACACTTGACGGTCTTCAAAGATCGGATTTCTGAGAAATTGTCATCTGGCGTAGTACATTGATTTATTCCGAAGTTGTAAGTCCCTTTATCTACAGAAGAACCAGAAATTACAATTGCTAATATGTCTCCCTAGATATATGAACAAATGATTTGCAAAAATGTACATGGCTATATTGGGAAGAGATACCTATTGATAGCCTGTAGTTAAAATAAAGTTTTTAGACAGAATCGGAAACAGTTGAAGAATCGTTTCAGCTTTTGTTAATAGAAGATTTAAGGTTATGACAATATGCACCATTTTTAGCTCACCTGGACCGAAGGTCCATGTGAGCTATTACCATCACTTGGCGTCCGTCGTCGTCGTCGTCGTCGTCGTCGTCTGTCGTCGTCGTCGTCTGTTAACAATTTTTCAAAAATCTTCTCCTCTGAAACTACCAAACAGAATTTAATGAAACTTGGTATGAATGATCCTTAGGGTGTCCTGCACCAAACTTGTGTTTTGATTTTTGATCCGTTAAAAAACATGGCCGCCGTTACTAAAAATAGACTAGGGGGGTCAGACTACTGTTTTTGGCTTATAAATCAAAAAGTATAAGAGATAGAGGAAATCTGAGGCCACGCTACTGATTCAGAATCAAAAGCTCTACAAAAGTCTCCATTTGGTCAAAGTTGTCAGATGACCCCTTATAGGGGTTACGGCCCCTTGAAGGTGAAAAATAGCATTTTTTCATGTTTTTGGCCTACAGAATGAAAACTATTGCAGATAGAGATTAGCTGTTGCTTGGTTAAATGTTCAGCTCATTTAACTCTACAAAAGTCTCCATAGGGTCGAAGTTGTCAGATGACCCCTTATAGGGGTTACGGCCCCTTAAAGGTGAAAAATAGCCATTTTTCATGTTTTTGGCCTACAGAATGAAAACTATTGCAGATAGAGATTAGCTGTTGCTTGCTTAAATGTTTAGCTCATTTAGCTCTACAAAAGTCTCCATAGGGTTGAAGTTGTCAGATTACTCCTTATAGGGGTTACGGCCCCTGAAAAATAGCGGTTTTTCATGTTTTTGGCCTACAGAATGAAAACTATTGCAGATAGAGATTAGCTGTTGCTTGCTTAAATGTTCAGCTCATTTAGCTTTACAAAATTCTCCATAGGGTCGAAGTTGTCAGATGACCCCTTATATGGATTACGGCCCCTGAAAAATAGCGGTTTTTCATGTTTTTGTCCTACAAAATGAAAACTATTGCAGATAGAGATTAGCTGTTGCTTGCTTAAATGTTCAGCTCATTTAGCTCTACAAAATTCTCCATAGGGTCAAAATTGTCAGATGACCCCTTATAGGGGTTACAGCCCCTGAAAAATAAAGATTTTTCATGTTTTTGGCCTACAGAATGAAAACTATTGCAGATAGAAGATTAGCTGTTGCTTGCTTAAATGTTCAGCTCATTTAGCTCTACAAAAGTCTCCATAGGGTCGAAGTTGTCAGATAACCCCTTATAGGGGTTATGGCCCCTGAAAAATAGCGTTTTTTCATGTTTTTGGCCTACAGAATGAAAACTGTTGCACATAGATATTAGCTGTTGCTTGCTTAAATGTTCAGCTCATTTAGCTCTACAAAAGTCTCCATAGGGTCGAAGTTGTCAGATGACTCCTTATAGGGGTTATGGTCCCTTATAGGTGAAAAATGGTGTTTTTGGCCTATAGAATGAAAACTATTGCAGGTAGAGAAAAGCTGTTGCTTGCTTAAATGTTCAGCTCATTTAGCTCTACAAAAGTATAGGGTCAACATCAAGACCAGGTGAGCGATTCAGGCTCCTGGGAGCCTCTTGTTTAATCTAGCAGAAATATACATGCTCATATTTAGTATTGGATTAATGCTCTGGACATTTGAAATTTATATCAATGTATTGAGAATGACTATAAAGGCAGATTGAAAGACTATTATAAAGCTGACTAGAAAAGCCAAAAACAAAAGATAAGGTAATTTATTCATTAATATTATCTGTAGAAGTAGGAACATGCATGTGCAAATGTACATAAAAATTGAATGGATAAAATAAATATTGATATGCCTTGAATTATTTGAACTTGACTTGTACATTTACGTAGAAAACATTGATAGCATAAAGTTGTTTGATGCATTAGCAAACACTTTTCCAAGTGTAATAACTTGTTTTCTAGTGTCCAGTATGCTAACAGACACTGAGAAAATATACTTTGTATTTTACATCATACGTTTGATACTTCACAATTTTAAAATTCGCTCTTGGCGCTTGATAGTCTAGTGTTTTGCGGCCTGAGTTTTACAATTTGAAAATCCTGAGTGAGTGAGGGAGTGAGTGAGCAGAGTTTAAGGCATTGTGTTTGTTCTTGAAAATATTTTTGTAACAGTTTTGTAAGCAACTATTTATCACAGCCACTTCAGATATTTTGTTAACAGCATTAGCATGAGGTCACAGAACTATACATATTTTTATACTTTTTTTTTGGTGATACCTCATAAATTCTCATTGATTTAATGTGAAAATAATAATTTTAAATTAAATCTTTGAATAACAAAATATTAAAAATGCATCCCAACTGTATTCTTCTAATTAGATTTTTTTTAGAGAATTTAAAAGAATAACTGGTTTAAATTACTCCAATTTTTGCATGCTGATGTGACATAAAAGCAATAGATAATCAGCTGTCAAATTCCTTATGTCTGTACAGTTTTGCATATGAATTATTAATGAGAAAACTGTTTTTTTCAATTTTGTTTTTGCTGTTGTTGTGCATCAGGCATAATTGTAATGAAATGTCAAACAAATTGACTGATCATTAACAGCAGGGAGCACTTAACTGTTTCAAGGACTCTTCAATTACTAAAGGTGACAGACATAAAAGTGAAACATTTGAAGAAGTCAGAAAAACAAAGCCTATAAGCATTATAATGTCAACCATGTGAAAAATATAAAGAATTTTAAACATAATACAAGGGAGATAATTCATGAAAAGTGCCTCTAAACTTCAATTCTGACAAAAACTAAATTTAAATGTAACTTTATATCAAATGTTTTATATTTTTTAAGGTTTTTTAATCCACACAGTTTAAGCTGTATATATTAAAAAAAAATGTGGTGGTATAATGATATAGCAATGTCGTCATTGTCGTCATCTGTAGAAATTTGGTTGTCATGTGATAACTATAGTTGTGATTGACCAATTGTTATGAAATTGTAATATGATGTTTGTAACCTGACTACATGAAGCCTAGTACAGCATTTGGGGTTTCGGTCCTCTACTATTCATTTAAAAAAAAGGGGCCAAAAGGGGCAAAATGGATGTTTTATTGTTGATTATTCATCTAATACTACATTTGCTATAAAAAGAGTTGATTTTGTGCAATTTTGTTTTTTTTCACAAGTATATCAATTTTACGGCCAAGTGGTTAAAGCACTGGACTTTAAATCACAGGTAAACAACTCTTTGGGTTCAACCCCCACATGTCAAGGTTTCCAGGCACCAGTACTCTTGCTCTTGGAATATCAGACTTTCCTCCCACACAAGCCTGACAACCATGCAAGGGCCTATATTAGCCAAACAGTCATAAACTTTGCAGTTGGTCAAAAGCTCTTGTGTGACTGTTATATACAGTACACATTACTGATGTGTATTCACAAACATTTAATTATTACATTCTAATTTATAACCAAAATTTTGATTGGTTTATAATGCAGTTTATTTTTTGATGAAACTCACCAGCATCTGCCACCTTAACAACAACTTTCGTGAAGTAATTAAAAAAAGATAAACCATGCAATTGGATCATGCAAT
Source organism: Arcuatula senhousia (assembly GCA_963971305.1). Taxonomy (NCBI): domain Eukaryota; kingdom Metazoa; phylum Mollusca; class Bivalvia; order Mytilida; family Mytilidae; genus Arcuatula; species Arcuatula senhousia. The sequence continues at coordinate 61,047,839 of OZ020303.1, read as the reverse complement.
TTTCTGTGCAAACATTTAATATATTTTATCAGAATGTAAAAGTGTGGACCTTTGCCCTCATTTTCAACATGAACTTCATTAAAAATGTGCTTATTTCCATGCTTTTACACACCAATAAAACTCAAAAATATTGCATTCAATGTATAAATAAATCTTGCTTTTACCTAGTTACCTGAATTTGATGAAAATAAAAATAACCTTTAACAATCAATTGGTTGTGGTCAATTTCACTTTTTAGCTCACCTGGACGGTCCATGTGAGCTATTACCATCACTTGGCGTCCGTCGTCTGTCTTCGTCGTCGTCGTCTGTCGTCTGTCGTCGTCGTCTGTTAACAATTTTTCAAAAATCTTCTCCTCTGATACTACTGAACAGAATTTAATGAAACTTGGTATGAATGATCCTTAGGGTGTCCTGCACCAAACTTGTGTTTCAATTTTTGATTCGTCAAAAAACATGGCCACCATAACTAAAAATAGACCAGGGGGGTCAGACTACTGTTTTTGGCTTGTAAATCAAAAAGTATAAGAGATAGATGAAATCTGATGCCACCCTACTGCTTCACATCAAAAGTTCTACAAAAGTCTCCATTTGGTCGAAGTTGTCAGATGATCCCTTATAGGGGTTACAGCCCCTTAAAGGTGAAAAATAGCGTTTTTGCATGTTTTTGCCCTATAGTATGAAAACTATTGCAGATAGAGAAAAGCTGTTGCTTGCTTAAATGTTCAGCTCATTTAGCTCTACAAAAGTCTCCATAGGGTTGAAGTTGTCAGATGACCCCTTATAGGGGATACGGCCCCTGAAATAATGTTTTTTCATGTTTTTGGCCTATGGAAAGAAAACTATTGCAGATAGAGAGAAGCTGTTGCTTGCTTAAATGTTAGCTAATTTAGCTGTACAAAAGTCTCCATAGGGTTGAAGTTGTCAGATGACCCCTTATAGAAGATACGGCCCCTAAAATGATGTTTTTTCATGTTTTTGGCCTATAGAATGAAAACTATAGTACATAAAGAAAAAACTGTTGCTTGCTTAAATGTTCAGCTCATTTAGCTCTACAAAAGTCTCAACAGGATCGAAGTTGTCAGATGACCCTTAATAGGTGTTACGGCCCCTAAAATAACCTTTTTCATGTTTTTGGCCTTTAGAATGAAAACTATAGCAGATAGAGAAAAGCTGTTGCTTGCTTAAATGTTCAGCGCATAAAGCTTTACAAAAGTCTCTATAGGGTCGAAGTTGTCAGATGACCTCTTATAGGGGTTACGGCCCCTAAAATAATGGTTTTTCATGTTTTTGGCCTATAGAATGAAAACTATAGTAGATAAAGAAAAATTGTTGCTTGCTCAAATGTTCAGCTCATTTAGGTCTACAAAATATAGAATTGACATCAAGACCAGGTGAGCGATTTAGGCTCCTGGGAGCCTCTTGTTTATGTTATACCCTCAGTTTCTTTCGGTGTCTGTCTGTCCGTCTGTCTGTCTGTCCCCTGAAGGTTTCCGACCAATAACTTGAAAACGCATCAAGAGACTTGAATTATATTTTGCACAGCTGTTTAGTACAATAAAAAACAGGTCAAGTTCGATATCCAGCATGATCTGAAAAAGAGTTTTTGAGATAGGCCACTTTGAAAAATCAAATTTAATGAATTTTTGAGTTTCCAACTTATACCTTGAAAACGTGTCAAGGGATTTGAATTATATTTTGCACAGCTGTTTAATACAATGAAATGCAATACAGGACAAGTTCAATTTCCAGCATGATCTGAAAAATAGTTTTTGAGATTGGCCACTTTAAAAAATCAATTTCATGAATTTTTAGGTTCCAACTGATAACTTGAAAATGCTTCATGGGATTTGAATGATATTTTGCACAGCAATTTCCAGCATGATCTGAAAAATAGTTTTTGAGATTGGCAACTATGAAAAATCTAATTTTATGAACTATTGATATCATATTGTGGTGGGGTATCATTTAATGTCCCATTAGATTCCCTATTTTTAGCTCACCTGGACCGAAGGTCCATGTGAGCTATTACCATCACTTGGCGTCCGTCGTCGTCGTCTGTCGTCGTCTGTTAACAATTTTTCAAAAATCTTCTCCTCTGAAACTACTGAACAAAATTTAATGAAACTTGGTATGAATGATCCTTAGGGTGTCCTGCACCAAATTTGTGTTTCAATTTTTGATCAGTCAAAAAACATGGCCACCGTTACTAAAAATATACCAGGGGGGTCGGACTACTGTTTTTGGCTTGTAAATCAAAAAGTATAAGAGATAGATGAAATCTGATGCCACGCTGCTGCTTCAGCATCAAAAGTTCTACAAAAGTCTCCATTTGGTCGAAGTTGTCAGATGATCCCTTATAGGAGTTACAGCCCCTTAAAGGTGAAAATAGCGTTTTTGCATGTTTATGGCCTATAGAAAGAAAACTATTGTAAATAGAGAAAAGCTGTTGATTGCTTAAATGGTCAGCTCATTTAGCTCTACAAAAGTCTCCGTAAAGTTAAAGTTGTCAGATGACCCCTTATAGGGGTTACAGCCCCTTAAAGGCGAAAAATAGTGTTTTTGGCCTATTGAATGAAATTATTGCAGATAGAGAAAAGTTGTTGCTTGCTAAAATGTTAAGCTCATTAAGCTCTACAAAAGTCTTCAAAGGGTCAAAGTTGTCAGATGACCCCTTGTAGGGGTTGCAGCCCCTTAAAGGCAAAAAATAGTGTTTTTGGCTTAAAGAATGAAAACTATTGCAGATAGGGAAAAGCTGTTGCTTGCTTAAATGATCAGCTCATTTAGCTCTACAAAAGTCTCCATCTGGTTGAAGTTGTCTGATAACCCCTTATACATGTAGGGGTTACAGCCCCTTAGTGTTTTTTGATTAGTTAGAATGAAAGCAATTGCAAATAGAGAAAAGATTTTTCATGCTTATAAACATTCAGCTCATTTAGCTATACAAAAGTCTTCATAGGGTTGACATCAAGACCAGGTGAGCGATTCAGGCTCCTGGGAGCCTCTTGTTACAAGCAAGTTTTACTTTAAAAAAAAAAGTTAACTGGAATATCATAAAATTTTGTAATAATGTAAACCATGATTATACAACATTATCCAATGATTAATGTAGAATTCCATGACACCACCAGACAAAGAATGGAGTGGACTTTATATCATTTTAATAGAATGATCTAAATCTGTTCAGATTCAATTTACTAGTCTTATCATCTCCTAGCCAGTTAATTCAGAATTAATTAAAGCAGATTTATTGCATGTTAATTTACTACTTTTTAAGGAAATTGAAATGTTGCAGCGTTTCTGATGCAACCATGCGTCATTCTGAGTATGAAATGTCGGGAAAAATCCTACTTTCCTTATTGAAAGTTCAATCCCATGGAATTAAAACGTCAGAGGAAAATAAAACAATACTGCTGCTTTAAATTATTTTGTTCGGATCTCAGTTGGAGAGAATCAATTATAAATAGTTAATTTAAGGGTTTGTGTAATTAATTTGTCCCTTTAAGTTAATTTAGTTTCAGTCTTTTGGCATGCTATAGGGAGGGTAATGTGATTTAGAGATGAGATTCTGCATGCAATATTAAACTAGAGGCTGACAAGACACAGCTCTAAGTATTGTCTTAGACAACCAATATTCTATTTAATTACCTAAAGTGTTTGAAAGTCACTTTTCATGAGCTTTACCTACATCATCAGAATTTTTTGATTTTATTCACTAGAATAGCACTTTGGCATGTACCCCTATTAGGTTTTATTATTGAAAGGGTCTAGAAAACTCATCAGAGATTGTAAAGTCAAAAGTAGGAAGTCCAAAGTATCTTTTAAGAACATAACTTTATTTCATCACCACACATTAATTCAAACAGGGTTTGATAGAAATAGACGATAAAGAGATGTGGAATAAGTGTACGCGACACAACCAACATTAAAGAAACAGCAATTTTAAGAATCACAATGGAAAACAGCCAGCAGTCTTCAACATGACTGGAGATCACTGCTCGCTGTCTTGCATTGGCCCAAGACTAAAAATACAATACATAATCCTTTATATGGAATTTACAGTAACTTAATCCAACTAAATTCACAGACAGACAAACCTGCAGGATACAAACTCCATGTCCCTTTATCAGACCTTGTTGTCTAGATGCAATTACAAGAAAAAATGTGTTTGTTTAAATGGTTTTGAAAGACTTTGGAGCTATTTTTGGGGAACAATTCTTTATGTACTGTTGATTGATTAAAAGGAAAAAAAAATTGTGATTGTTTGGATATTGGGCTATTTTTTGGTCAAATCGTGAATGCAGTGTTGATTAATTTAATTTTTGTCTCGCCTGCGAAGCAGAGCGGGACATAGGTGTTACTTTACCGGCGGCGGCGGCGGCGACGGCGGCGGCGGCGGCGGCGGCGGCGGCGACGGCGGCGTTAACTTTTTGGAAAAGTTTTATGAGCACCTCCATATCTCAAGAACTATAGGTCCTGGGTTGATGAAACTTGGTATGCATATGCCCCAGTAGTAGCTTACCACAGTTGCATCCCCATCTTTTGACCTTGACATTGATTTTCCGGTTGAATGACTTTGACAATTTTCAATACATATAATAGCAATGAAAAAGTTTTGCGAGCACCTCCATATCTCAAGAACTATAGGTCCTAGGTTGATGAAACTTGGTATGCATATGCCCCAGTAGTAGCTTAGCTCAGTTGCATCCCCATCTTTTGACATTGACCTTGATTTTCCGGTTGAGTGACTTTGACAATTTTCAATACATATAATAGCAATGGAAAAGTTTTGCGAGCACCTCCATATCTCAAGAACTATAGATCCTAGGTTGATGAAACTTGGTATGCATATGCCCCAGTAGTAGCTTACCACAGTTGCATCCCCATCTTTTGACCTTGACCTTGATTTTTTGGTTGAGTGACTTTGACAATTTTCAATACATATAATAGCAATTGAAAAGTTTTGCGAGCACATCCATATCTCAAGAACTATAGGTCCTAGGTTGATAAAACTTGGTATACATATGCCCCAGTAGTAGCTTAGCACAGTTGCATCCCCATCTTTTGACCTTGACCTTGATTTTGCCGGTTGAGTGACTTTGATTATTTTTATTGCGTATATTTGCAATGTTTAAGTTCTATAAACATCTTTTGATCTCAGGAACTGAAAATCCATGTAAATTCAAAATATAGTAGAAGTAAGAAAGAATAATTGTTTCTGATGGTGCCGGCAGGCGAGACATACTTTAGTGTTAACTCTTGTTGTAGGAACTAAATTTCATTGTCTCCTTTTCATTGTTGTCTGTCTGTCTGTCCTCCAAAACCACTTGATGGATTTTGATGAAATGACAAAACAAGTAAACACGAATGAGAACAGCACCAAAAAAACACAAACAATAAAAACAATTGAACATTGAAGTTTGAATATCATGTTCCATGTACAAATGCAATTGCTCATTTAGATCATCTTTTAATGTCATAAACTTGTCAATTTGATCCAAAGACATTTCCTGTTATCATACATAATTGATTCCATGCTAACTGCTTCTTAATTCCGTTAAAGGTATTGGATAACTTTTATTTGCATCGTCCTTGTTTCTGACTGGCATATCATTTACAATGTAAACTCTCAGAGTCCAAAGCAATCTTATATTGTCCTAATGTTGACAGAAACTCAATTTTCTATATAACTGTCATCTTTGAAATATCGAATTCTCTGAGATGACGACAGATTCAGAGTGTAAACAATTTACAGAACAAATAAGGATTTGGGTCTATAAGCTTTTTCACTGTGTCTAATTGGAAATTTAAATTATTCAACTTAATGACTTGTGGTTAAGCAATTCTCATTAGATTTCACAATCTGAAAATTTTTATTGTTTTTTTTTCTTTTGTAAAATGTTTTGACTCAACTGTAGTGAGTGTTTCCAAAAAAAAATTCGAATATCTTTAGTCCCTTGACGATTATTTGATGCAACAAATAGCTAAAAATTCTGAATAAATAGTTTATATCTGCTTTCACATTTTAAAGGCTTGTAATTTGCCATGTGTTGTTTTAAGCTTCACACCGTCAAATCATTTCACCCTTTACATATACAATATTCTCTTACAAATTGTAACATGATTTTCAAAATTCATAGTTCTTGCGAGATTTTCTTCCAACCTTTTATGACTTATTTCTGAGGTTTCAGGATTTCATCAGATGTACAGAAATTTTTTGTACTCCCGTCCAGGGACAATTCAAATCTTAACTTTTAAGTATTTACGAGCATGATATGATGCCTTTACAAGGTATTAATGAGTGAAATTCGATATTGGAATTGATGTCGTAAGTAACTCGCAAACCACATGTAAAAGAAGTTCTCTGCAATGTCAGACTTCTCGAGCTAGTAACGAGTAAAGGAGAGTCATTTACATTAGTCACTGGAAGTTTTTTAAGAGTGATATAGGATGTGTTAACGAGTTGAATTAATTGACATTGTTGTGTTTTCAACTCAAAGTCTTACAAAAATCCTTGTAAAACTTTCATGAGTTCTGATGATTTCACATGAACTAGAAAGACTTGTTAATGACTTAATTACTAGTCTTTGTGATCAAATACAAGTTGTAAACTCATAAGAACTTGATTAAGCAAACATTGTATATGTGAAGGTGGTATTACTGAAAATATAAAATTTATATTAATGATAACAATTGCACTTTAAAGTACTTAAGTATTGTCTTTCAATACGTTAGTTTTGATAATTTAGAACCTTATATCTGCCATATCTTTTTTATACGACCGCAAAATTTTTGTGATTGTATTATGTTATGGCAATGTCGTTGTAGTCAGTGTTGTCGTTGTCATCGTCGTTGTCATCATCGTCTGTACACATTTGGTTTCCGTGCAATAATTTGAGTAAATATTGACCAATTGTTATAAAATTTTAATATGAACAACTAAAGGAGGTTGGTATTGTATTTGGGGTTTGTGGTCCCTACCGTTATAGAAAAAAGGGCCAAAAGGGGCAAAAATTGGTGTATTGACAAAACTGTTGTAGAATGGTTATTATTTATTTGATTTTTTTATTGAATTCCTCATTAAATTCTGCTAACCAAATGTGTCAATGGTTTTAAAATATATTGCACCGTTACATTTCTACAGGGGGTCAAAAAGGGGCCACACCCTAAAAATCGACTTTTTTATTTGTGGTCTGTTTTTGAAAATCTGATTTTCATTGGAATCTAAGTGAAAATCCCTGTCTGCGTTTTTTAATCAGATTTACAATATCACCATACCCCATATTTACGCTCCAGTGACTCTGTGAACTTAGGTCTTTTTTTTCATGCAGAAAACTTTTTGTAATACTTGTGTGGACAATGAATTAGTCTTGAAAAGTATAATAGCTAGGCATCTGATATAACAGGTATACAGACACTTTTTGTGTTTATATCAAAAAATGAAAGCTCAGGTAGTTGAATTAAGTGATGGTGACGGCTGGCGAGACATACTTTTAGTGGCCACACTTGTTTAATTCATCAATGTTCTACATAATTTTCGAAGAAATCACACTAAATTTTTTCAGGTGGCTGAAAAAATTGGTACGGGAGGGGATGAGAATCCAGGAATTTTTTTTTATATTGACCTAAAGATCATAACATTTGATGGCAAGAACTGCATGTATATTTATGATGTTTCATTAAGGTTGTGTTGTAATTGAGAAAGTGCTTGTCTGTCATTTTTTCTATCAGTTTATTTCAGATTCATGACATTGTAACATATGGTCTGGATCGTTAATGGAAGGGTTTATGAAATGGAATTTTGTTTTGTCATCACAGATTTACGAATCTTGATCTCTTTGGTTGACATTGGAAAAATGTTTTCAAATTATCTTTTTTGACTGTTTTAAAATTATCTTTTGGTTGACATTGGAAAATGTTTACAAATTTATTATCTCTTATTAATTAAGAGAGGGGGCTTTTGAAAATACAGGAATTTGCAGTGAAACTAGGCTATTCCAATTACAGACTTTAAAGTCAAAATGATTTGCTCAGGAAAAGGCTAAATTCCTATTGCTTTTCTGGACATATATTAATAAAGTCTTGTAAAAACTAATTGAATTTTGAACCAACAGACATAAAATATTGCATGATGAATGATGAAATTCTGGAAAATGAGTGAGTGATTTGAGGCATAAATGTATTTTGTAGTCAGAAATTAAAAACATTATCATTCAGTATTTCAATAGCAGCCCTTAATGTAAATATGTTGTTTGTTTAACTCTTTTGTTATCATCCATCATTTTTTGTTGTTTTTTTCCACTCAAATTAGTTAAGATGAATGTAACATGTCAATAAAAGAGATTGAAAACATTAATTAAATTAATTTTCTCACTTACAGATTCTATATTAAGACAAATAAAACACACAACAAATATTTATATGATATGGAAAGCGTGCAAGATTAGAAACAAGTGAATGTTAGATTCTGAATGAGTTTTTATATCGTCTTAATCATATTAAAACGATTGATTAATCCTTTTTATTTTGTTGCCTGCCACATGTTGCAGAAGCATCAAAATATCTAGAGGGTCACTTTGGCACTATCTGTCTTCTTGATATGTGTCCTTTGGTTTCACAAAAAGTCAGGCATGTACATGTATATATTTAATTAGCTTTATGCTATTGTACTACATTTGTACCAGTAGGTGGTGTAAGGGGACGCCCATTTGATTTTGAGAGGGGGGCTGGCAGTTTTTGTAAATAAATATTCTGGCCTGGAAAAATTTGGAAATAAATAATCTGGCCTCTGTTTGCAAGAAAATAAATAAGCCATCCCAAGATCCTTGCTCAATTAAGCTATTGTACATATGTATGCAGAAAATAAATATTCTTGCTGTGTAGTGGCGAAAAATAAATATTCTGGCCCGCAAAATTTTGAAAATAAATAATCTGTCTCAACCGAAACTGCCAGCCCCCCTCAGAATCAAATGGTCATCCCCTAAAGCATTTTATTGATTTTTATACGACCGCAAAAAATTTGCGGACGTATTATGGTATGATGCTGTCATTGTCGTCGTCGGTGTCTGTTAACTTTTTAGTGTTTCCACAATAACTTTAGTTCCAGTTATCCGATTGCTATGAAACTTGACAATGATGTTCCTTACCATAAAAGGATGAATGGGATTGATTTTGGGGGTCCCCCCATTTTTCGTTTAGAAATTAGGGGCCAAAAAAGGGCCAAAAATACTACTTTTTAGCTCACCTGACCCGAAGGGTCATGTGAGCTATTGTCATCACTTGGCGTCCGTCGTCCGTCCGTCGTCCGTCGTCCGTCGTCCGTCGTCCGTAAACTTTTTAAAACGTTAACTCCTCTGACACCATAAGTCCAATTGCAACCAAACTTGGTATGGTTGTTCATTAGCATTCGGTGCTTAGAACTGATGTGGGGATTTTTGATTCGTCGTAAAACATGGCCGCCATGGCTAAAAATAGAACATAGGGGTAAAATGCAGTTTTTTGCAAATAACTCAAAAACGGCTACAGATATCAAAATTCTGGCATAGGGTAAAAGTGATCAGCACCTCAAGATCTACCTACCCTGAAATTTTGAAGAAAATCCAAATACCCATGTAGGAGTTATTGCCCTTTTTGTGGATTTTTTGCAAATTTTGCACCTGTTTAGCTCAATATCTTGAAAACTATACTAGATATTTGAGAAATTTAAATTGCATATTGTTAAGCACATCAAGATCTACAAAATATGTAACAGGGTCAACGTTGTAGGACCTTTCCTTTTAGGAGTTATTGCCCTTAGAACGTCAAAATTTAGCATTTTACCATGGAACCAAACTTGGTATAGTTGTTTATTAGCATTAGCTGTATAGAACTGATGTGGGGATTTTTGATTGGTTGTAAAACATGGCCGCTGTGGCTAAAAATAGAACATAGAGGTAAATGGCAGTTTTTTGCAAATAACTCTAAAACGGTGACAGATTTCAAAATTTTGATTGGGAACAAAAGTGATCAGCACCTCAAGATCTACCAGCTCTGAAATTTTGAAGAAAATCCAACAACCCATGTAGGAGTTATTGCCCTTTTTGTGGATTTTTTGCAAATTTTGCACCTGTTTAGCTCAATATCTTGAAAACTATACTAGATATTTGAGAAATTTAAATTGCATATTGTTAAGCACATCAAGATCTACAAAATATGTAATAGGGTCAACGTTGTAGGACCTTTCCTTTTAGGAGTTATTGCCCTTAGAACGTCAAAATTTAGCATTTTAACAGCATTTCCTCATTACATTAAAAAACGTTAACTCCTCTGACACTTTAAGTCCAAATGGAACCAAACTTGGTATAGTTGTTTATTAGCATTAGGTGTATAAAACTGATGTGGAGATTTTTGATTGGTCCTAAAACATGGCCGCTGTGGCTAAAAATAGAACATAGGGGTAAATGGCAGTTTTTTTGCAAATAACTCTAAAACAGTGACAGATTTCAAAATTTTGATTGGGAACAAAAGTGATCAGCACCTCAAGATCTACCAGCTCTGAAATTTTGAAGAAAATCCAACAACCCATGTAGGAGTTATTGCCCTTTTTGTGGATTTTTTGCAAATTTTGCACCTGTTTAGCTCAATATCTTGAAAACTATACAAGATATTTGAGAAATTTAAATTGCATATTGTTAAGCGCATCAAGATCTACAAAATTTGTAACAGGGTCAACGTTGTAGGACCTTTCCTTTGAGGAGTTATTGCCCTTGGAACGTCAAAATTGAGCATTTTAACTGCATTTCCTTATATTGAAAATGTTAACTCCTCTGACACTTTAAGTCCGAATGGAACCAAACTTGGTATTATTGTTTATTATTATTAGGTGGTTAGAACTGTTGTGGGGATTTTTGATTGGTTGTAAAATATGGCCGCTGTGGCTAAAAATAGAACATTAGGTTAAACTGCATTTTTTTGCAAATAACTCAAAAAGGGTGACAGATTTTTAGATTTTGATTGAGAACAAAAGTGATCAGCACCTTTAGATCCACCATATTGTCAGATGACCCCCTTATTAATCTTATGACCCTTTCAACGTTAAATCGATTTTGCCTTATAACCTTTACTTCAGGCACATATGTCAGGTGAGCGATTCAGGCTCCTGGGAGCCTCTTGTTGTGGATTTTTTGCTAATTTTGCACCTGTTTAGCTCAATATCTTGAAAACTATACCAGATATTTGAGAAATTTAAATTGCATATTGTTAAGCACATCAAGATCTACAAAATATGTAACAGGGTCAACGTTGTAGGACCTTTCCTTTTAGGAGTTATTGCCCTTAGAACGTCAAAATTTAGCATTTTAACAGCATTTCCTCATTACATTGAAAACGTTAACTCCTATGACACTTTAAGTCCAAATGGAACCAAACTTGGTATAGTTGTTTATTAGCATTAGGTGTATAAAACTGATGTGGAGATTTTTGATTGGTAGTAAAACATGGCCGCTGTGGCTAAAAATAGAACATAGGGGTAAATTGCAGTTTTTTTGCAAATAACTCTAAAACGGTGACAGATTTCAAAATTTTGATTGGGAACAAAAGTGATCAGCACCTCAAGATCTACCAGCTCTGAAATTTTGAAGAAAATCCAACAACCCATGTAGGAGTTATTGCCCTTTTTGTGGATTTTTTGCAAATTTTGCACCTGTTTAGCTCAATATCTTGAAAACTATACAAGATATTTGAGAAATTTATATTGCATATTGTTAAGCGCATCAAGATCTACAAAATTTGTAACAGGGTCAACGTTGTAGGACCTTTCCTTTGAGGAGTTATTGCCCTTGGAACGTCAAAATTGAGCATTTTAACTGCATTTCCTTATATTGAAAATGTTACCTCCTCTGACACTTTAAGTCCAAATGGAACCAAACTTGGTAATATTGTTTATTATTATTAGGTGTATAGAACTGTTGTGGGGATTTTTGATTGGTTGTAAAATATGGCCGCTGTGGCTAAAAATAGAACATTAGGTTAAACTGCATTTTTTTGCAAATAACTCAAAAAGGGCGACAGATTTTTAGATTTTGATTGAGAACAAAAGTGATCAGCACCTTTAGATCCACCATATTGTCAGATGACCCCCTTATTAATCTTATGACCCTTTCAACGTTAAATCGATTTTGCCTTATAACCTTTACTTCAGGCACATATGTCAGGTGAGCGATTCAGGCTCCTGGGAGCCTCTTGTTTGTTTGTATCCACAATAACTTTAGTTCTAGTTATCCAATTGCTATGAAATTTGACAGTGATGTTCCTTACCATACAAAGATGAATGGGATTGATTTTAGGGTCCCCCCTTTTTTTGTTTCGAAATTAAGGGCCCAAAAGGGGCAAAAAATTCAAATATTATACCCCCACTCGTAAGAGAGGGGGCTATATTGCAATCACCTTGTCCGTCCGTCTGTCTGTCCGTCCGGTTCAATTTCTCTGCTTCTACTGGATGGTTTGGTTTCAAATTTGGTACACAGCTTCAGCATGATGAATTACACCTTGCATCCCCTTTCCAGGTCAGTCCATCATCTACTTCCTGTTTTCCGAGCCAACTTAGACTTTTTTAGGGTAAAAAATTTGAAATGTGAAATTTTTCGTAACAGATTTCTTGGCTTCTACTGGATGGATTGGTTTCAAATTTGGTTCACAGCTTCAGCATGATGAGTTGTACCGTGCCTCCCCTTTCCAGGTCAGTCCGTCATCTTCTTCCTGTTTTCCGAGCCGACTTAGACTTTTTTAGGGTAAAAAATTTTAAATGTGAAATTTTTCGTAACAGTTTTCTTGTCTTCTACTGGATGGATTGGTTTCAAATTTGGTACACAGCTTCAACATGATGAGTTATACCGTGCCTCCTCTTTCCAGGTCAATCTATCATCTACTTCCTGTTTTCCGAGCCGACTTAGACTTTTTAGGGTAAAAAATTTGTAAAGTGAAATTTTTTGTAACAGATTTCTCGGCTTCTACTGGATGGATTGGTTTCAAATTCAGTACACAGCTTCAGCATGATGAGTTATACCGTGCCTCCCCTTTCCTGAGGTCAGTCCATCATCTACTTCCTGTTTTCCGAGCCAACTTAGACTTTTAATGGGTCAAAAATAGACAATTTTTCGTAACAGATTTCTCGGCTTCTACAAAAGGGATTGATTTCAAATTTTGTATACAGCTTTAGCATGATGAGTTGTATCGTGCCTCCCCTTTCCAGGTCAGTCGGTCATCTACTTTCAGTTGTCTGAATGGTCGAGTGGGGGTATGCTTAGCACGACTTAGTGCAACCCCTTGTTTTACTTGTTTCCACCATAACTTTGGTCCTAGTTGGCATATTCCTGTGAAATTTGTCAAGAATGTTTCTTACAATAAAAGAATGAACCTGATAAGTTTTGCGCCCCCTTTTTCCCTGTCGTGTAATTAGGGGCCAAAAGGGGCCAAAATAAAAAGTTTTTTATTTGTGATGCGATTTAAAAATTTTTTTTTGCATGTTTGTTCTTGTCAAATAGCGGACACAAAATTAAGAATTAATTTTTGCGACCCCCCCTTTTCCCCCCTATTACGTAATTAGGGGCCAAATGGGGCCAAAATCAAAACTTTTTTATTTGTGGTCCGATTTTGAACATTTTTTTTGCAAGTTTATTCTTGTCAAGTAGCGAATCCAAATTTGAGAATTATTTTTTGCGACCATCCCTTTTTCACTTGTTTTGTAATTAGGGGCCAAAAGGGGCTGTAATCAAAACTTTTTTATTTCTGGTTTGTTTTTGAAAAATTTTTTTGCAAGTTTATTTTTGTCAAGTAGCGAATCCAAATTTGAGAATTTATTTTTGCGACCCCACCCCTTTTTCACCTGTTACGTAATAAGGGGCCAAAAGGGGCCGAAATCGAAACTTTTTTAATTCTTGTCCGATTTTGACAATTTTTTTTGCAAGTTTATTCTTGTCAAAAGTAGCAGATATATTTTTGTGTCCCCTTTTTTTTTTACTGTTATGTTATTAGGGACCAAAAGGGGCCAAAATCGTAACTTTTTTATGTATGGTCCAATTAAAAAAAATATTACAAGTTCATCCTTGCCAAGTAGCGATTCTAAATTTAAGAATAAATTTTTGCAACCCCCACTTTTTTTTCCGCTCATTACCTAAGGGGCTGTAATCATAATTTTAAAAAAATTCTGGTTCGATTTTAAATTTTTTCACCAAACATTATTCTTTTCAAGAGTAGATTACAAAATTGAAAATTTATATTTTTACCCCCTGGGTTGAAAGTCCATCAGAGAAGCATGTGTCAAAAACCTTTGTCAGTCCACCATGGGCTGCATGTGTCCAGAGCAATAGACTATCCATATTGGGCCTAAAATGTACAGGGTTCATCATGTTGCGGTCGTATCATGCTGCGCTCGGCGAAGCTTTTTATTTTTTTTTATGGAACAACCAACTGTTCAGAAAAGGGTGCAAAATAGTCCATCAAATCTGTGCCTAATATAGTTAAAGATCAGAAATCTCTCGTGATATTTTGAAAAGGATCAGTCTTTGATAAATTCTGCAATTTGATGTTTTTTTATTGCTTACATGATATTTACCTGGTCAGTTGAAACATAATACCAATGAATTATGCAAAAAGCTCAGGTGGCTATTTACTTTCCATTCCATATTAAAAATGAATATTGTGTCGTGTATACATGTACTATATCTCATTATCATATAACCAGATACATGTAGTCTTGATTATTTAATAAAAGCCTGGAATATTGCATACTGTCGTGTTTAATAGTTTTATTAATATCAAATGAATGGGAAATTGAAAAAGCCATTCCTCAGTAGATACCGTTTTAATTTTGAATGTCACATACAAGAACCATTTGGTTAAATTATTTATAGGAAGAATTGCTTTTTCCCATGTTTTCAATGCTCATGCTATATTACCATATTGCAATGAAGACCAATATTTCTACATATTTCTACATATGTACACTTTATAATCAGACTTTCTAATTAAATTCATGACATTTTACTATACGCTTGGGCCATGCTTTCAGAAATGATCTATAATGTTGTCCATGATTTTGACCTTAAGATGGGAATAAGCCTCCATGGGGCCGGAATCAATTTTTATTGCCACTGCTTTCATAATTTGGTAGAGATTGGATTGGATTTTGTTAGGGTCAGTTAGTCCTATTATTAGGCAACTTTAAAAACAAGAGATAAATATTAAAAATACAGGTTAACTAATCATCTCCTTAAACCACTGAAGGGAATGCCTTGAAAATTTACTGACTTTTTCTATAGTATTGCCTTTTACCTTTTACCAAGATTGCACAAATTATGACTTGTGTTACTAAAAATAATATATGGAGGTCAGTCAACAATTTTCAACAAAAATTTTCATTAGCTGTCTGATGACCTTAAAGCGGTTTTAAGAGTACTCGAAAAAAAGGGCATAATATGCAAGTTAGATAGTATCAAACTTTATTTTTCTTAATACAATACCCATCAGATTTCAATCTTTTACTAAAGATGTACCCTCTTTTTGTAATTTATAGGTCTCTGAATCACCTCTTAAATTTTCACTGCTAGACTTAATGATAGGAGGAAGCTTTTAGTCTGTTTCCATCCCCTGACAGACAACAGCTCAGGAAATCTAGACATACTCCATTATTTGTGCTGCAATTTTACTAAGGAATTGATAATTAAGAGGCTGTCCATGTAGAAATCAGGCAAAAGCCTACAGAATCTGGCACATGAAGAATTGTATCCCAGCAAATTTATTGCTTAAATGTATTGTTGGACTCGTATGTAAAACAAAAATCACCAGGATTCGTTCAAAAGCAACATGGATGACTTGTGATTCAGCCTTAAAGTTCACGAACAAAGCAACCAAATTTTGCAAATATGCAAGAGTTATCTCCCTTTTTCTGCATATTTTCAATGCATTCTATATAAATTATATCTAAGTTATCACTTCATTAAACCAAAAATCTGCATTTGTTTTGGGGAACGGATGTTTACCTGATGTGAAATCAATGAAAATTTTTGAAAAACAAAATTTGTCATGTGCCAGCTATTGCCTGGGTTTTGCTTGGACAGCCTCTTAAAGTTTCAACTTTGATTTACTGAATCTTGCATGTTATATCTAAGCCCATGAAATTAATGTCTTGATTCAATCTTAAATTCTTCGTATCTGTTTCAGGGTTATGCATACGTTCTTTTAAAATGATTTTTATACCCCCACTCGTAAGAGAGGGGGCTATATTGCAATCACCTTGTCCGTCCGTCTGTCCGTCTGTCCATCGGTCTGTATTTCTCTGCTTCTACTGGATGGATTGGTTTCAAATTTGGTACACAGCTTCAGCATGATGAGTTACACCTTGTCTCCCCTTTTCAGGTCAGTCCATCATCTACTTCCTGTTTTCCAAGCCGACTTAGACTTTTTAGGATAAAAAATTTGAAATGTGAAATTTTTCGTCACAGATTTCTTGGCTTCTACTGGATCGATTGGTTTCAAATTCGGTACACAGCTTCGGCATGATGAGTTATACCGTGCCTCCCCTTTCCAGGTCAGTCCGTCATCTACTACCTGTTTTTCGAGCCGACTTAGACTTTTTTAGGGTAAAAAATTTGAAATGTGAAATTTTTCGTAACAGATTTCTTGGCTTCTACTGGATGGATTGGTTTCAAATTTGGTACACTGCTTCAGCATGATGAGTTATAATGTGCCTCCCCTTTCCAGGTCAATCTATCATCTACTTCCTTTTTTTTTCGAGCCGACTTAGACTTTTTAGGGTAAAAAACTTGTAAAGTGAAATTTTTTGTAACAGATTTCTCGGCTTCTACTGGATGAATTGCTTTCAAATTCAGTACACAGCTTCAGCATGATGATTTATACTGTGCCTCCTCTTTCAAGGTTAGTCCATCATCTACTTCCTGTTTTCTGTGCCATCTTCGACTTTTAAGTGGTCAAAAATAGACAATTTTTCTTAACAGATTTCTCGGTTTCTACAAAAGGGATTGATTTCAAATTTGGTATACAGCTTTAGCATGATGAGTTGTATTTTGCCTCCCCTTTCCAGGTCAGTCGGTCATCTACTTTCTGTTTTCTGAATGGTCGAGTGGGGGTATGCTTAGCACGACTTATTGCAACCCCTTGTTTTAGATGGCCAATGTCTTTTATTAGATTTGGCTATCACTAGGCATGACTGTCTTGATTGTTTTTAAATTTTCTGTGAAATAATTTCCCTAATTTAACAGTGTTTTCACTTATTTTTATGACCCGCCAACTTTGTTGGGGGGCATATAGTTTTTAATATGTTTGTCCGTTTTTCTGTCCGTCCATCACACTTTAGTTTTCTGCACTTTTTTTTGACATCATTGCAAATATTTAAAAGATTTTTGGTATGCGAGTCTATCATGATGTGTTACAGGTCAAGTTTGAGTTTCGTTCCGGTCAACTGATATTTGCCAATGGGGCATGAGTGTCATCTTAACAAATTTCCTTGTTTTTTTTGGCAACAGCTATTTGTGACTGGCTAGAAATCTTGACTCGTGATTAATGTGGTCAGAAAAATAGCCCCCAAAAAAACCAACCCAGTATTTTTGCAATATGATTGGTGAATTTTGCAGGCTATCAGAATTGAAAACATTCATAAGATAAATCCAATTGAAACTGTGTACAATATTGCACAAATAGTTGTGCAACAAACAACATAGCAGCTATTGGTAAAAAAAAGTCCAAGGGAAAGACTATATATAATATTTTTGCTTGATAAATTGCAACCCTCCTTAAAATATCTTGTAACACTTCATTGAAGTAAAGTTATGTCAGATGTCACCTTATAAGAGTTACTGCCCCCAAAAAACTAAATAAATGCTTAGATTTTTTTGGGTCATAAATTAAAAAATGTTTTATAGAAGGAAGTTTGTATTGTATTTTTATCTTCTATGAGAATAACACACATTTCCTTTTGTGTTTGATCTAGAGCTTCACTGAAGAGTTCATACATTATGCTGCACTTTTAAGCCATAGTTCCTGAAAGCTTTTGGCCAGATGCTTATTGTAATTATTTAAATTTTTTAACAGATTATTGAAGACTTTTATCTTTTTGGAACTCTATACTTTTTGTCTCACTTGCAAAGAGGAGTGAGACAAAGGTGTTACTCTCTGAGGTGTTACTTTACTGGCTGCAGTTTTAACTTTCAATTTTAAAGTTTTGTGGGAACCTCCTTATCTCAAGAACTACAAGTCCTAGGTTAATGAAACTTGGTAAGCATATGCCCTAGTAGTAGCTTAGCACAGGTGCATCCCCATCTTTTGATCTTGACCTTGATTTTTCTTTTGAGTGACTGACAATTTTTCAATACAATAGCAATGTTAAAGTTTTTCGAGCACCTCCTATCTCAAGAACTATATGTCCTAGGTAGATGAAACTTGGTATGCATATGCTTAGCTCAGCTGCATGACCCCATCTTTTGACCTTGATCTTTAAATTTCTAGTTGAGTGACTTGGACAATTTTCAATACATGAAAATAGTAATTTTTTCATGAGCAAGAACTACAAGGCATTGGTTTATAAAAATTCCTCAGTGCTGAGACTTTTACAGCAGCATCTTCATCTTTTGACCTTGACCTTGGATTTCCAGTTGAGTAACTGATAATGTTCATTGGTATATTGGTGGAATATAAGATCAGTTTTTTTTACTCAACAATTAATAAATTATAAATGTATAGTGAAATAATTAGGTATTCTGATGGAGCCTGCAGGCGAGACATTCTTCAGTGTTTCTTGTGGTATATATTATCCTTACAAATTTTTTACTTCTTCTGCTTAAGGGCGATCAACTAGAAATTGTTTACATACATGTGTTATTGCAACAAAAACCTTTTGAGTGAAGATGCTTTAAGTAAGACTTGGACAGTAACTCATTTTTATTGTCAATGGTCATTTTACTAAGTGACTAAATCACCTAAAGCCATCACTTTTCATTTTCAATTTTGTACATTAATGGACAAAATTTAGTATAGCAGAACAAATAGTTAGTAGCAATGGTGTTTAACTGGTTTGTCAAGTTTACTATTTAACCATAATGAAAAAAATCTTAAATCTTAAGTACTATTTAATGAGCGGAGAGCAACAAAACTTAACACCACCTATAACCATATTCTATAGATATTAAAGATTTATTGCAACCTTATAGTCATATTAGCCGTTTAAGGTGTTGTCCAAAAGTTGTTTATCTGGTCTTCTATACTGTAAATGAAAATCCAGATTTTCTGGTTTTGTTTAAAAATTGCTGAAACTTTGCTGTCTTTTATTTCCAGATTGGTGTAAAGCTGTGAATACTTTCTGTTCCCAGGACATCCTGACTATTGATGTGGAAACTTTTACCTGTTCACACCTGATCATTTTTGTTTTTTCTCTCGTTAAGATATCCTGTCTTATACATCTATGTGATATATTTGGGAAATTTGTCATCTTACCACAGATACTTATATAAAGGTATGTCGATTTTATTATTGAATATTAATATTAGATTGGTTAATTTTTACCTCATTGGTTTTACCCATGTTTTCAGTTTAAAATCTTTATTGAAAAGAAAATGCATAGGGAATGAAGCCTAATTTGATACATACATTCCCAACAATCGTGACCAAAGAATGTTTTATTATTATCATTATTCAATTTAGCATGCAAAGCTCCCTACCATTGAATACATCAGTATACAAATGAGTATAATTAGACACATTCAGTAACATTTTAAACCTTGTGAATGTATTCATTTGTAAGATCGTATAGAAACCATTAGCAATGAAATTGGCGATAAAAAGATGTAAAACCTCACATGGAAAAGATACATATTTTATATTGATTTAAATCTAAAAACACTGGTATACATTCCATCATACTGTTATATCCGGGAGTTATATGCAAAACATGCTCAACATTTGTCAGAACATACACAAGAAAACCCATTTGATATTCCTATTTTTGCTTGTTTTGTGATTTCATGAAGCTTAATATCTGATATAAGAGTTCATATATAGAAATTAAGATTTTTGTTTTGGTTAAATATTTGCAAATCACATGCACTGTACTTCTAAATAGTTTTTCGTAAGAACAAAGCATGCATTTTTCTGTAGAATGCATTTTTGGACCATCTTACATTTACTCCCAGTGTTCCTCAAAACTTTACAAATTTTTGTGAAAGCTTAGATATTAGTAGATTTACATGTAAGATTTTATTATGTTTTTTATACTAATATTATCAGTAGTAAAAAGAATGCAGCAATCTGTTTATTTTTCTCTCAATATGTTGCTTCAAGATGTTGACATGAAAAATATAGTAACCCTTCTCTATTAAAGGAAATGATATTGTATAAAAGAATAATTCAATAAAATGAATTGGATTGAGGAAATTGTATTATTGTTTATTATCTTTCACGTAACATGAATGAATACAAAGCTTGGGCGTGTTGATTTAGCATGAAATTTGGTGTATAATGCATGTAAGAGACACAGATAATCCATTGAAACAAATTATGGAATAGCATCAAAGTATCTTTGGACCAAACATTCAATTTGTCTACTAGATAGGTTTCTAATTTAGTTATTTTCTGTGAAAACGACTAAAAAAGCACTAAGATTGGATTTAAGTCTAAACCATTGTTTCCGTTTGAATTAGGAGATGTAAAGTAAATACCCAGTAAACTTATAGGAAAACACAAAACAACATTTCAATTTTAAGATTATTTTGGTTTTTGGACTTCAGTATAGACTATTATCACCAGTTATTTTACAATGATATCTGCGTAGGCTTTTAAAAGTGCACTTATCTTTTTGAGGGTGTATCGCCTTATTATGTAACTTCTTAAAACTGCACTTCTTTCACCAACGTTAGTCACCTTTTTAGGGAACTATCTATATCTAAAATATCTTGATGAAGCTGAATTGAACTTGCAATGAATTTTTAAAGCTGATTAGTAGTATAGAGCTTTAAGAAACTTGTATGAATTATGAAAAAAAAGCTCAGAGATCTTTACTATTAAAATTCTTAATGTTTGTGGCAAAGGAAAGGACCATTGGAATCAAGAGTGATATGTCTCTGGGTAATTCAATGTATTGCTGAATATGACTCAGAGGCTGCATCATTTAATCACTCAATAAATTAATTATGGATTGTAGCATCCAAAATATTAGTTCATCCTATCCTTGAATTCTCAATTAAAAAGTTCATACATTGTGTCTCTGTTCCTTTACATGTTTGATTACAGATTTAATAATGTATAATCCTATCCTGTGTTAAATGCTCACCTTTGTTGTTATCTGATTTCTAGAGGTGTGGAGTCTTGCATATTGTATGGAGCTTGATCTATGATAACTCTTTAATTACCAGAGTCAATTAACAGTGATTGTTTTATCTATGATGTTTCATTGTGGTTTAAACCAGTTTAAATGTGAGATAAAATGATTAGAATTATATGAAGACAAACCAATGAAAATCATGGAAGGATCCATATATTTTCAGAAGGCGGGGGGTCACATACTTTTAACTAAGGATGAAAACAGTGGGTTATAGACCAATTTTACAGAAAATCCACATGAAAATGACAAAATTTTCTGAGGAAATAAGGGTTCCAACCCCATGGACACCCTCTAGATATACCACTGAAAACTGTGTGACATATAGTTTTTTGGACCAACTGTAAGCTCCACCTCAACCTCAGAGGTCAATGACCTCTCACTCGGTGAATGTCAAATCTCGCTTGTAATTTTCAAAATTGGGATTTTTTGCATTTGTAAAAAACCTGCCCAAGGTAGGTTGGATCTTATAGGTACTCCGATTTGCTCCCTCTTTGAGCAATGAGCGTCAAAAAGGATGTTGAACCCAACCACTCAAGTTTAAGCATATTGAGACTTTAGAATTATTTAGAAAAAGAAACAGAGTTGTCCTGTTACATTTATGTTTATTCTTAGGCATGAAAAAGCTATTTTTTTTCATTTTTATGGTCATTTTCTCTGATTCTGATACTTTAAACACTTTTATAAAGGAAGATATGTTCCTTAAAGTACAAAATAATGTGTTGTAGTAAAGACCTCTTATTGATAACCTATAATACTATAACTGTCAGGTTTATATCTACTACATATGGTGATAAAACCCATTGGAATGTTTTTCTTAATATGAATAATCACATAACATAAAACGGAAATTTTAATGCTATAAATGTATGTTTTTATTTTCTATTATGATTTTTGTGTGAACCAGAGATAAGAAGACCACTAATCTATACCATACTGGTACTGGACATGATTTGGTTAGAAAAACCTAATTATTTGTTTGGGTTTTTTTACTGGAATATTCTGGTTATTGGATAAGGAAACATTTTCATCTTGTTTGAGAAAGAAGACTTTGATCAATTAAAGATGTTGAATAAAGGTAATAACAAAATTACCAAACTTGGAAGATCAATCTCAATGTCCAAAGGACATGACAAAACATGGAAGAAATACTGGAAAAATTAAAGACTACAATGGTCCTGACTTGGTACAGGCATTTCAAATGAAATGAAATGTTGGGGTAAACCAGGTTTTATGGCACGCCAAACCTGCCTCTTCCATTGTGATCTTAGGGTCTGGTATATAGTAACACAAAACTCAACACAGTTGTGAAAACATTTATTACGGTAATAGGGATAATAAGGTGATCATCTCAGTACAATAATCAGCCAATTATTAGTTAAAACAATCACTAAAGAGCATGTTGACTGTCATGAAAATGATTACTTGACTCATTCTATGATAGGTCTGAGCAACAGAGTATTTATAGGGCTGGTTTCAATTAATGCCACAAGTGCAAAACATTGTTTACTAGAATGGCTAGCACAAGTAGTCTGTGGTTTCCTTGGGTACCCCACTCCAGTTTTCTTCACTATTTAGCTGATTGCCCATGCATGTAAAAAAAATAAATGGGCATTGAAACCGCAACACTTGATCACTCATTCTAAAAAATGTTGGGGATGATAAGCCAGTCTATAGGGTCATTGTATTGTCATTTCTACTGTTTTCATATATTGTAGTTAAGAATTATAACTGAGAATACTGTGGTTTTATTATTATTCGTGGGATATCAATTTTCGTGGTTTACTTGGGTGGTCCTTAGCCAATAAAAATTGATACCCCAGGAAAAGCATATTTAACATTGATCTATACATGCTGTATGTTGCAGACTTCAGAACCATGAATTCAAGAATCCAGAAACTGATCCTGTGTCATCAAACCACGAAAATTGATAGCCTCGAAAATAAATGAATCCACAGTATAGGAACTTTATACTTTCAGATTCCAATGTCTTCTGTCCACCATGTCTTAGGGTTTTGGTTGTTGAAAAATGTTTCACAAATTAGACTAACTTTAGGTTTCTTAATAAATTTAGGACTAAAGAATTTTAAATTTTCTGACTTTCAACTAAAAAAGCTGAATGAGATGCCAAGTCTTCACAGAAATTTAATCTATCTTTCATGACTCTAACAGTCTGGAAAGATAATTTTAGATTTGATCTCTGAATTGTCACATTAAAAATTTAATGTTTCTTCACAATTCTCAGTACAGAAAAGCCATTTATGTTTTGTTTGTTTTGTCAAAGACTGATTGGTTGTCAAAGACTGTCAGAAATGTATAATTTATATATTGTTTTCTTCTCTATGGTAAAGAAGTGGCAGTGTTGTTTGATTTTGAATGCATGGAATTAAATGAAAAATAGAGAAATTTTAGAGATAATGTGTTATCGAGTGTGTTATGCTTGGACTTGAGACAAAACATGCTTTTAGGCATTTTATAAAAAAACAAATTATAACTCTATGACCAAACATTTTTTTTTAAAGTTAATTTTAAACAAAAATGCACACATTGAAGAGGACACCTAGGCAATTCAAAGGTCAAAAACAGGTTGCATCAATTTAACAGAGGACCTTCAGCGATGCTCTTGTTTTTGTATTTTTAGAATTACTGGTAGATTTGTTTCTTTTTTTCAGTGTAATAACATGAAACTGGTAAAAAAATTCAATATTTGCATGTCCTTTGAATGTTTTGAAAACAATTTTTATATTGGAAAGAATGAATAATAGATTATGTTACATTTGTTCCTTCTGAAGTTTAGTTTAAACATATTTATTTATCCTGGATTGGGAAACAAGCTAAATGCTATATCGATATTAAATCCCTCTCCAGCTAGCAGTTTGCGAGCATGGCCTTTGTAGACGGCCCCCATTAGCCTACTCTTATCGAACTGACTACAAAGGGGTCTTTAACATGCACAGGGTATTGCTCTCCCCATACACGGGACAACCTTTTATTGTTCCTTTCGAAGGACTAGCATCGTTTCTTGAGACCATCCTTGCAAATGGTGTCAAGAGAGAGTCGTAAAGTGGGTTCTTGAAATTTTCACCCCTGACGTCTCAGGATCGAACAACGAACCTCGGTGTTAGCAGTCCGACGCGTTCACCACTACACCACTGGCTCTCTGAAGTTTACAACTTGTGTTCCATCTGTAGTTATTAATTTGATAGATTTTATAAGAACCTGTCATTTTTTCGTGTATATTATGATAAATTTGACATTTTTACTGATCTTTTTGTAAACAAAAAAATAAACATCATGCCAATTTAAACATCATGGTAGTATAACTATGTTAATATGAAAAGATTCTCTTTGTTTTATCAAAAGCCCTATATGTAATTTTGAAATCATCATTATAACTGTAGTAGATCTTTTTTACATTTATACCTTTTTATTTCTTTCCAAGCTTCATATGCTAGTTCACTAGCGTCTTAAGTTTGTCATCTTTTGATTAAGTGATGTGACAACCTATATTTTCTACTTAAGTGAATTAGTTCAAATTGCTGTGTACAAAAGCAGATGAAGTACCAGTGTTCCCTTCTGTTTAACAGGACATTTAGTTGTGTGAAACTCAGTGTGTAAAAAAAGAGGTCCCATAAGATTTTAACAATGATGTGTTGAAAGCTCGATCCTCTTTGATATAGCTACTTGATTCATTTTTTAAGGACTAAGTCTTGTTTTTACCTTTTGTTAAGATGATTCGTAAGATATTGGCATTTTTATTGCAAAAGGATGGGACATGGTCAGATATCATAGACATTCACATTTGAATGTCATTGATATTGATGTCAATATGACTTGGATGTTTGGATGTCGGAAACAAATGTTCCGACTACAATTCTTTCATTTGGACAGTTTGTCACATCCTTCGTGTGCTTGCATCATATATCATGAGCTTCATCCATGTATTGAATAATTAAAAGCATTTCTCTCTCTAATGAATAGTCACGGCCGACTTGATGCTCGGTAAATTTTTGTTAATTTTTACTGACTACAATAGCATTCCATTGTAATTGATTTACAAATCAACCATTATCAACTAATTAATACTTTTTATGCAAATAGTCAAACACTAATAGAAGTTTATGGTTCTCATTAGTGGTGTTTGTTAATTGGGCTTGGTAAATGGGGATTCTGTGTTAGGACAAGTTCATGTATCCAAATCTTTCTCAGAACCATATTGGAAAAGGCATCTATTAGGGTAGGCTTTATAAATTTACATATATTGACACATGCAGATGCAATTTCAATTGCATATTTAAACTATTAACTTGTTAACGATTTGCAAAAAATCATGATTTTTTTCATTTAAGCTAATGTATGTAGACGCACTAAAAATTACTTATGATCATGTAAAGAGCATTTAGTTATTAGGAAGCATTTATAAAAAAGCCCCACTTTTTAAGAAATGTGTTATGGTTAGAAAAACAAAACACTTTTAGATATGTCAAATTTCTGTAAAATAGGAATAGAGTTTTCTCCCTTGATAAGAATGACAGGTGTGCTGCAACATGAGTTAGACTGCCAGAGTTGCTGAGATTATTTGTGTTTTGATTTAGATTTTGGTTGCTGATTGTAGTTTACTAGCTTAATGAGTTTTTATACCCCGCCACACGAAGTGGCAGGGTATTATGTTATACCCTCAGTTTTTTAGCTCACCTGGACCGAAGGTCCATGTGAGCTATTGCCATCACTTGGCGTCCGTCGTCGTCTGTCGTCTGTCGTCGTCTGTCGTCGTCTGTTAACAATTTTCAAAAATCTTCTCCTCTGAAACTACTGGATAGAATTTAATGAAACTTGGTATGAATGATCCTTAGGGTGTCCTGCACCAAACTTGTGTTTCGATTTTTGATCCGCCAAAAAACATGGCCACCGTTACTAAAAATAGACCAGGGGGGTCAGACTACTGTTTTCGGCTTGTAATTCAAAAAGTATAAGAGATAGATGAAATCTGATGCCACCCTACTGCTTCAGCATCAAAAGTTCTACAAAAGTCTCCATTTGGTCAAAGTTGTCAGATGATCCCTTATAGGGGTTACAGCCCTTTAAAGGTGAAAAATAGCGATTTTTAATGATTTTGGCTTATAGAATGAAAACTATTGCAGATAGAGAAAAGCTGTTGCTTGCTTAAATGTTCAGCTCATTTAGCTCTACAAAAGTCTTCATAGGGTCAAAGTTGTCAGATGACCCCTTATAGGGGTTACAGCCCCTTAAAGGCGAAAAATAGTGTTTTTGGCCCATAGAATGAAAACTATTGCAGATAGAGAAAAGCTGTTGCTTGCTTAAATGTTCAGCTCATTAAGCTCTACAAAAGTCTTCATAGGGTCAAAGTTGTCAGATGACCCCTTATAGGGGTTACAGCCCCTTTAAGGCGAAAAATAGTGTTTTTGGCCTATAGAATGAAAACTATTGCAGATAGAGAAAAGTTGTTTCTTGCTTAAATGTTCAGCTCATTAAGCTCTACAAAAGTCTTCATAGGGTCGAAGTTGTCAGATGACCCCTTATAGGGGTTACAGCCCCTTATAGGCGAAAAATAGTGTTTTTGGCCTGTAGATTGAAAACTATTGCAGATAGAGAAAAGCTGTTGCTTGCTTAAATGTTCAGCTTATTAAGCTCTACAAAAGTCTTCATAGGGTCGAAGTTGTCAGATGACCCCTTATAGGGGTTACAGCCCCTTATAGGCAAAAAATAGTGTTTTTGGCCTGTAGAATGAAAACTATTGCAGATAGAGAAAAGCTGTTGCTTGCTTAAATGTTCAGCTCATTTAGCTCTATAAAAGTCTTCATAGGGTTGAAGTTGTCAGATGACCCCATATAGGGGTTACAGCCCCTTAAAGGTGAAAAATAGTTTTTTTGGCCTATAGAATGAAAACTATTGCAGATAGAGAAAAGCTGATGCTTGCTTAAATGTTCAGCTCATTAAGCTCTACAAAAGTCTTCATAGGGTCGAAGTTGTCAGATGACCCCTTATAGGGGTTACAGCCCCTTATAGGCGAAAAATAGTGTTTTTGGCCTGTAGATTGAAAACTATTGCAGATAGAGAAAAGCTGTTGCTTGCTTAAATGTTCAGCTTATTAAGCTCTACAAAAGTCTTCATAGGGTCGAAGTTGTCAGATGACCCCTTATAGGGGTTACAGCCCCTTATAGGCAAAAAATAGTGTTTTTGGCCTGTAGAATGAAAACTATTGCAGATAGAGAAAAGCTGTTGCTTGCTTAAATGTTCAGCTCATTTAGCTCTATAAAAGTCTTCATAGGGTTGAAGTTGTCAGATGACCCCATATAGGGGTTACAGCCCCTTAAAGGTGAAAAATAGTTTTTTTGGCCTATAGAATGAAAACTATTGCAGATAGAGAAAAGCTGATGCTTGCTTAAATGTTCAGCTCATTAAGCTCTACAAAAGTCTTCATAGGGTTGAAGACGTCAGATGACCCCTTATAAGGGTTACAGCCCCTTAAAGGCGAAAAATAGTGTTTTTGGACTATAGAATGAAAACTATTGCAGATAGAGAAAAGCTGTTGCTTGCTTAAATGCTCAGCTCATTAAGCTGTACAAAAGTCTTCATAGGGTGGAAATTGTCAGATGACCCCTTATAGGGGTACTGCCCTTAAATTTACGTGTTTTCATGTTTTTGGCTTCTATAATGAGAACAAACGGAAAACTATAGCAGATAAAGAAAAGTGGTTGCTTGCTTAAATGTTCAGTTCATTTAGCTCTTAACAAAAGTCTCTATAGAGTCAAAGTGTTCAGATGGCCCTTAATATAAATAACAGATGGCCCTTAATATAAATAACATTTTGCACATTTTTGGCCTACAGAATGAAAACTATCGCTGAAAGAGAAAAGCTGTTGCTTGCTTAAATGTTCAGCTTATTTAGCTCTACAAAGTTCTTTATATGGTTGACATCAAGACCAGGTGAGCGATTCAGGCTCCTGGGAGCCTCTTGTTTCGGTGTCCTTCCGTCAGTCCGTCTGTCCGTCCCCCGAAGGTTTCCGACCAATAACTTGAAAACGCGTCAAAGGATTTGAATTATATTTTGCACAGCTGCTAAGTACAATAAAATACAGGTCAAGTTCGATTTCAAGCATGATCCAAAAAATAGTTTTCGAGATAGGCCACTTTGAAAAATCAAATTTCATGAAATTTTGAGTTCCCGACCAATAACTTGAAAACGTGTCAAAGGATTTGAATGATATTTTGCACAGCTGTTTAGTACAATACAATACAGGTCACGTTCGATTTCCAGCATGATTCAAAAAATAGTTTTTGTCTCGCCTGCGAAGCAGAGCGGGACATAGGTGTTACTTTACCGGCGGCGACGGCGGCGTTAACTTTTTGGAAAAGTTTTATGAGCACCTCCATATCTCAAGAACTATAAGTCCTAGGTTGATGAAACTTGGTATGCATATGCCCCAGTAGTAGCTTAGCACAGTTGCATCCCAATCTTTTGAACTTGACCTTGATTTTCCGGTTGAGTGACTTTGACAATTTTCAATACATATAATAGCAATGAAAAAGTTTTGCGAGCACCTCCATATCTCAAGAACTATAGGTCCTAGGTTGATGAAACTTGGTATGCATATGCCCCAGTAGCAGCTTAGCACAGTTGCATCCCCATCTTTTGACCTTGACCTTGATTTTCCAGTTGAGTGACTTTGACAATTTTCAATACATATAATAGAAATGGAAAAGTTTTGCGAGCATCTCCATTTCTCAAGAACTATAAGTCCTTGGTTAATGAAACTTGGTATGCATATGCTCCAGTAGCAGCTTAGCACAGTTGCATCCCCATCTTTTGACCTTGACCTTGATTTTCCGGTTGAGTGACTTTGACAATTTTCAATACATATAATAGCAATGGAAAAGTTTTGCGAGCACCTCCATATCTAAAGAACTATAAGTCCTAGGTTGATGAAACTTGGTATGAATATGCCCCAGTTTTAGCTTAGCACAGTTACATCCTCATCTTTTGACCTTGACCTTGATTTTCCGGTTGAGTGACTTTGATTATTTTTATTGCATATATTTGCAATGTTTAAGTTTTGATCTCAGAAACTGAAAATCCATGTAAATTCAAAATACAGTGGAAGTAAGAAAGAATAATTGTTTCTGATGGTGCCGGCAGGCGAGACATACTTTAGTGTTAACTCTTGTTGAGATATAGGCCACTTTGAAAACTCAAATTTCATTCCGACCAATAACTTGAAAACGCGTCATGGGATGCAAATGATATTTTGTACAGCTATTGAGTACAATAAAATACAGGTCAAGTTCAATTTCCAGCATGATCCGAAAAACAGTTTTCAAGATAGGCCACTTTGAAATCAAATTTTATGAACTTTTGATATTATAACGGGGTATCATTTAATGTCCCATTACATGCCCTATTTTTTTTGAAAGATGTTCTTTTTGGTACTTCTGACTTTGCTAACATTTGATTATGTCCCAAAATGGTACTAATATCTATTACAGCTAGTTTTGACTTCAAGTCCAATTCAGTCTAAGATTACATGGTTTTCATGTCAGAAACCTGGTGACAGGCCTGCCTCCTGACAACATCTCAGGGGATCAAGTTTCTCATGATTGTCTGTTTCCAGTGTTTCATCAAGATTTTCTCAGAAACATTACAGGAGAAATGAAATGTTATGAAATTTGGTAGGGTGGTTCCTTGTGACAAACTGGACACCCTTAGCAACTTTCTGACCTGTCATATTTCTGCTATCTACTGTATAATCATTTATTTTCGTGGGGACTAAATTTCGTGGTTTAGAGGACAAATCTGATTTGGTGGGGACAAATTTTCGTGGAATTTTGATTTTGAAATACACTATTCAACTAAATATTTTAAATTCGTGGACATTTGATTTCATGGATTTCTCCTACCCACGAAATAAACGAAATTTAATCCCCCGCGAATATTTCTGCTTCTACAGTATTTGGGACTGGGTCAATATGAAAAAATTACATGAAAATTTTTGTCAAGCTTTTATCAGAAATCATAGATGATTTGAAATTTGAAATTTGTCAGGATAATGACAAACTGTAAGTCCTTAGTTGAACTATCACACCTGTTGAACTTCTACTTCCTGTTTTGGGTCTTATTTCAGCGATTCTGTGTCCCATTGACACATTCTATCTTTATTTACTCAACAATAGTTGATAGAAACTGAATAAATTCTCAATCATTTTTAGAAATGATGATTTCAACTGCAGGTCTTCTGAATTCTTATTTATACAATAATCTTTGTATATTTTTTCTTGATCACAATTTCTTCAGAGTCTTTTGTTATATCTCAACTGTGTTAAAAATCAAAATTTACATCACATTACATGATGATTTCGCAGTTTTTCTCCAATATTGAGTTTTAAATATTTCAAGGGAATTTTATAATCTTAACTCTAGAGAAATGATAGTCTTGACAAATTTGATTTTAAAGAGATAATGAGAGTTCTATGACTTTCTATTGAAAACAGTTTTTATATTAAAAAGTTAAAGAGGAAAAGATTAGTTAAGTTCTATGTATTTCTTACACCCCAAGACACAATGTTCAGGTGATTTTACTCTGCTAGTTTTATCTACATAATCTAAGTCATTTTTTGTTCCTAATTTACAATATGGATTAGGGACATTGAAAATCATGGATTTTGTCACATTCTTAAATACACTCTCATGCTTACTATTGTTAACATATTTTCATAAACTTATATAAGGTTTGTACACTTTGAATGTTGTGGACAAGTTTTGAAATTCAAAATTCAGAAAGTTTTTGTGGAGGTTATGCCCCTTTGACCATAAAAATCAAATTGTGGAAAGGGTATACTGTTTTGCATTTCAAGATAATGACATCTTCTTATTGTTTTATGTTTATATACTCTGACAGTAACACACACACACACACAGAGTGACTTTTCTTAATGCATAGATTAGATTTTTTGCTTTCACTTGAAACAGAGGTGGGCAAAATTTCCCCTCTGAGTAGCATTGACTTATTAGTAAAAGTACATTTGTGATTCTGTAGATCTGAATATTGACTAAGGCCCTCTGTATAACAGGAGATCTGCAATCCAGACATTGGGGTCAGTCTGAGCAACAGAGTTTATCTAATATATGATTGACTATCACAAAATTATTGACAGGTCCTGTTCAATGTAAAGTAATTAATTAAAAAGTGTATTAGGTCTGGATGTAAAAGTGTAGGTATGGATTTATAAGAGGGAGAGGTTGGGGTCAGGATTCAGGGAGTTTGAAATATAATTTAGGCAATAAGGAAAAACAGGTAGATGGAACTGACAATCAGAGATCCTGAGACTGGCCAACTTGTCTAAAAAGGTGTTGCAAATTGTTTCTACAATTCTGGTTATTTTTGGCTGTATAAATCAGCTTAAACTTCAGATCTCTAAATGTGGTGTATGTATAATTTTGATGTATCATTTTATCATTGGCATTCAACCTTTACTCAAGCTTGAGGTTTGTCTGTTGTGTCTTATTTATTTCTTTGATATCTCAATCCCTGTCTATCCTTCTAATTATAAGGAAGTTTTTTACAATGCCAGTATCTCCACAATAACATCCTTTTCTAGATGATACCTTTAAAAACAAATATGATCTGTAAGTGACAGCTTATGATGCTGAGCCTTAATGTGACACACCCATAAAGGAAGTTATTGATACAAACAAAGGATGACAATTACAAGTCATAGCTATCCTTGCTATAATTATACCAGATATTGTCTTTGATTAGCCTGACATGAGATCTGTCATATCGTGTATTAGTGAATTTCTTGAAATCATAGCTAATATTATTCCATGCCATGATTATGTCAGTTACTTGGTCTGAGTATTCTACTTGGATCAGTGATATCATGTATTTTAGAGCCTATCTAATGGTCTGATGGTCTATATAAGCATCAGACTTCAGAAAGATCTTTATTTTTGTGGGTTTGGTCTGTTCAATGAATTATGAGAATCAGAGTTTGTTGTTAGTATTTGATGAGATTTGTATGAGCATAATTATTGTCTATAAAAAATTTGATCCGTTAGTCTATAGTTGTAAAAACATACCAGCATAAGCATTTGATCAAGGTTCATTTTCATGAAGCATTATACTGTAAGTTGTGCATTATGACTTACTTAACTTAATCCATGTCATTCCATTTGGGGAGAAAAGGCAACACCCACCACTACATTTCTTTCTATCTGGCTGTTGTTTGTTCTCTCACCATGTTTTGCTAATCTTCTATAGGTCAGTGGTTAAATCCTTATTTCAGGTGTTCTTTTAATTGGCTTCCTTTACATCATGCCCCTGCAAAAAATATCCTTGATATCAAAGGATTATCCATGGTTATTCCAAGGATTAATTCCCTCCTTTATCCAAAGATAATCCTAAGATAAAGAAGTGAGAGTAAATTGGGGCCAGGTCAATATCCTTTAAGCCAAGCAGGGAAAAAGCTGGGACTTATTTTGATCCTTGCATAGTCCCTGTCCCAATATTCCCCCTGGTTTTAAATAGCAGGGGAAAAGCTTGGACAATATTTTGTCCCTGCTTATCCCTGTTTTTTGTAAAGTCCCTGCTAGTCCTAGGATAGTCCCTGTCCCATTATACTCTTTAAAAGGAGGGATAAACCTGGGATCTATCATCCAATGTCACTATTTGAAGCTTTCATTTCAAATTTGCCAAAAATCCTGATTCACGATCTTGTGGACGCAACTCCTCTGAAACTATTGAATAGAATTTAATGAAATGTGGTATGCAAGAAGTATGCCCTACTTTGTCTTGCATGAAACCTGGATTTTTTTATCTGCAAAATGTTGGAGTTATGGCCCTTTGGACTTAGAAATTCGTGGACAATTCTGTTGTGGACACAACTCCTCTAAAACTACTAAACAGAATGTAATGAAACTTAGTATTCAAGAAGTATAACATTTTAACTTGTGTATCCCTCTTGTCCAAGCAAGAGCTGGGACTTTAAAAACAGACAGGTAATGGTTATCAAAGTCTTAGCTTTTTCCTGCTTTTAAAGATATCATGGGCTTTTTCCATTTCCACTGCCTTTCCGTGTGCATTATTTTGTTTGAATGTCATGGGATAAAAAGTGATCTGATAGAATATATGAAATATGGCAGCCATGGTATTTGGTGACTACTACTAGACTGAAATTGTTGACAAAAATACCATAAGACTTCAGAAGTATCATCTCTTTTGGTGACTTTGAATTGTGGTCTTGGTGACATCCGAGTGTCAGACTTTTGAGTTCAGAAAATGGCCAGATCTGTAAGAATTAAGTGATGTTATAAATTTCTACTATAAATCATGACAGAAGGCACAAATTCACTGAAACATTGGTACAATATTTGAATTTAAGCAGCTATAATGTGTAAGACATTTTTACAAAGTTCATTGCCTACAATTTCTGCTTCTTATACTATGAATATAAAAGCATAATGCAATTTAGCAGCTTTTCCTTTTTAGCTCACCTTGCCGAAGGCAATGTGAGCTTGTGCCATCACTTGGCGTCCGTCGTCCGTCGTCTGTCGTCCATCGTCTGTCGTCCGTCATTCAACTTTTCAAAAATCTTTTTCTCTGAAACCCCTTAGTCAAATGTAATGAAACTTGGTAGGGTTGTTCTGTAATATGTCCTCTACAAAACTATCGTTCGAAATTTTGATTGGACAAAAAACATGGCCACCATGGCTAAAAATAGAACATAGGGGTAAATTGCAGTTTTTTGCAAATTACTCAAAAACGGTAACAGATATCAAAATTTTGGCAAGGGTAAAAGTGATCAGCACCTAAAGATCTACCTGCCCAGAAATTTTCAAGAAGATCCAACAACAGATGTAGGAGTAATTGCCCTTTTTCTGGATTTTTTTCAAAAATTTAACTTTTTTAGCCCTATATCTTGAAAACTATACAAGATATTTCAAAAATTTAAATTTGATATGACTAAGCACATCAAGATCTACAAAAGTTATAACATGGTCAAAGTTGTAGGATGGTTCCTTTAGGAGTTATACCCCTTGGATCGTAAAAATTGACCATTTTCACAGGTTTTTGTTAAACTTTTCAAAATCTTCTTCTCTGAAACCCCCTAGTCAAATGTAATGAAACTTGGTAGGGTTGTTCTGTAGTATGTCCTCTACGAAACTATTGTTCGAAATTTCGATTCAACAACAAACATGGCCGCCATGGCTAAAAATAGAACATAAGGGTAAATTGCAGTATTTTGCAAATTGCTCAAAAATGGTAACAGATATTAAAATTGAATTCTGTTTGGGTAATAATGATCAGCACATCAAGATCAAAAGTCCTTTGTTAAAATATCCAGCTTATAAGTATCATCGAATACAAGGTGAGCCATTCAGGCTCCTGGGAGCCTCTAGTTTGTAAAGCGTTTTAACAAAATTCATTGCCTGTAATTTCTGCTTTTCTCCCTTATACATGCAATATTGTTTCTTTAAAGTCATTGACTTAAAAAACAATAACCCAATTATAACAGGTCATACTCCAAATGAATTTCTTATCCATTATCTAATTCAATATGCATAAATTTGATGTTAATAATGCATTATATAATTTGACTTTTCATTGAATGAGCTTGCATTTTTACACTAAATATGCAATGCACAATAACTTAAGTTTTATTACCTTATCAACTATTAATATGTTTGATGGTTACATCTTTTTTGTGTCGGTTGTGACTAATTTTTTTTTCATGCATAAGTGCTTTTTAAAGTCAATTGGGACATGCTTTAATAGTAATGGTTGTAATGAAGTATCAAAACATGGATTGGTTATATCGGATAAAAAACATTAATAATTATTAAATTATTAAAACAAATTGTCTAACAAATTTTCTGTTATTTCATTTGAATTTATGAACTAAATTGCAGTGTTAAGGGGATACGTTACGTTAAAAACGACGTTATCGATAAATCTTTCCTGTGAAACAGAAAAACGTCCATTTACAATTTGAAACGCAACGTCAGTTTTACTTGTACAGCATTGAAAGTTAAGCTATTGTTTATCTTTGATGTAAATTCTTGAAAAAAGATGGTCCATGACCTATGACAAAATAAATATCGTTGTTTAGAGAAAGATTTGGACTTTCTTGAGTTAGTTTTTGGTTGAAATGTAATGAAAAAAAAATCGTTTTAATCATTGGGGAAACACATAATTCTGAAAATATTGGATCTTTTCCCATTACTTCTATATAAATTTCCCACCAAAACCGATTATTTCAAAGTGAAATAACTTGCAAAATTGACCCACGACCCCCTATTTCAAATAAATATTTCAATGTGTCATGGTCTTACCATTCATTATGCAAATTTGTTTTAAAAAATAAGATGGTCGACCAAAGTAACATATCCCCTTATGAGTTATAGCCCTTTTATCTGTTCATTTTACATTGTTTATTTAAATGATTTTTTTTATAGGCTTTGGTTATCATTAGCCATAAAATGCCATCTCTTTAATCAGATGGTGGTCACAATCAATCTACGATTTTAATTTAGATTAGGACAGAATCTTGACAAAATAGATCGAATAATTGTCTCTGCTTCTCTTGGAATTTCCATCATAATAGAACATATCATTTTGTAGCGCAAGTTATCAATCTGGGAAAATCATATATTAAAATGTGCAGCAATATCATCGCAACCCAATAAAACCATTTGTTACTGACATAAAATGACTGATGAAAAGATAGATTTTGTTCTTTAACTATGAAGGTTTTGGAGCCAGTTGTTGAATAGTCTTTGTTGTTTAGAATGAATTATTGTAAATGAAGCAAATGTAATCACAGTCTCATCCCATGCAACGATTTATTAAATCCTGACAATTTTTGTCACAGATATTATATTTTCTAATAATCAAAGCAATTTTACCGACTTTTCGACATGCCATCCATATCATGTAAATGCTGTTGTACATGTATAAGGTCTGGAAATAAGTAAGCATAAAACACAAATATAACAGTAATATTGTTTTGTTTTCTTGAATTTTTATACATAAGGTTCAAGATTGGTCTTAGACCAATGTTAGCAAGACTATATTGTTTAATCGAATAGCTGGTACATTTGATTTATTCCTAAGATTATTTGTTTTTTAGTAACTCTTCTAAAAATCTTTAGTAATCGTGCAAGTTAATGGTACCCTTTGATATTTTCAAAACAATAAACCTTGATTATTTTCACAAGAATTCCTGACTGTAGTATGTCCAGACTTTCAAGCATGATGTGTAAATTCAATATAAATTTAATAAAAAGTTGTCGCAGGTAATCAGAGGAATAGAACCAGCAAGCACTACAAGGTTAACAGGCAGCTAACTTAAACTGGCTTAAACTGTATAAAGCACTGGTTAAGTAATGATTTTCCTTAACTGTGTGAGATCTACTGTTACATTCATTTGATTAAAACTGCAGAACTGTAACTTAATATATGGTATTGTGAATTTAAAAAGAACATGGTTGGATGATGGTTGCTTTGATTATTTCAGACCCATGCTTGATGGGTCTATCATATTGGGCTATATGGTTTTCATGAGCAGTTTCTGCAAGAGATATATGTGTAAAGAGACTGAGAGTGACACTTAAAAAAATGTTTGTAATGGAAAAGACAAAATAAAGTCTGGTCTAGCAAGGTTGCAGTTTACTTCAAAGGCTCATTAAGGTCATTAATCTGCTTCTCATCTATTGCAAGTTTCCTAAATTGGAGATATAATAGAGATTGATATAGCTAAAAGAACGTTAAATGAAATAATGAAGAAATGAGAAAAAGGTTGCATCAAATAACCAATTAAAAAGTCTAGAGGTCACTTAGAATAGAGCTATTGGAAACACATTTTATCTGTTGAAATTGGACAAGTAATGTCATAGCTATAACACTTAAAACTGTGAAATGAATTGCAATTGTCCGGATTTAGCTTTCTCCATACATCTGTTTTCTTCTCCAGGAACAAAGTTGATCAATTATATTAGGGTCAAATCAAGGACAATTGAATCAAGGCACTATATATATGTTTATAGCCTTTATTTAGCTAATAGTTCAAAATTGAATTAGACATACCATTGCCTTTATTTAAGTAATTGTGTAATTAATTTTATTGGATTAAGTTGAGGAAGCATATTTATATTAACAGGATTTCAGATAATTGTGGTCTGGCTTCAGGGACAAAACAATTTATAAGTTCAAATGTTTCTTGGACAAAGTAGAGATGGTAACCTTACATATCATTAGTACATTCATTGTTCTGTCTATTTTCATGAATATATGACTGTCCAAAATTTATTGTCAGGGGGACATAGAATGCTGGTGTATTGTCCCCTCCCCCCGAAAAAAGTCTTAACTAAATGAGGGTCGGTGGGACTTTTTACAGGACAGAAGGAATCTGGTTTATTATACCCCCGCTTTGAAGAAGAGGGGGGTATACTGGTTTACCTCTGTCTGTCCGTCCGTCCTTCCGTCCCCAACATCTGATGAGTGACTTCTCAGTAACTGCATATCACAGTGACTTGAAATTTGGTATATGGCTTCAGTATGATGTCCTTTATCGCGAGTATCGAAACTAGGTCTGTCAGATATTTACTTCCTGTTTACCAGCTTAATCTATTTTCAACATTACTGGTCAATTGTTAAAAATTTTCGTAACATTTTTCTCAGCAACTACATGTACATATCACAGGGACTTGAAATTTGGTATATGGCTTCAGTATGATGTCCTTTATCATGAGTATTGAAATAAGGTCTGTCTGATGTCTACTTCCTGTTTACCAACATAGTTAATTTTGGGGGTAGGGGGTATACTTAGTGAGCAGTAGCTCACAGATTACTTGTTTATTTAACGGATTTGAAACTATTTAAATTTCATAAAACTGCAAGAGTTATTTTATGCTGCATTATATTTTGCATGGAAAGTGTCAGAGGTTTTAATTATTTATTTTATAGGAATGTGGGATGACACCCCCTCAATAAATTTTATGCCCCATCTAGGAAAGTCATGGGCATATAAGGTTGAGGTCCATTTGTTCGTATGTCCTTTTGACTGTCTGTTCGTCTGTCCATCCTAAACTTTTAAAGTGTTGGGCATTATGTCTTTTGGACATATTCTTGTTTAATATTCACGCCATGAAGGATCCATCTTTTAAGTTATCTCTTTTCTGATACTGAAAAACACATCGTTCAAATAATTTGTTAACAATACTTAAAGCAATCTAAACATCTACTTAGTAAACACTTGTATTTTTGCTGCACTCAGATCTTGAAACATTTAGTTTTGTGTAATTAAAACAGCTTGTTAATGGTACTTTTAGCAGGTTTAAAAGAATATCCCAGCTGTTACCAATATGTTTCTGATTAAGCACTGAAGTTTGAGTATACAGTCAAACCTGCCTTCGTTAAAGGGCACCCGTACGTAGCAAATCCCTACATATAGAGCGCACCTCAAAACTATCACTTTTATGAACAATACAACAGAAATGAACATACAATAAAGGGCATTATTTTGTCCTCCCATGGCTGCCCTTTATATACTGAGGTTTGAATGTATAATATTTAGTTACTAACTTCTAATATAGAAAAACAAAGATCTTGTATTTATACTTTTTGGCCGGATTTCACAGAGTGAAAAATCCGGGTTATAAAATGGTGAATGTTGGGCGGGCGACCGGATTTCACGGAGTGAAAAATCCTGGTTATAAAATGGTGAATGTTGGGCGGGCGGCGGGCGGCGGGGAAGAAATTTTCGTAACAGTTTTCTCAGCAACTACTAATCACAGCCACTTGATATTTTGTATACAGCATCAGGGTGGGGTCCCATAATGTGGGATGCGATTTCATATCTGTCGCTCACCTACTTCCTGTTTACCGACTTAGTTAATCATGTTAATTTTTGACAATAATGTCCAATAGTAGAAAATTTTCGTAACAGTTTTCCCAGCAACTAAAAATCACAGCCACTTGATATTTGGTATACAGCATCAGGGTGGGGTCCCATAACGTGGGATGCGATTTCACGTCTGTTGCTCACCTACTTCCTGTTTACCGACATAGTTAATTTTTGACAATAATGTCCAATAGTAGAAAAAAATTTTGTAACAGTTTTCTTAGCAACTACTAATCACAGCCTCTTGATATTTGGTATGCAGCATCAACATGGGCTCCCATAACGTGGGATAATGTGATTTCAGGTCTGTTGCCATAGATCTGTATATTAAATAGATTTGCAAATTGGTTAAATCTCACAATATCTCATGCCAATAAACGAGATTTCATACAAAATAAACAATTTTAAAAGTTCAACTTTTTACTGTAATATCTCAAAAACCATTTAAGATTTTTACATGATTCTTTTTTACAGCCATCCTTAAATGTTTTAAGATTTTACTTGTCTTAAAATAACTTCTATAGCATTTGGCACTTTAGAGGAGTTTTGAAAGAGCCCATACTACCCTAGTTTTATGAAAATACAATATTTTACAAAATTTTCATAAAGTTTTCTCTTTAAATTGTCATAAAATCTTTATTTCTCAACCAAATAAAATAAAATTTTCACACAGATATCCCTTAATCTTTTCTCTGTTTAATGCAATTTATTCTGATTAATTCCATAGAAAGGCATTGAAGTAGTTCAAAAAATAAACCAACTCTCATTTATCAACCAGTGATATTTTCACACATATACTGGACAATTAACAAGTTGCAAATCTATTTAATATACAGGTCTATGCTGTCGCTCACCTACTTCTTGTTAAACGAAATCCGGCCATTGTTGTCTTTGACCCATTTTTTTGGCTTTCAGCAGGACTCTGATATACAACAGTTGAATATAAGTTAATTGGATGGAGAAACTCTTTAATGTATCTATCTTGAAGAAATTTTACAAACTGTCTGGAGGACAAATGATTTTGAGTGATTTTCATATTTTTGTAAGCTTTATATCATCTATCACATCATAACAATTTGATGACGCTTCCTTATTATTTTCTTATTCTTTAATATTCTTTTAAACTAATCTTATGAACTTACTGCTTAAATGTTATAGGCTAAGTATTTAGATACTCATTTATACCCCCTTCACACATACAAGATTTCCTTATGAGTTCTTATAAGTTTACAACTCATATTAGATCACAAAGACTCACAAACTACTCAAAATTAAACTCTCCATTACTGGTAAACAAGTCTTACAAACTCATAAAAGTTTTACAAGGATTTTTGACATGGCAAAACTCCTGGTAAGACTTTTGCGAGTTTAAAAAAAAATAACATTGTCATAATAAACTGTTACTCCTAATATCCCATTTCACTCATAAAGAACTCGTGGTGATTGTAAATGACTAGCGTTTACTTGTAACTAACTCGGAAAGACCTCACAGAGTATTTCGTAAAAACTTCAAAATTAAAATTTGTATGGTTGCTGGACAGGAGTGTGATAAATTTCCGCACATACTAAGAAATCATGAAAGGCTGGAAATAGATCATAATATGTTGAAGGAAAATATTGTAAAAAGTCGTAAAAACTATAAATTTTGAAAATTGTAACAACTCTTAAGAGAATTATTGTATATGTGAAGGGGGTATAACAGAACCATACATTTTGTAATTCAGACAGAACAATTGTTTGCTTTCCATTTCTTATTTTTGCTCACTATACAAATTAAACAAACAGTAGAATTACCAAAATATCAGAAGTATAAACATTGGGCCCAATCCATTAACACCATCTATTAACATAATTTCTGCTGTATGAATGGAACCCACAAGAAATAATCTTTTAACATGCAGTTTTGTGATTTCTATTATATCAACACTCATTCTTACATTGTTTGATAACTATTAATTCCGTTTCCATGGTATATATGAAGTTTTTATACCAGCCAATCTTTTTCATCTTTTCAATTAATTAAGTATATTTTTCTCTGGCAATGCTGACTATTTATCAAGTTTCTTTAATGTAGCAAAGAAAATTGTTTCACAACAACTATTTTCATGAGTTTTATAAGTTGGAGAAATCTGTGTTTCTTGAATTGTTTTGTTAATTTTTACAAATTATTGCCGATTTATAAACGTGTTGGTTTTAAGTCTTAGCACTTATTAAGAATGAAATGATTTGGATAATTACTTGCTATTGTTAAGAGCTTAAAAGACTGCCATTAGATATGATTGTTGCATTAGATGAAAATTTCTATGAATTTCGTGAATCAATATCTATCGTGTTAACTCAACTAACGTAACTCTTTAGTCGTATTGGACAAACAGTTCGTGTTTCATTTAGTACAGGAAAGATGTGTTTAAATTCAATTTCTTTGATGTAAAAACATCTTAATACGACTTATATTGAAAATATTTGACTGGGATTTTAGGATTTTAAACAAGAAATGTATCTAGTTGTATAAGGTGTGTCTGTTTTTATTTATTAAAGAAAAAAAGTATTTAAAAAGTGGAAGTAATAAAGTTTACAAACTTTTAAACAGGTAAGATTGATATTATTTATTCAAATAGGTAACATATTAATTATATTTTATGTTTTCACAAATAACATGTTCAATGAATAAATTTCAGATTTTAAATGATATATGTATAGATTCAATATAATTTAATAATAATTAGATGCAAAAATAAATCAGAAACACAAGATCTTCACATTTTGTTTATTTATGACAATGAAATGTAAGACCCCGTTTACACTTGTAAAAATAAAGATCGATCTTTAAATGAATCGATTCAAAAAAGATCGATCTTTTTAAGACTACCTCTTGAGGTAGTCTTTTTTAGTTCGATTGAAGATCGATCTTAGTCGTTTACACTGACAAAAAGATCGATCTTTTTAGCATCGATTTAAAAAAGATCGATCTTTCAGTCTAGTGTAAACGGGGTCTAAGATACATGAATTTTAAAAGTGGATGGGTGTTTTTATGACTTATCTTTTATTATTCATTTATATAACACTTCTGATTGACTTTTTTTAAGGAATGTCCTTTTTTATATTTTGGTTATATTCCTACTTTTCATCTCAAGACTTTAATAGAAGAAGCTACATACAAAATATGTGATTTCAACTGCCGTAAAAAGAGCTTGAAATGGTTTTACAAACTTCAAGAATGCCCTATAAGTGATTCTCATTTCAATATCAGCCATCAAAACATGTTGGTCCAGTGATATCAGAGCAGTGTATATGAGAAATGTTGAAATTTTTGTGAATTCAGGATTGTAAAACGCTATCTTGAGTTTCACTTATACCATTGATTACTATGTAATTCCTCTTGCATTAGCAGGTACAGGTGCTTAAGTGAACTTTCAGCTAAAATTTTCAGGTTGAAAGTACCAGTCCAAAAAATGCAATTTACATGATTCATCCCTATAATTTCTTTTAAGGATGTTTGCTACTATATTTGATAAAAAAGGTTTCAAATTTGATGCATTAAATGAAAAGATAATAGGTATTAAAAATTTTTTAAGAAATTGACATGTTCGTGACCTCTGTATCTTGAATTTAAAATTGTGGCGGGAAATGGTTCTCTCTGACCTTTTCATAGCTTAAGCATAAGAACGTTTTTAACTGTTAAAACCCATGACAGAATTAAAAGAATTTGATATAACTTTGTTAATCACATTTTTACAATATATCTAAGACACTGATCAAAAGAAATAGGGGTTGGTGGGCCAAAAAATTAACACTCTTTTGATGGCAAAACCCAGAGGATTCTGAAAAAAAAGACAGAAATATCAAAACAAGACCAGGGAGCATCCTTATAAGCATGAATATGAAGATTTCTGATTATCATCACTTTGTAATTATTTTTATGGTAAAAAAATGTAAGCTGTAAACTTTCTTCTTTAATATTGAATAATCAAATAAAGATCAGTTGGCAATTATTTTGTGTAGAAACCGGGCATGCTTTATGATAAATTTTCACACTTTGAATAGGTCAGTCTAAGAAAAAGTTGCTAAAAAATGTATTCAGTTGTTTTCATTGTCAGTTTCATCATTTGAGTTTAAAAGATCATGGACAAGTTTTGTCAATATTAAGTCCTGTTTGTGAATTTAATCTCAGAAAGTTTGAAATCAATATGTACGTTAGACGCCATATCAAGCGATCTCAAGCCACAGTGACTGCATTTGTCAAATAGAACTCGCTCAATCAGATCACGCCAAAATGAGCATTTCTGACTGTACATAGACTAAACTAGTTAATATCAATAATTTAGACTTTTTACCAGAAGCTTGATTTGGAATCTGCTTGAGTAGGTATGAAGGACAGTTTATCAATATTTCTAAGATATTGAGAGTGTTTATATATATTTAAAAGTATTTTCTTGTAGCTTGCTCTTTCATGACAGCTAAAGTTAAAGTTCAATTTGAAAATTATGAGAATTAGGGATCACTTTTTGTATCATTTTCCAAGTTGCGATCAGGAATTCAAGTGCCTTTCAACTGTAACTTGACTATGTGGTCATTAGGTTGTGATATAAAAGTTTTACTCTTGGTTGTCATGCAGTTGTCAATCTTTTCTGTAAAAATGATATGAAATTAAATTGTTTGTTTGATGTGACAAACTGTATGACTTAGAAGTAGCCTTTTTCAGACCTTTGATTTTAAAGCGATATATATAATTACAAGAACGATAATTTAAATAAAAGAATTGCTCAATTTTTTTTAGATAGCTCGGCACTAAACATCTATTGTTAAAGCTGAGAGTTTTAACTGGACTAGTGTAGTAGTCATATTTGACAAACAGTTTGTGTATCATTTAGTATGGAAAAGATGTGTTTTAAATTCAATTTTAAAATTCAATTTCTGGAAGGGAAATTAAAACACCATGATACAGTCGTTTTACATCAAATACAAGAAGTGAAAAAAAGGATAAATTGTGCAGAGGCCATTTTAGATAATTAGCTTAGATCAAAAGTGGGTGTTAAAGGATACTTGGAGATTCTTTTGATATTTAAAATCAAGATGTCAGAATAATTCCAAAGGAGTAGGGGCGTTAGGCCCTTATTTAGCCTAAAAATATGAAGGTTATACAAAAGTGTCCATTTTTGGTTACAATATAGCATAAAGCCTGCCTAAAAGGAAAACAAGTCTAAAAATTTTAAAATCTAATATTAAAGCGTAATAATGACGTCATAATTCTAGTTAATTGTCAAAAATGACAAAAAATGAGAAATTTTGGTCGTTTTCATGGTACATTTTTGGACCAGAATACAATCGTCTGCTCACGAGAAACAAGTTCATATTTTAGAGAACGTTTATATAGGCTGTATAAACAATCTTTAACAATATTTAGTTGTTTCTTGTGTGCGTAGATACTTTTCTAATCAAAAATGTAATACATGCTGAAAATTGATGTAAATTCG
Organism: Arcuatula senhousia; assembly: GCA_963971305.1. Classification (NCBI taxonomy): domain Eukaryota; kingdom Metazoa; phylum Mollusca; class Bivalvia; order Mytilida; family Mytilidae; genus Arcuatula; species Arcuatula senhousia. Next base: position 61,003,089 of record OZ020303.1, on the reverse strand, counting down.
TGATTTTCTGAATGAATGTCAGTTTCATACGTATTTTTTACCAAACTAATTATTCAAAAATTCAAAAATATACTAAGTTTCTCATTTTTTGGATATTTAATAAATGTTTTATCAGCATCTGACAAAGGTATTAAAAAAAAGTATTCAAAGGTTGTGATTTGGGTAGAATTTTAGGCCAAAAACAGACCTTATCGCCCATACTCCGTTACCTTCAATTAGCATATAGGAAGAACCCTATGTATACTGAACTTAAAATACTACTTTGTTTTGGGGTTGTTTTTTTTTTCTAAAGAAAAAGATATATTGTATATTATAAAATTCTGTGGTAATTTAGAGCCCACAAACTTATAACATAAGTTTTCTGAGTTAAACATGGATTTTACAAAAATCTCCATTAGGTCAGCATTGTCAGATGAACATTTATTTTTGGCTGGATTTCACTTTTAACCTTTCCAATTTACTACCCACATATATGCCATATGCAGAAACACAAAGCATGATTTTGGAGTAAGATGGCATTAGAAATCTGAAGAAAGCTATTTTGTTGACTCCTGTAATGGAAGGATTAGTCATTTGTATATTCAACACATGATCTGCTCCTATCACAAACAGGCTATTGTTTTAATCAAAGACTTGGTCGTGTTTCAGAGATTATAACCTATTCTGCCATTTGATGCTAATTCCTAGATGGAATGACTTTTACTCGTGTTCTAGTTTGGTTTGTAGGTTTAATGTGATGTTTTTTCTTTAAATAGCATTGGCAATTCTCACGTTTTCATACCACAAAACTTTGCTATGTTGTCTTCTGCGAACAAATAGATTTTTTTGTTGTGTCCTTTAATATCTTTAAATCAGCTCTGTACATGCTAGAAAACAATTGTGCCTTCAGTTTTGGATGGTTGTATAAAGTATCAAAGCCCTTTAAAATCCAATTGTGAATTTATTTTGGAAAAATAAAAATAGTAAATGGAGGACAGCTTTGTCTAGAATATTAAATTGTTCAAATTAAAGATATTATAAAATGAAAGACATTCAATTAGTAATTGTCTTTTACAAATAGAAACCACTCGACATGTTTAAGCAAACTTTTTTCATGTCAAAAAACATAAAGGGAATATGAAAGTAGAACATTGTGACTTGGCTCAATTATGTTTTTTGGAAATGTGTGTATGCACATTTTTGAGATCTTCGATCAATCATATAACATCTAAAATGTAAAAATCTTCCCTGAATTTGAACAGTGTATTAAAGGAGAAACCTTAAATGAAATTCCTTAAGGTTACAAGCTCTTAATGTATTAAAAATGTTACAGAAATAAACTTAAAAAACTTTTTATAACATCAAATGATTTCATTTTCCAAGGAGAAACTGTCTCAAGATTTCATAAAAACAGATATTTCAGTATAAAAGCATATTGCTATTGATTTATATTTTTATTGCCTGAATGGTGAGATTAAGCATGCTTTGAATATGAAATATGAATCATTTTGGTTCAAAAAGTTAAATTGTTTTAGAATAAAAGAATTTGAAAATTAAGTCTTCTTTTTAGAGTACATATATTATACAAATTAAATGTACTGTGGACTCGTTTATTTTCGTGGGAACAAAGGGCTAGAGCCACGAACCCCCATATTTGGCCCTGTTCATACTCAAATATCAAAATTGGTTTGTTTTACACCAAAATTTGTGTATGTATAGCTGGATGTCTGTGTTAAAAGAGAAAAGTTTTGGTTATGGTGTATAAATGAATTTTCAAGTACCCTAACCCTTCAAAAATAGCCTAAATCAGTGATTTTTCACTTTTTGGCCAAAATGGCTTGTTATTTCAGTCACAATTTTGTGATTTTCTATGTGGCGCCACCCCTCGCCCATCGAAATTTTTGTTGAAATATGAAGAAATTAATGTATTTATAAAATTTTAGCAAAAATATTTATGGGCGAGGGGTGGCGCCCATGTCATTTTCACCAAAAACCAGATGGAATATTGTGAAATTTAGCTGAAATTAGCATATTTTCAATTTTAGCATCACTTTATATCGTCATTTCAACGTCACAAGTACAGAAAACTTTACAATTGATTTTGTTTTGTAACAAGTAATCATTTTAGACTACTTTGCCACAAAAATCTTATCTAACAAATGAATTTGAAAAAAATGGCCCGATTTAGGGCCAAATATGAGGGTTCGTGGCTTTAGTCCTTTTCATGGAAAAAAATGCCAGTTCGTGGGTTCTGAAGTTTGCAGTAATGCAAAGCATTGTTTCTTTTTCATGGGGAACTAAATTTGGTGGATCAGCTGAGTGTAGCCCAAGAAAATCATGAAATTGATACCCAATGGAAAATAATGAAACCGCAGTTTGTCTTAAGCAAAAATCAGATACTAGTAGCTAATTTTATGTTGATGTTAAGTCTCTTTTTTTTAATATTTGTTGACCTCAGAGCCCCAATGAATAAAAGCACTCAAACTCAGTTACTGATTGAACAATTGTACCTTGACTTATGTAAATTATATTATTGTGTAATCTCATTTTTTGAGGATGACAAATTGTACCAATCACAAATGAAGCAAAATACCTAAGCTTCCAGCAAATATGAAAAAGATCAAATCACTCATCACTTTTATTATTTCCTTACAAAGTGAGAAAGTTGCATGACAAGAAAGTGTTTGGGAAAACTTCAATCAACACCATGAAATTCTGAATTCTTATACTGGGGCAAAGTCTGATGATCAAAGGTTTACTTCTGTTTCACAACAAATAAAATTCATTAGATAAATATCACTTAAGGATATACAGATGTGAATTTATATCTTTTAAGGCATTATCTAAGGCCATGTTTGTATTCCAATTACTGTGAAGTACCGTTATTCTGTGACAGTCAGAAACTCTTACAGGTTCACATGGTTCATATGACTTACCTTGACATTTTCTCCAATATTAACAAAATTAACTCAGCTTCAGTGTGGCTGTCTTATGGCACAATTAAGGTAAACCTGAGTATGTGTAAACCCAAAAGCCTTTGATCTTTCTTAAATTTTATACAGTTATTATCAGACACATTGAAAAATGAGCTTATCCTCTTTTTGTACCAATGCCGCACTACAGAGCGGGGACATAGAATGGCAGTGTTTGTCTGTCCATCTGTCTTTATGATACTGATTACCCCTTTGGTACACCTTTGCTTCTTTCATACATTTTATTTTCTTACATTAATCTGGATTCAATTTTGAAATGACAAGAAACAATGCATCCATGAATCTTAGATTTTCCTGCTTTCTGATTTTGTGGATCCTGTTTGTAAACAACTTAGAATTTAAATGTGGCTGTTTTTTGCTCTGTCATATATTAACACTAAACAAAATACAATTATCGCAATGTTAGACTATCTTGGTCAGTTATACCATTGCAATGGAGAACTGTAATGAATATTTGAATAGAAAGGAAACCAGAAGATTTCCCTTGAGCAATTATATCTATCTATTGAGATATTAAACCTGATTTTTTAACAGATGATTGTGGTGGATTCTGATTTTGCCTATTGATGCCTTTTCCCTAAGGAATTGAATGTTCTTGTTTGATAGAAACGTGGCATTTAGTAAACGTGTTAGGTATTTACTGCCATTGTCCTTAAAACACAGGATATCATTGGCCATGGTTGACACTGGAAATCTGAAGACAATTTCCATTTGCTGCCCTAGTTTATGACCAAGTTGAAGGCTGAAATTGATTCGGCTTAAAACATCCCAGGACTCTGCCAAAATTCCAAATTTATAGCAGTTACAAAAGATAGGTATTACCCTCAGATGGGCTGAGACACTTTATTATTTACCTGGAGGCTCAGGTGCAAATGGACTTTCAGTGCAAATTCATATTAAGTCCATTATGTGTCGGTTTGCAATATGTCTAATGGCTACAACAAAGGAATGTCATACTGTCAAATATCTCATCTGATCAGTTTGAAAATGTATTGAAAGTCAGTCAAAATTGACAAATTGTTTACAAACTCAGGTTCATGAATATTTCATATCTGTAATGGAATTCAAATCCATTAGTATTGAGGGCAAATTAAAAAATGCGGTTGTCTAGTATGGATCATGGATTGATGCATATGGTTGTCAGTCTTTTTTTTGGGGGGGTGGGGTTGATAATGTTATATCTTTGGATTTATTTTTATGCCCCACATACAAAAGTAATAGGCATATATAATTTGGGTCCGTCTTGTCCATTCAAAATTAGGTTGATTTAACTTTTACATGTTGCAAGTTGGGGGGAATCATGTCTTATAAACAATTCAAACAATACCATATTTCTTTTAATGGATGGGACGGACATTAGAAAATCCAATTCTAGTTAAGGTTATGAATTACAATATGTCTCTCATCTTCACATTAGGGTTAAGTACCGTTGACTTATGAAGATGGTTAAGATTATGATCCATTCTGTTTGCCTTTGACACATTTTACCATATACCATATATTTATTATATTATGAATTGTATAGAAGTTTGAAATGATACTAATACAGTCATTAAATGATATAGTTAATGACAAATAGCTTTCAAAGCTAATTTAATTGATCTTGATCATTCAGTTTTGGCTTTATAATTGATGGGTTCAACCATTTGCCTTTGACAATAAGAATGTTTTATTTATTGACCCAATTATGATAACCTTTTCTTTTGAGTTGTGAAATTTTTGTTTAAAACATATCTCAGATTAAATTTTGGCAACAAAATGTTATACTTTTCACATCTTTTGCATACCGGGGGTATATACTCAGTATATATAATGAAGTCTGTAAAAAGCAGTCAACATGTCAGATTAAAAAAATATATATGGGACCATAGGTTTTATACACAAGAAAAAAAGCAATATACAAGTTTGTATCCTTATTTTGTTTATAAAATAAAATTTTAATTTTATGTTCAAGACATACTTTAGAATATCTATTCTTTTATTTTTAAACTTGCATTTGTACTCACTCCATCATCTCAAATGCCAGTCAACCAATCATGGATTCGTATCTGATTTGAAGACTTTTTTTTATCCACCTAACTGAACTTTTCAATGCTTTGATATATTTGCCCCCTTGAGATTGGGCTAGTTGTCTTGACATAAGCTGCATAAGGTTAACAGGTATAGAATTTGTCTGTATTAGACATTTCTTTTCATTCATATGGCTGAAATACCGTATATATCATATATCAGAAATACTTGAATGTCAACAGTTTGTGACAAAGATGTATATATAGAATCAACATGAGGAATATATATATTTTATACATGCAACTTTACAAGAACATATTTCCTTGCCTGTGCTCCCCATGGCATGAGTGCACAAATTCTAAGACAGCTAGCTTATTGAACAGAATAGCAATAAACCTGAAAATGCAACCCACCTATTAGACCCCTAAATTAAAGCTGCATACCAAATATTGAACAGGGCTAAAAATAATGAATTTCAATCTGGTAGCCAAGACTTCACTTTTTGACCATATCCCTATATTTCAACTAAATATATATTAATATTCCAGTAGCCCAACACAAAATTTAGAAGCCATGGGCAACTGGACTACTGCCAAATTTTTCCCCTGTTGAAACCCTACTAATTTTAGTTACTGAGAGATCTGTTTTGAAATATTTTTATTTTTCGAACCTTGAAATATTCCTAAATAGAATTATTAAGTTGGCTTGTTGAACAGGAAGTATATGAGCGACAATTTCCTGAACAGCACAGCATCCCACCATATGAGACCCCTACATAAAGCTTCATAACAAATATCAAGAGCCTACGAAAAATTGTAGCGGAAAGAGATCTGTTATCAAAATTTTTCCAATTTTTGACCAGTCACCTTAAAGAACTTTTAAGTCTGTGTGTAAAAGGAAGATAAGCGACAGACCTGAAAATGTATTCCACCATACAAGACCCCTGCCTGTTGGAAGCTGCATAGCCTGTGAAAAGTGACTAGTAGCTGAGAAATCTGCTAATAATAAATGTTGTGTGATGGATGCACCCACAATAAACATATAAGGATTCAGAGTAAGAGACCTAGCTGCCCTCAGTTCTTATGACTTCCTAACTAAGAAGCCAAACATTCTTGTTTGTTTATAATTGTTCCCCGCTGAAACACGAAGCAGGGATATAGAGATGCCTGGCGTCCGTGCGTGCTTCTGTCCATCACAATATATTTTCCTTACCCTTTTCTCAGCAACTTTTAATCGTAGTCTTTCGATATTTCTTCGGTTAGGGGTCCCATATGGTGGGATGTGTTTTTAGATCTGTCATTCATCTACTTCCTGTTTTAACGAGCCGACTTAGATTTTTTCCACTCAACAGGGGGGGGACCCTAGAATCTGTGTCTTGTTTGTTGGGTTAAGCTAATAGCCAAAGAATGGTAATATTGATATGAACTTGATTGACTGTCATAATAAATGATTAATTCCATTGTGAATTAAATCTACTAAACAGTAGGAATATTCCTCAATATAGTTTCTAGTTGATGTGCATTATTGCATGCTTCACATTTGCTACTGACTCAATGTTTCAATGATTAATATACACCTTAGAATTCCTTTGTTGTAGTCTCATTTAAGATTGATGCATAATTAAAAATCTGTCTAATCATCTGATGAATATTTGTTTGGTTTACTTCCATCTTCATTGTGTATTGGCATGAAATTTTCTTAATTATGGTGTGTATTTTCTTGATAATTGTTTACCCCTCTGTATTTGTTTGATAGGTTCATATTACTCATTGTGAGGGCTCACTTTGATGTGTATTTGCAAATGATTACTTCTCGCTGATTTGTATTGCCATGATTATTACTCACTGTAATGTGTATTGCTTAGATAATTACTCACTGTGATGTGCTTTGCATTGATTACTACTTACTGTGATGTGCATTGCCTTGATAACTTCTCACTGTGATGTGTACTGCTTTGATTACTACTCATAGTTATTACTTCTCACTATGATCTATATTGTCTCGATTACTACTCAATGTGATGTGTATTGCCTTGATTACTACTCACAGTGATGTGTATTACCATGATTATAACTCACTGTGATGTGTACTGCCTTGATTATTACTCACTGTGATGTATATTGCATTCATTACTACTCACTGTGATGTGTATTGCCTTGATAACTTCTCACTTTGATGTGTATTGTCTTGATTACTACTCACTGTGATGTGTATTGCCTTGATTAAAACTCACTTTGATGTGTATTGTCTTGATTACTACTCACTGTGATGTGTATTGCCTTGATTACTACTCACTGTGATGTGTATAGTCTTGATAATTTCTCCCTGTGATGTGTGTTGCATTGATTACCACTCACTATGATATGTATTGCCTTGATTACAAATCAATGAGAAATCGACGACTGTGATAAGTATTGATAACTACTCACTGTGCTGTGTTTTTGCTTGATTGCTATAAATACACTTTGATGTTTATTGCCTTGATTTTGACTCACAGTGTCTGTATAGCTTTAAGTTTGATACTCAGTGTTCTGTTTTAATTTACTTATCATTATGCCTTGAAAGATAGTATTTTGAAATTGTTTTCAGCTTCGATAACTACTTTCTGATATGGGTTAATATGTAATTTACTTATTTTCAACCATTATAAAAGACATGAAGGGCCAAATTTACTTAATGTCCTTTGTTTTGTTTAAACTTTTATAAAGAGTGCAAAAAGTAAAGGACCTTTCATATATTTCATATGGAAGATTTAACATCTGCACTAGCAATTTATATGTTCTTCACCCAATAACACTTAAAACAACTTAGAAATCACAAAATCCACTGCTTTTATAGAAAAACTACCACTATTCTTCTGTTAATTGAGATTTCAATCCTAAAAGCCTTATATTAGCTGGAATCAAATTGGCAATGTTAAACAATTGGCAATTAAAGGAGCAAATATTTACAGGATAACAGAAGTTTTCTCATTTTATATGAAGGAAAGGCTTAAAAGAGATAAGAAGATATGGAAATGCCCTATTAGGTGTCAATCTGATAATTCAGGATCCGTTTTTCTGCCATTGAGAGGTCATCAGGTTTATGCTCCATTGCTGATTTGTTTATATAGGTATGCTAATTTTTTCCAGGATAACCACATCATGTGATAAGCCCTTGACATGTTGACATATCAAGGTTGTTATTTTGATGGAATATTGACCTTGTTGATGTGCCCTTATTGATGCTTCTGTCTTATTGAGCGCAGTGTATTATTACATGTGGGATTTTTTTTTATGACCCCACTCTCAAGAGGGGCCTACCAGTATAATGCAGTCACCTTGTCTGTCTGTCCGTCTGTAACAAACTTTTGTAACAGATTTCTCTGGCTTCTACTGATGGGATGTATAATTTAACTGTCGTTTGGATTTTTGATTTGTAAAAAAACATGGCGGGGGCCTGGGTGGCCGAGTGGTCTAAGGCGCTGGTTTAAATACCACACTATTGATCACTAGCCAATCACCTCTGAGCTGGTGTTCGAGTCCCGTTTGTATTTAACAAAAAAGGGACTTCCCCAACTGTATGTGATTAGGTTTGTCAGTTACCTGCCCAAGGTCGATGGTTTCCTCCGGGTACTCCGGTTTCCTCCACCATCAAACACTGACCGCCCTACATGGCCCAGGTGCGTCGATTAAGGGCGTTAAACACCAACACACACACACACACACACACATAAAAAAACATGGCCACTGTGGTTAAAAATAGAATATAGAGGTAAATTGCAGTTTTTTGCAAATAACTCAAAAATGGTGACAGATGGAAGAAAATGTGTTCAGCACCTCAGGATCTACCTGCCTTGAAATTTTGAAGATGATGTAACTTCTCATGTAGGAGTTGTTGCCTTTTTTCTTGATTTAAAAACAAAAATTGTACTTATTAAGCTTAATATCTCAAAAACTATTTTAAAAATACTTGAGAAATTTAAATTACATGTTGCTAAGCACATTAAGATCAACAAAATCTGTATTAGGGTCAAAGTTGTAGGACCCTTACTCTTAGGAGTTATTCCCCTTAGATAGTCAAAATTGTCCATTTTCACAACCTATCCCTATTGTATATTGCAAACGGTTCAAGCTAGAGAAAGATTTTAAGTTACAATACTGTTTAGTTAGTTTAGCCCTACAAAAATTCAATTAAGAATGGGTATTTTTTATTGACACCTTATAGAAGTTATGGCTCCTCCATTGTCACAATAACTGTTTAAGCCTTATAGCTGACAAACTGTTGAAATGATTGCTAAAATGTTAAAGTAATTGAACTCTAAACTTTAATGCATTAAGTTAATCAATGTTATCAGATGACCCCCCTTATTAAACTTACTGCCCTTGTTATGTTGAAAAAAGCATTGAAGTCAGGTGAGCGATTCAGGCTCCTGGGAGCCTCTTGTCCTTCAATTTGTATAATACATTTATTTGCACTTTTTAGCCTAACTTGAGTACTGGAAAATGATATCATTGTTTTGCAAGTTTTAAGCTTTAGGTCAAGTGGTAAAGTTATAGAACAGGTAAAGTTATGGATTTCAAATGGTCATAGAAAATAATACTTGTATATTTTATGGTATCTCAGCTGGTTCAAATGGAACAATTAAATTATTAATGAATTGCAATATAAGAGAAAAAGATCTGAAATTGCATCTCTGTTTCAGCAGTATAATATATATTATTTACTTAGATTGCTCTTAATTATTCTAATAATGTCCATTTCCATAAAATCTACAAAAACATATTCCAGATGAAAATTGATACGACAAATAACATAAGGCAGCGCAAGGATACATCATCAAAAAATGATATTTTTGTTTCATCTTTGCCTAATTGAAGAATAAAATAATACAATGGTACTTGGTTTAATGTAGAGGAATTCAATTACGAATCGTTTGGCTTGACAGGCAGCGGTATTATTTGTATTGGTTCCCGGGTAAAATTGCTCGGAATGGAAATAAAACAATTCAATCTATTGAACAAATATGTCAATCTGATTTGCTGATTGATTCATGTTGATCTAATAACTATGGAGTTGGCTTGCACCAAAATAAATTGGTTTAGAGACCCCTCTCTTGTAATGTTTGCATCTCATTCTATTTTAAGGCTCCTCATTTAACTGATATAATCATTAGTTATTGGTTGAAGTAACATTGAATCATTGAAACAAGTGTTTTCTTTAAAAGGAAACTGGTGGTCAATTTATAAGTACTAAAAGATAATTTGTTGCAGAAGTAAACTGTTTTATTCAAGGTTTTTGTCTCGCCTGCGACGAATGTCGCAAAAAGCGAGACTTAGGTATGGTGATTCCGGCGGCGACGGCGACGGCGGCGGCGGCGTCCACAATTGGTTAAAGTTTTTGCTTAAGTCTGTTTTATGTGAACTAGTTATGTTACACCATTGATATTTGGTATGCAGTTGCATCAGCATCAGTACAGATCAGTTTTAAAAGGATTTCACCTGTATGCTCCTGCAGTCACGGTCTACTGACTTTGAAATTTTACACTGATTTGGCCGAGGTTAACCTTATTTCTTAAGTCTGTTTAACATGAAGCAGTTATGTTACACCATTGATATTTGGTATGCAGTTGCATCAGCATCAGTACAGATCAGTTTTAAAAGGATTTCACCTGTATGCTCCAGCAGTCTCGGTCTACTGACTTTGAAATTGTACACCGATTTGGCCGAGGTTAACCTTTTTTCTTAAGTCTGTTTAACATGAAGCAGTTATGTTACAGCATTGATATTTGGTATGCAGTTGCATCAGCATCAGTACAGATCAGTTTTCAAAGGATTTCACCTGTATGCTCCTGCAGTCACGGTCTACTGACTTTGAAATTTTACACTGATTTGGCCGAGGTTAACCTTTTTTCTTAAGTCTGTTTAACATGAAGCAGTTATGGTACATCATTGATATTGGGTATGCAATTGCATTAGCATCAGTACAGATCAATTTCAAAAGTATTTTGTCTGTATGATCCTGCAGTCACAGTCTACTGACTTTGAGATTTTACACTTTTTAACTTTTTACTTATGTCACGAGTGTTTTTTATAAAGCAGTTATGGTTCACCATTTATATTTGGTATGCAGCTGCTTAAGCATTAGTAAGATCAGTTTAAGGAGGATTATTACTTCATTTTATACTGTGTCCAGTTGCGACAGGCGAGACATGTCTCTGTGTTAACAGTTTATTTAATTTTGTAACTATGATGATTGCAGTCTGAGTTGAAGCATGTGTGTGTCACAGCATCTATTTTAAAGAACATTTGTTAAGGAAAAGATAAGCATGCTTTCTTGTGGCCTTTTTTAGGGCCCAAACAATTATGTGGATTGGACATATATTTTTTGTCTTGTCCATCTGTACGTCCATACGTAGGTAACACTTTGGATAAGGTCCATTACTCGGACACTAGATTTTGATGGTCAATGATAATTCCACTACCGTAGATGGGTACACCACCCATTAGAAATTAGATCACTGTGACCTATATTTTATACATGAACAACTTTGGTTAGGTTCTTAGTTAATTTCCATAATTTGGATACTAGAGTTGGGGATCAATATTATTTCACCACTAGATGTGTCTTGGGAAGCACAACACCACCCACTAGAAATGATGTCACTGCGGCCTATATTTTACACATGAACAACTTTGGTTAAGTTCTTGGTTAAGGTCCATAACTTGGTAAGTTCTTGGTTAATGTCCATTATTTGGATACTAGATATTGGGGGTCAATAATATTTCACCATTAGATAGATGTGTCTTGGGTAACAATGCACCTTCCAATAGAAATTGGGTTTCTGTTACCTATATTTTTTGCATGAACAACTTTGGTTAAGTTCTTGGTTAAGGTTCATATCTCAGATACTACATGTTAGGGGTCAATGATATTTCACTACTAGATGAGTCTTGGTAACATGGAACTACCCACTAGAAATAGGTCACTGCAACCTATATTTTATGCATGAACACTTGATTAATTTCTTGGTAAAGATACATATCCCAAGTTATACACATTGGAGGTCAATGATATTTCTAAAAAGGGAGGGCCCTCCTGTGGCTCATAGATACATTTTCTAAGTTTTTTTCTGCTAGAAGAGACTTTTCAAGGGTTGCATTACGTTTAACTCTAAAAATATCTCTGAGACTGTCCAAAATTTGTTTTTCTCATAAATGAAACATACACAGGCAATGAAATGAAATTTTGCAGATTTGTAAAGTTCCTAACAGAAGGGGATGGGGGGATCGACCAGAAATTTTTGAAAGATGTGGTTCTGAATGAACAGTCCACTATTAGGACCAATTGAAGGTCCACACTATTTTACTGAAAATCTGCATGAAAATAACAAAATTTTCAAAGGTTAGCAGGATTCCATTTCCTTAAGCAATTTTCAGAATTGTCTCATCTCATTACTTTTTCCTGTTCAGGTAGTGGGAGCCTTTGTGTCCCAATAATTGACACATTGCTCAAAGTTTTTGAGTGAGTGAGTTGGCTTTTTACGTCTGTGCTAAAAACCGCCAACTCACTCGCTCAAAAACTTTGAGCAGTGTTTTTGACAGATAAGTTTAATTGATATACTAATTTTAAACTAAATGTTGTATTCAGACCTGATATGATATATTTCTCAGTAAAACGTGCTTGTATAAGAGGTTAAAGAAAATAGACCACGTTTTCAGACAGTAACTTTCCTGACTTAAGTCAATAACAGATAAAACCTCTAAATCAGGAATAAAATCGGAATTGAGATCATATTTTGACATAAAGTAATTCCAATGAAATATTGATAATGTCAAAATGGCTTAAGCCAATATCAACAAGTTATGATTTGTAGGAGATTAAAACAACTTTGAGCACTTAGACCTATACATTGTTTCAACTATATCATTTGGATACCATATAAAACAATATTGGACATAAGACAAAAAATGAAGCCAAGTTGTAACTTAATTAAGCCTCATTGCTAAGAATGAATTTTTGAATGATTTGTTTAAATATTTATTGTAAACTATCTATATTAACTAAGGGAAAAAATTATTGGTAAGCACATCAAGATTTACAAACCATGTACTATTGTCATAGTTGTAACACCATTTTTTTGGAGTTGTTCGCCTTGGAACAAAAAATCTTTTGCATTTAATTGAGCTTTACACTTAGTCCATTGAATCAAAGTTTTCAGATGACCCTTATTATTAAGGAGTTATGGAACATTTATTTGCCTATAACTGAAAAAAAATCATAGCAGTTTACTAATGCAATAGCTATTTATTGGGCTACACTGTAAACATTCTTGAGGTTGAGGAAAGTTACCCCTGCGAAACGTGACCATGGTTAACCATGGTCAACCATGGTCAAAGCTGGGTCAACCATGGTTTGACCATGGTTGAAGCACTGTCAACCATGGTTTATCCCATTTTTTTACCATGGTTGACCTTGCTTTGACCATGGTTGACCATGGTTAATAAAATGACAATGGTTGACCATGGTTGACCATGGTTGAAGCACAGCCAACCATGGTAAATTTTAGCCTTGACCATGCTCAGCTCAACCACTATCAGGGCTAAATTCTTTCTCAGTTTGTCAGCAACCATATGCATGGTCAGTTTACTAATCAACACTCGTTGAAATGCAGCTGACTTGCATAGTCATGTTTATTTCAAGCAAAACAAAAGACTACTTCCTCTAGTGAGTAAATTAAGTCAAGGTATTATTGGGGTAGCATACTTGAGAAGTCAACACCTGACAGATGGACAGACAGAAAATTAGTGATTACTTTACGGTATGCCTTTTGGTTCTAAACAGTTGACCATCAACTAATATTGTAAGCATTGCCAATGACAGTGATATTTAAAGGTAAAAAATATTGAACCAAGTAAGTTTGATTGAAGATCCTGAAACTCTGATTCTGCACTCATATTTTTAACATTTTTAGGCAAGCTGCCAGCGAAGCCTTATGGAGTCTATAGAGTAGTGATGATTTTCGCGTTTTTTTTCTGTCTAGACGGAGTGATTTTCCTGCATCCAGACTGGAATAAAATGCTTTATTTTCTATATTACTTTTCAATATTTGTTAACATGATATACACTTCTATAAATCTCAATTCTTATTGCCATTTTATATGACTGGCACAAGTTTTATTTATTCCTTTGCATCTTTCATGACGAACTTTTTAGTTAAAAGGCGATAGAATATACATTATGTATTCATCTATTACTTGATTGGTTCGTATAAATATTTCTCTCATTTGATTGGTCAATGCATTGATTCAGATTCTAGCTTCACCATTCATAAAATCAGTACAAAATACACATCATTGGGACGAGTGCATTTTAATCGAAGGGGTGTTTCAATCGATACCGTTTTTACACGATACAACCTGTCTTGTGTGTGCAATTGTGTTCATTAACTTTAAATTTTAGGGCATCTGCATGACGATCCTTTCTTCGCTCACCAAAATTAATAATTCGCAAACATTTTGAACAAGAATAAATCTATAATAGTTCTTATATATTTCGCTTGCCTTTAAACGCTTTAGCGCTTTGATTAGCTTTCGTGGACATGATTTGATAGAAAGTAAGATGTGTTAATATTCAGATTCAATACACCTTTTCGAATGTCTTGCCTTTGTGTTGAATCAAGCATTGTTTTCAACATGTTACCTTAAACTATCAAACCTTCTTGCATAGTTTAAGTCATTTTTTTTTCAAATGTAATAGAATAAGACAAGTTGTTCTAAAAAGCTTTTAAATAGTCCATCAAACATAAAATGTGGAGAAGCATTGTCATCTTTCATATTTAACAAATATTAAGTTTTGAGCATGATCAAGATTGGGGTAAATTGAATAAGAGGTTAACTTAAAGTTTTTTTCCCCATGATCTTGATGCTGGTCATTATTTGGGACAAAGATTGATGAAATCATTGCTGTCTGTGTGTAAAGTATAGGCTATGTACAATTAGAAGACCAACCTATAATTCTGAATGTCTGCAGTGAATGATTTCATTGTCTGTATTGTAGATATTGTTCAATTTGTCAGATGTAGTTGGTACTTAAAGTTCATTGCACTTTCTTACTCCTGATTTGGCACCCAGGAACAGTCCTTGATGTTTGCTGTACAAGGCTAGGGATCTAAAGCTTTCAAATGTGGCTGGTTGCATTTTTATACCCATTGGTTTTGCCTTGCTAAGAAATGATTTTTTTAGAAGTTTAAAATGCACGGTTATGACAGCTTTACAATTGGAAGATCCCTTGGAGTTATTTTTCTGGAAACATTATACTACAATAACATTTTAATTTAATTGTCCCCCGCCGCAACGCGTCGGAGGGACTTAGTAATGGTCTCCGTCTGTCCGTCCGTCACGTTATTTGTGGGTTCAACTCCTCAGACACTACTGAACGGATGTTGCTGAAACTTTACACACTGATAGGGTACAATTAGTAGATGATCATCCCATGTTTGAAATTTTCAAAATGGCCGCCGTTTCCATGGAAACAGGGAAGAAAGGTCAAAATATAGGACATTCAATATCTCGGTTACCTAGGTGCACAGGGTTCTGAAATTTTGCAGGCTGATAGAGCAAAAGGTACTCTATAATAAAACCAAAAAAAATTGAAGTGATATTTACGGTTTTCGAGTTATTTACGAATTAGTGATTTTTCAGTCGAAAAATGGGACTTTGTCATATCAAACATTTTTGTGGGTGCATCTCCTACAGATGTTGCTGAAAATTACACACTGACGCTGTTAATAGGTGATCATCCCATATTTTGACAACCTATTTCTATCGTTTCCCAGAGAATATATTGCTTGCATTGACATACCACACAACTTTTATGCGGCGGCGGGGGACACATGGCTACGCGTAGCAATCTTGTTTTTGGGGCATTTTTATTATTACAAAATGTATTATTATTATTTGGGGGGGGGTAGGTTATGGCTTTTCCTTAAAAATATAACAAAAAATTATACAGTTTTTCTTTTCATTCCCATTCTTAAAAAAAATTTTAATAAATAAAACTATAACAGTTAAAAGCACATAAACAACATTTTAACCATGACCTTGCAGAAATAATCAAGAGAGAATTTATTTTGAACAAAAGTGATTTAAATAAATTTTGCATTATATAATAGAAGTTACAAAAACATTATGTGTTATGTAAATTCATTTTTTTTGTCCTATAATGAAGTAAATTTATTTCTATTTTTAACCTTGAATATTAAACTCTTAATCCTTGAGTGAATGTTGTTGTGATTTGAAAGAAAAAACGACATCAAATACATTCAAAAATGAAATATTGGGGAAATGAATAATATGCAAATTTAATCTGAATCAAAGATTGCAGTAAATATATGCATTTTCAGATTCGATTTCATATTGCTATTGAAACTTTAATTTTTACTTTCAAGTGATCTAAATAAAATAGAAATGTCTAGAAATTATTTAAAATGACACAATCTTAAACTTTTATAAAACTACTGTTATTTCTTGTGGACAAAATAGTTATGTAATCTATATACAGAGTGTCATTTTGTTACTCAAAGTTAAAGGATTATTCCTTTAATCTCTACAAAAAACATGTAGAGATAAAATACCTGGAAACAATAATGAAAAATACCTGTTAAGAGCTTAATCTGTGCAATTAACTAATATTTGTTTATGTCTTACATCATTTGAATAACATGTGAAATATTTGTTCAAAATAAATGACTGTGAAAAATTTAAGGTTAATTGTTAAGGCCCCTTAGGTAATTCTATCAAGAGATTTTAATGAGTAATAGAAACTTGTCTTGGCTTTATTTTTTGGCTTGGGGGGAATTATTATCTAAAATCAGTCTTTTTTCACCAGTTTTGAAGTTAATTTCACAGAGGAAAGCAGACATTTTTTATGTGAGTATTTAATTTCAATTTTATAGATTTTGAACTATATATTTTTACATTTTTAATATTTTTTTCACTTAATTTAATTTTTTGAAGCAATGTTATACTTTGCAAATTATACATTTTCATTGGATTCTTTTTGATAGCCTGCAACAAATAAGGCAGTTTTTTAAACTTTTTTGTAAGTCTTTTAAAGTGGAAAATGAATTTCTTTAAAAGTATGATACCTAGGTATATGCTATTTCATATAAAAACACGTTGGGCTACGTATGCACTTGTCACCATGTCATTTGACCTTTACCCTATCTGTAACTTAGGTCTTTTTTGGGGTAGTGCATAAGCTTTTTTGTAAGACTTTTGTGGAAAACCATTCAATTGATGACTTTGATACTTTGTACATTTGATCGTTTGAGATAATCCTCAACCAAGTTTCTTAAAAAAGTATAAGTAAAAGTTGAAGAAAATATGAAGCAATTTCTCTTGGAGTAATTAAATATCCTAAATGTTTTAAAATTAACCATTTTCATAGTTAAAATGAACCATTTTGGCACTTTATCTTGAAACCTAAAAAGTGCTTAAGAGAAAAGGTAAAAGCTTTGCAATATTGTCCATGTCTAAGATCTACAAGAATACTATTTTAATATAGAATTTATTTGGCTAGCCTGATGAAGCATAGACAAGTTGTGCTTGTTAGATTCTCACATTTCTACCAGTTTCTAAGGTTCAAGCATATAGATTCTATATTTTGCAGCATTGACTTTGTATTGTATTAGATTTTTTAAAACTGTTTAATATATAGGAAAAGTTTGATTACGAATGTAACAAAATTGATCATAATCTACCATAATACAAAATTTAGCCTTGGGCCTATAGATACCTCTGATATTTAACAACTCTTGGAAAAGATTGTTTGTAAAATTGTTTTTTCATTGCTATCTCATTTGATATCAATATGTACAAAAGTCTTTTGCTGTAAATGGCCAATAACGAAGAACTTGGACATTTGTTTTCTTAATTAAGTAACCAAAGAATCACAGTTGAGCCGTTTTTGCTCCTGGGGCACTTGTCATTTTACCTTGGTGGTTGTTTCTCACCTTCGTTTACCTAATTAAGACATAAGAGATTACAATAAAACTTTGTGTAAAGATGGGGGTGTGAGATATTGTCATTTTGGTTGCATTCCATTAGGTTTTACATAAATGAATATTGTACTGCTTAAGGCTACAGATTAAAAATTGTAAAAAAATCAAGTTTCAGATTTGACTAGAATAAAGCAATATATAAAATGGTGTCCTTTTAAAGTTAGAAATATTTGAATTCTATATAAACAGAAAAAAAAACGACAAAGTTTAATTGACAATTTAGAGAAGGAGAAAACTATAGTGCATAAAGGGGGAGAAATTGTGCCATGAGACAGACAATTGAGACATCAATTTTACCTGATTAAAATATATATTTATTAAATCCATCAGACTTTGACAAACATTTCAATCTTTGTCTAACTTTCATTCCTATAAGGAATAGATAAGGTACCAAGAGAATAGATTAGGTCTCGGACTCATTAAGGTTTGATTGTAAATAGCCATTATTCAGGTTTTTGTCGTTTTAAGATCAGACAAATTCTAAGATGATTTGACTAGAATTAAAGGTACAGTGCCAAAGTTACACACATTTTTGTTCAAACATAACTTTGCTCTATGAAATTAGAATGTCATCTATATATGCTAAGGATTATGATCTGTTCCCTCTTGAGGTTACCTAAGCTGACTTGAGACTTATGAAAAGAGACCTTCGGCAAGTAAAAAATGTGTCTTATGCCTGTCTAGTTCTCTTGCAATATTGTTGATTATGTTTAACAATTTCACTTTTATACAGGTTCAGGTTGGATATTCGTGAATTTTTGTGCAGTCACATTTACTAACTAGTAATTTAAACACTTTAAAGAAAAGATAAATTCTGACAAGTATATATGCATTGAATAGACACATGTGTATATGAGACTTTTCTTAACATCTGTTGAAGTTATTCCCTTTCTAATTGTTGGTTTTACTTTATCGTTTCAGATTGAGTTTACAATTGCATCATGGGAAATAAACAGACAAAGAAGAAGCTATCCAAAGAAGACTTAGACTATCTTGTCAACAACACAAAGTTTACGAAAAATGAAATCAAAGATTGGTACAGAGGATTTATGGTAGGATTACTATATAAACCTAATTTGATAGGGAGTTATAAAATGTTGAATGAATGTACATGAGAAAATTTCCCTTAAACAACAGACATAAGGACACCATGCCTCATTTATTGAAACACATATCACAGGGGCTCTATAAATTGGTGAAATCTGTCTTTTCATACTTAATGAAGACATGAAATAATGATCTCTATGAGAAACAAAACATTTCCCAATACATGTATAACTTATTTTGTAATTTTAGTAAAATTTAGTTGTCGTTAATATATTAGGTTTAACAATTTACACTTCAGTAATTATCAATATATTATAAGATGTTGTTTTTTAATTAATCATTTTTGAAATCGCCTACTTAAAGAATATCAACACATTCTCTTCTGATCATTCTGCTTCGTACTATCTTTTAATAATTATTGTTTTACAAAACTGTGAGTGAGATTTGAAATTTACCATTATCCACTAAAACCTCCATTACAGCATTTTATTCACGCTGATATTGATGAATTTTCTCTGTTCAACAGATAATCGGTTTGCAATTGTTTCATCTTGGTTCCAGGGGTTTTTACGCCCCACGTTAATCAAAGCGGTTAATTTCTATCAGAGTGTGAGCTTTGTTATAGTTTCCATGATAAAAGTATAATTGCCGTAGGTTAATGAAAGCTTATACGACGATAAGAAGGTATCTACTGAACAAGTCGTTTTAATCTCCAGGCGGAGTATTGGTTTTTTGCTATCATAATATGGATTCCTGCATCCTTGGTTTTTATCAGTTCTCACTTTTACACCAACAAGTGAAAAATGGTTTCTGGCGAAGCTTGCAGAGGATGTATTTAATTTCTATTTGTTGCTTACCGAAGAAAAAGCCTTCAGCATAGAATAACAATTAGGTTGCCTTATCTTTATTCTCTAGGGATATTTAATTTGTAAATAACCCAGCCCTTTAACAGATAACTCATCTGTTCAGAGTAAATTACAATTGACAGGACTTAGAATTGGATAGTAACCTGTAGTAGTATAGGAATTTCTCTCAGTTGTAGAAAAAATAACTAATTTGCAGGGAAAACTGATAGATGATTGGTTCCCAATTGAGTGACTTTGACACTGTTCATATTAAAATGGTTTTATGCTTTCTTTATATTTTTTTTGAAAGGTGTTTATATGTTGTTTGTATGATGAAGCGTAGTAACTGTTCTTTTCCTTGCAGATTTCTTTATGAATGTGTTCTTAAAAGATTAACTGTTTTATATTTCACATCTAAATGTTATCCATTATATGGAATAGTGGTAGGCTTATTCGGGTGAAAAAGTTCAATGTTCCCTTGAAAAAGACAATTTGAAAAGACAAAGATCCAAATGAAGAAAATATTTAATATTAAAAGAAACAATAATGGCTCAGACTGAAGCCATAATAGTATTATTTGTCTCTTATGACACATAAAAAGTTAGTCTCTGCTCAACTTGAATATAGTCACGAGATACAAAGCTTTTTATCATGAAAGCTGGTTATATAAAAATGACATACTTAATTATTTATTTAATCTAGATCAAAGTTTTCAAATCATTAAAACAGCCCATTGGCATGTAGACTTATATATCTACATTTTTATATATTTTTTGTTGTGTAAAACCCCCCAAAATAATAGCCAAACGGCAAATGAACTAATAAATGATACAGGGCATCTAAGATCCGATTTTGATAATGATCACTTTATTTTATCTTTTTAGCGTGACTGCCCCGAAGGTCTACTATCAAAGAACAAATTCTTAGAAGTTTACACAACATTCTTTCCAACGGGAAATCCAGACAAATTCTGTGAACATGTGTTCCGATCTTTCGATGAAGACAACAGTGGAAAAATAGACTTCAAAGAATTTTTACTTGCAATTAACATAACCTCTGGTGGCAATCCACAGGATAAACTGAACTGGGCCTTCAACATGTACGACATTGACGGGAATGGTACAATCGAGAAGAAAGAAATGGTGGAAATTATTGCAGTAAGTATAAGTGATTTGACCTTTTTTCTTGCAAATGAGCAAAATCATAAAGCATACCACAAAATCACTTTTCTGTTTAAGGAAAGGGTCATTACAAAAAAACCTTTTCATGACGGGGGCGGAGAATCAACACAATATCAAACTGCCCAAAACTTATTAAAGGTACAGAGAAGTACCAATGGGGCATTCGAATATGAAACCAGTACACATGAACGGGAACAAAATGATGAAACAGAAAGCAAAAAACTCACATAAAATCAACTGAATAGCAATCAATAATTCAAACTCAGGTCTTAACTAGAATGATAAGCAGTACTTACTTGTTGCAACACAACCTTGTGATGCCAAATTTTTTTTTTTTTTTGGGGGGGGGGGGGGGGAGGAAAAAACACCCAATTCAAATGCATCTAAAATGGTACAGTGAAATGAAGTTGTTGCTCTTAGTATTTCTCACTTTGACATGAGATCTTTTTTAAAGACTCAGTTCTGGTCTTTTATGGATGATATTGGCCTGGTTTTATAACAGTATCTGACTCAACTTTTCCTTACTTAATCAAAACGATATCATTCTGTCAAATGCATGATTGTTATGATGTCCAGATGATACCAGGAAAGTCATTTCTAAGAACCAATCTAGGAATCGTAACAATATGATACCCTGCATTAATAAGATTTACAGCCTTATCAAACTATCGTAGTTTATGATAGAGATTTCCGCTCAGCAGTTTGTTATATTAGCTAAGAGTTCCGCGATGTATTTCATTATCTCCTTGAACAATACTTGGAATAACTTCTTATTCTTACCATCATAAATCATAAGTAGATATTAAGTATGGGTCTTTCTTAGGACTTGTTTACTCACAGAAAAGTCATTTACATTTTAACAATGGTTTTGTCATTGGAAGAGATAAGTTATAACGGGACTGGATGTATATTGATAGAGGCAGACCAAAATTGATAGCTACTATTGACAATGTCATTAGTTTTTACCATTTCTCTGTTATTATTGTCCACAAACCGGACAGTATTGATAAATTCCAAGAAATTGTGGTTATAAGTTATGATGTCTTTTTAGGCTAAGAATCATTTGAGCTTATATTAAGGGGGGGCAGTCGGGGGGATTTTATATTACACATTTTCAAATTTATAATTTTAGGGGGAAGAATTGACTTTTTTCATAAAGGAAACCGATCTCCTTTAAAATAAACTGGCGTTGGTTCACTTTTCCGTTTAATTTCTTAAATGTGTACACCCTTTCTGTATGGCATGGACCTGAGAACTGCTAAAAATGTAACTTCTAACATTAATTGTCATAATCAAAACACTGATATCTTTACAAGTATATTTTTTTATCTTTATTTTCTCTTCTTTTTTAGGCCATCTACAACATGCTTGGATCAAACCTTTCAAACAATGAACTAGACACGCCAGCAGAACGCACTGAGAAAATATTTGACAAAATGGACATTAACAATGATGGCGTACTGACAAAGAAGGAATTCGTGGAGGGCTGCATGAAGGACCAATTTCTGTATCAAATGTTAACAGCAGACGCATGCCAAAATCAATGACGGAAATTTTTATGATTTTTTACAACATGCTTAAAATATTCCAGGTTTTTAAGATTGATTTTTTCAAACTATTGTATTTTGTAAAAGCAATGAATTTTTATATACATACATTTATTGGAGTCTTGAATGCAAGAACAAATGATAAAAGACCACTGATTGTATTCCCATGTGTATGAAAAACTAAAAGCAATTGTACATTATTTCATCATTGTTATTCATTGTTTTTAGTCTAGCAAAGGATGATGGTCTATTCATAATGACTAATTGACCGCTAGGGTTTATTACACGAATGATCTGAAACAAGACGGGATTTGTATTTGATTGTTTGTAAATATTGATAGTACATTGTATGTGCGATTTCCATCAGTTTTAAAATGTCAAAGGTCAATTTTCATCCATTTTACTTACGTCACTTTGATTTTATTACTTCTAATGCTTTTAACTTTGTATAAGCCTTTCACACATTTTGTTTATTTTACACTTGTTATCATATCTCATCTCTATTAAATACATTCATCATGTTTTTATATTGTTTTTTTTTCTTTTTCGTGGCCAAACAATCAAATTTTAAGTATCCTCTAGTATTTGTTATAAAATCTTGTAACAAGCACTGTGAGAGAGTTTAAGAATTGCTGCAATTTAAAAGTTTAAGTATAAAAGTTCATCTTGAGCTTTGGCAGCACTGTTGGAGCCATAGGCAAACTTTTGGCAAGTATTTTGAGTCATCTTATTGTTTTGGTTACATAAATGTTTTGTTAAGATGACAACTTTCTATTTGTTTGTTTGTTGGGAATAACTCTTTTTTGAACTTGATCTTTTAGAAATTCATGAAATTTACCATGAAATACTTGTATGAGTCATGATACATGAATTAATAAAACAGGTTTGAAATTCTGTTCTGCAGCTGTCAATCAAGTTTGTTTTTAAAATAAGACTTAGGACTTTCTTGGATTGTGTGTGTTAAGATGCTCTAGTCCCAACTGCTGCACTGTTTTTTGTCTGTTAAAAGTTATTTGCATCACTGTAAGTCATAGGTTGATGAAACTTGGTATAAATAAATAAGTCTCAGCGCCAGACTAAAAATTACCAAATTGTAACATGAAAGTATTTTGCACCTCCATATCTTAACCCTAGAATCTATGATTTAAAACTTGATATGCAGGTTCCTCAGCAATTATGTTACATCATCTTCATTCCATTATTTTACATTGACCTTTAATGCTGTTTAGTTGAACTAGTTCCGAGTTCACTCTGTACAGTAAATGTATTGTGTCTGATTTACAAATTTTTTCAATAAAAAATGACTTACATTTAAGGGGATCAGGTTGTGAAATCAAATATTCTTTGAAATTCAGACCAAACATTCTTCTTTTAAATTTAACATCTCTATCAATCACAAAAAGAAACTTAAATTTATTCTTTATTGATGTCAAGACATCTTAAAGCATTCATCTGAAGCATCTCACCATTAAAGTTACCTAATTACATTAAAAAGATAAAAAAAATAGTCTTGACTATTATAAGATTTGTTTCATGACAAAATGTAACACTTCGCTCAACCATTCGGCAATTCTAATTTCTTTCATTTGTATAAAAAACAACCTTGAAACTTCTACAGAGATATTAAAGATGACTTTTTCTTTAATTGCTTCTTTACCGAAAACAATTCTTTTTATTGAGTTGCACTGTTTATTTTCTTTTGCCTGCTTGCTTTAAATAATTCTACGATTCTTAGAACATTCTATTTATTTTCCTGTCAGTGAATTCAATAGTTTATAAAAATGTCTCATCTTTCTTATACTTTGACAATAGTTCATTATGAAACAGGCTAGAAAGCAATTTGTTAATGCAGAGTTTGTTGTTCAAGACCATTTCCTTGTAAATTTAACTATTTCTTTTGTTATTGATGATTGGAGAGCAATTGACCAATCAATAAGCCTGTCACATCTTACTGAACCACATGGAGAGGTTTCTAAAACCACTTATTTTTAATGCACATGAATCAGAATGGAGATCTTTAAGCATATTGGTATGGGAATTACTAGATTTGTCTGGCTTCATGCAATATGGAAATAATTTGATTCTTTGACAAATGGAATTTGAAAACAGATAGGGTTTCATATCATAAAATCAAAACTATAGATTTCTGCAAGATCTTTGAAGCTATAAAGCAATCATATGGCAATTTAGACTCTCAAATAAGGGTAATGACAAAATTACATAATACAATAAATTCAATAATAACATTTAAACTATTGATAGGAATCATTTGAAAGGAGAATGCCCGGAAAGAGCACAAAAAAATAAGAGCACAATCCTATCAGAATAAAACTTGTATATACCAGGATGTTAAATAAATATATTTTGTAAGTCATTTTGTAAGGACCGCCACACAAAAATCAGCCCAATTACAGACCTACATAAAAACCTTACATTTGAATATGCAATTAAAGAAATGCTGGTACAATTTGAAAATTTGTCAAGAAGCTTCTGTTTCTCTTATGAAAGAAAACTTCATAAATGGAATAAGGAAAATTAAAGTTTGTTTTTTGCCTGCAAAATGATGCCTCCCCTGTTTCCCTCCAAAATTTCTAAGTTCAAAAGGTCCATAAACTCCACAAAATTTGAGGATCAAAATTTACTGGTATTATGCACAACTACATATGGTGTCCTTCCTTCATGCCAAGTTTCTTTGAAATCTGTTGAATAGTTCCAGAGGAGTTGCACTGACAATTTGCGAATTGAGGATTGTTAGCAAATTTCTTAGTTAAAAGGGCCATAACTCTAACAAAATTTGAGGATCAAAACTTACTAGTAATATGCACTACATATGGTTTCCTTCCTGCATACCAAGTTTCTTTGAAATCTGTTCAGTAGTTTCAGATGAGTTGCTCTTACAAGATGTGAAATGAGGATTGTTAGCAAATTTCTAAGTTAAAAGGGCCATAACTCCCACAAAAATACAGACAGACAGGACAAAAACACTATGTCTCTCAACCAAAGTGGGGGAGACATAAAGGTAATAACAAACTTACCAAACTTGGAGGATCTAGCTCAAATATCAAAAAGAAAAGACAAAACAGGGGAAAACATTTGCAATTGTCCTGACTTGGTACATTTCAGGCACTTCAAAAGAAATGGTGGGTGAAACCAGGTGTTATGGCACCAAACCTCCCTCTTCCATTGCAATCTTAGGGTCTGGTAGTAACACAAAACACAACAGAAAAGCTTGTATCATAAACCTACCAATTCCCATTCTACAGCCTTATATAATGCCATTCATTACTGATTTGATTCTGGATTAGTTTACCAAATCAATGCAATGTCTCCCAAACATGCAAGCTGAAAGACATTAGCAGGATTAATGGGTGCAAAGATTTCTATCAGCAAAATTATCAAATCAGCTCTAGAAAGTAATTTTTATTATCATTTTTATCTTGTATAGTTTCATGCAACATGTGCAAACCTGTGCAGATTTATCAAATTAACTGGTGGGGAAATGCATGTTGATCTGCAAGGATTAATAAGCATCTAGTAATGAACATGAGTTTAATACATGAAGATTTTAAGGGAATTTAATAATGATTCTTACATTACCTGAAATAAATTAGCACGCAGGGAGAAAATATTAAATCCAACAAAATGTTTGATATTATTACATGGCATTGTTTAGCCTATCAAATATTATAATATATCTTAATTAATTGTATGCATACAGTAAAATGCAGTTATAGCAAATTAACAGTCTCCAAAATTCCAACCTAACCACAGGTGTACCATGGCACATGATGTGATGGGAATCCCTCCTGTGAAACACAGGTCATTGTGCAGGGTCCACTGCAAAGGGGGACTCAGGATGGCTTGACGGGTCAGGCCCTCCCATTTGTCAGGAAAATTTGGTTTGGAACTGTATGAAACAAGAGGTCCCAGAAGATTTATTTTTAATTGCATGCTCTCCCGTTTGAAAATATCTGAATCCGCCAGAGCACTTGGTAAGCTTATTTCTGTCATATGAGCTCGACCAGTCCTTAAGTTGCTGGTTAGTAGTCACAACTCTAAATACCCATTCAATGTAGCATCAACCATATCTGACAAAATTCATGTCAAGAAAACTTAACTATTGCTTGAAAAATTAAATAGTAATAAAATTCCATCTCAATACTTCTTAATAAAATCCTGCATTTGGACTTGCCATTTCAAATATATATAATTTCAAGGGACTTATAAAATTTATGTTCTATTGCAGGGAGAGAGGAAATTGTAATATGTTTCTTTTCTCTATTAGATTAAAGATATCCCTGAAGATCTTAATTTCCTGCAGAAACCCATTATTTCCAAATGTTCGACATATCCTATATATGCTTCAGAGTTGCACAATTTTACGTCTAGGTAACCTATATTTCAATTACATTTAGAGCAATTGGTTCATTATAAGGGTGCTATGTGGAATTATTGTGCAGGTTCTATATGCTGAAAAGTAAGACGTGCATTTGAAAAGTAGAAAAATCAGCTGAACAAAACTTTGAGTTTTGGAATTGCTAAATCTGTATTAATGTATTGGTTGGAAATACAGAAACAACCCCCACCCACCCACCCACACCAAAAAAAAATGTTAATGTCTAACACATTTTTATAAACAAATGCCTCAGAAATACCCTACATATTCAAGAAAAATCACTAACTCTGATCTATTTTTAAAAGCTTCAAAAACAGGCCTAAATTGCAAATGCTATCAAAAACACATTTGGCAATAGATAAGACACATCCTTTCTGCTGCTAACAATAGATCACATCCTTTGGTGGCCCAGGAGCACTCTCATTAAACAGGCTCTGGACTTGGGAGGCAAAAAACCACCTGAAGACAAACAATTGATACTAGATTCAAAACCAGCCAGCTCACATGGGGAAAGGCAGAGAGCAGCTAAAGATCAGAACAAATGAAAGACAATTTTGTAAGCTCTATCCTGGTTCAGGCAGCAAAAAGAATATTAAGAAAATTTGTATGCTGTATCTAAAATTGTTCATGTTAAAATTGACATTGAGTTGAATTATTTCCAAATTGGGAAAAGGCTTCATTGTTGCAGGAAGAACAAACTAGAAGTGTTTTAGTAAAAGACCTGATATAACTAGGCCATCAGAAGTAAATGAGTAGAGGTTTTCTTCGTTTTTATCATTACTTACCATGTTTAGCATTATGTAAAATAAAACCATATATAACCTTTTCGTCCTAGAGTGACATTTATGAACTACAAATTTTAAAGTCTTTAGAGTAAGAAGTTCAATGACTTCAGTACAATACCGATACCTAAAATTAACATGTACTAAGATGATATAAGATGCACTAAGTAAATGCATACTTAAATGAAATCTTATTACAGACACATTTAAAGAGTGGATTGCTTTTATGAATAAATCCAATATTTCTGTTGAATTAATTTTTAATAATCACATATCTGACAAAATGCATCTTTTACATAGGCCATAATAAAAAAAATCCTTAATTTTCACCCATATTTCTTAACAATATGGGGCAGGTAGACAGATTTTAATTTCCATGTTGACAAAATTTTCTGTCATTTTGAAGGAAATTGACCAAAAAGGGACATAATTTGTCAAAAAGTCAAAGTAATATTTTTTTAGACCCCTTTAAAAATCGGGACAGGAGGGGATGAGATTCCATGATATTTTCTATATTGGCCTTAAAATGTAAAAATTTATCCTGTTTGATCTAGTCTGCATCAATATATGTTAACTACAAAGAGAACTAAATGTTTAAATTATTGTCAATGTTATTTCTTTTTGGTCTCGGAGGACTAATACCTTGCCAAAGTGTAATTGCAAAGTTACATGATTCACATGCATAAGAAATAAATTCTCAGCAAATACAAAGAAAATCTGCATGACAAATTTCCAATACATTTCAAATTTTTTATTTTAAAATTTAAACAATTTACTATATTTTGTATTTGGTTGGTTGAACAAGCATGCAATAAGTATCTATTAAGATATCCTTTAATGCATAATCAATGTTTCTGTTTTCTTTGACAAAGTGGAAAGAACCAACATTGAATAGAAAAATTAATAGATTTAAGGGTGATACCTTTGTGTTTCAATGTGTTTCATAAATATTTTAAGATGTTAGTGAGTAAAGCAATGATCTGTTAAATTAAAAAAAAATTTCAGTCAATAACATTGATACAGCAAGGTCAGCCGGACCCAGTTCTAGACAAACATTTACTTTTATTCTTGTTTCTTGTTTTTGGTTTGCTCGAGTTCTTGTTTTCTTTTATTTTCTGTTTTCAAATAGATATTGATCTAGTAACTTACTGCATACTTTCATATTGTTTTTTTTATCGATATATATGTAACACAGATAACCTATCTGAACCCAACCTTGAGTGAACTGAAAACTTGTCTAAACCAACCATGTTTTATTTGTGTTGTTTTGGGGGTTGAAATCCCCCCTCCCTCCAAAAGTTCAAATTATTTTTATGCAGAATTTTGGCAATACCTCCCCTCCTATCATTTGCAGCAAAAATTTCTTGATTCAACCCTAATTTATATTCTAAAATATACATTTAAATCCTGAATCAACCAAACACTCATCTAGAGTAACATATATTCTATAGTCCCACAGGGTGTCGTACTGTTTCTTAGGTTTTTTTGACAACACAACTACAGTGCTGTCAAGTCTCACAGATTTTGCGTGAGAATCACGCATTTTGATCTCAATTTGTTGGAAAATTCCTTTGATTTTGACTTTGTTTTTTTTTCTTTGATCTTTGATTTTTTTACCAAATCTCACCCATTTTGGTGATGAAAACTTGGAAGCACTGCAACTACATGTATTTGATTATTATTTTTTTAAGTTATATGCCATTATTAGTCTAGGGTTTTGGAATAGGCTCTAAAGACTTTTGTAAAATCATTTTATTTTTCCCATGGTTTTAACTTCCTCATTAATACAGAAGGTTGAGGGTCTATTTCTAAAGGCCTTATATCAAGGTCTTTAATTCCTGGTAATGGAAGTCCCTTTTCTATAAAGTCTGCTACTTCAGTTAAACTAAGAACTCTGTCTACATCATTGGAAATTTGTATTAAATCTGAATTATCTCCCTTAGAAGAATTATTTTCCTTATCATTTATAGGTGTAGAGATCTGAATATTACATTGGTCAACTTTTCCTTCTTTTGAATCTGTTCTGTTTGAGCTACATTTTGTTTTGTCTCTTCCATATGATGTGTTTGTCTCACTTTTATCCAATTTGGAGGAATTTTCTGTTAATTCTGGACAAATTGTCTCCCTTTGAGGATGAAGATTTGCTTTTAAAGTTTTTGTCTCATCATTTGCAGTTTCATCTTCTGTTGAAATACTGGTACAATTTTCTCTATCATCATCTGAAATATGCAATACAGAAAAAAATTAATTACCACATCATTCCCAAGAAAGTACAAGGTATGAAAAGGGCTATTCAAATGTGAAGTTTTATGTTAAAATATTGATTTATAGGCTATTAAGTAATGAAAGTAAATAAATTTAAATGTTTTAAACAAATAATAGATCAAATCTGATTTTAGAATTTGATCAAACTTGATGAAAAAATTGCCTTTTCTCAAAATTAATCAAAATTTGGTATATTTTTGTATGTTTTTGGCTAATAACTATGAGCCGACAAGCAGCCCACAAAAATATTTCAACTGTGGATTTGGCGTAAGAGACCTATTGTATCCAGAAATACCTATGTGGGCCACAGGTCAACTCATATTTAAATCTCATAAAAACTGTTGTTATTTTAACAATTTTAAGGCAATTTTGCTACATTTCATAGTTCTATCATTTTGTGCACATGGGTAATTACGCCATATGTCAAATTTTCAATAAACTTACATGTATGCCTGTTAAAAAAAATATAACTTCCACTTCCAATTTTTGAAAATTTGTCCAATTTAGGGGCCAATTCGTGCTCTTTTCCTATCTTGACCTAATTCTTATAGTGCCTACTTGAATCTAGTGAGCAAATTGGTTCACAGATTAAGAAGCATGAAAATATTCTTACTGTTTTTTAACAAATCCTATGGATAATATTTAGAATATTCTTTAGTTAAGAATAAAAATACTAAGTATAATTGTCTTGAGGTTCACAGCAAGTAAAATTATATTAAGTATCCCTAAATGCACTTTTTAGCATATAATTTGAACCATAAATCATAAGAAGTGACAGTTTATATTAAATTTAAATATCAACAGGGGGTATGTTTTCTCTAAAATACTCACTGGAGATGCAACATAGCTTTATTTTTTGGCAACAAGCCATTAATTATTGTTCTATACTATATTCTGGAGGATTTAATGAAAACCAAAAACAAAATTATTATTCCTTTAACTTCCTGAACATGCATTTTCATGAAGGCATGTGGTTTATTTCAGTCTAAATCCTGTTTGATATTTTGGTTATTCATTTTACTTAAGAGAATTTTAAATGCATGATAAATGTTGATTAAATTTACATCATTTTTGTCTGATGTTAAATGCTCAAGACAAACTGCAGTAAAATTTTGCTTTCCTTTATTCAATTTTAAGCCAGAGATCAATAAAGATTCTGTGAAGAAATGTTTTATATTATATAGTAATTCTAAGCATAACTGGATTTCATTAAGTGTTTGGTTTAAGGTGTTGGCTTAGAACTTGAATTCTTACTACTTGTACATGTATGAAGTTAAGGTAATAACAAAATTACTGAACATGGAATCTCAAACGTCCGAGAAAAAGAGACAAAACAAGACAAAGACACAATGGAGAAATTGAAGATCACAATGGTCTTGACTTTGTACGGGCATTTGATAAGAAAGGGTTGGGGTTTTTTCTGTGCCAAACCTTTCTCTTACATTGTAATCTTATTGTCATTTAGAAACACAAAACAAAAACATGGTTTTGAGACACATTATGGAAAGTGAACACAGTGAAACAACAGCCATACACTAATGTAAGCAGGGTTATAAACCATTAAATCAGTTACCTTCAAGTTTTATGCTATTTTTTTTCAAGCTATAAATCTTTCATGGTTACTTAAAATGTAAATTCAGTGTTTTGATGGTTTTCTTAGCTCCAGTAACAAATTAAAATTAAGATACTTTGCTCATATTTGTTTATTTTTCCATTCAATCCATTAAAGGTGGGGCTCCAAATTCTGTGGTTTTGTCCAAAAATACTTTAAGTGGATCATTAAATCTGATAATAACAAATAACTTTGACCACCTGAAGCTAATCTGATATTTAATAGTACATGTAATTTTTTTAAAAAGAAAGAATCTGGAATATGTGCCAGAAAGACACGATCCACACATTGACATAATTTTTATACATCATCAAATTTAAAAGCAAAATCACAAATTTTGATATTGTAAATTGAAAAAAGGAACACATGTACGAAGTAAATAATTATGTCATAATGTAAGAATATATGCAAGACAACTAACTGTTATTAAAAACAGCCATTTTTTATACATGTATATATAAATCTAAACAAGATAAGGACTCACCAGTTTGTCTTTCAAGCCATTTCTTATAATCATCAGCTGAAATTTTATGGAATGATCTAAAAAAAAAAAAAGAAAGTAAGAAACTCATTAAGATTCAAATACCATAAAATTTAACTTTCAAATGATACACATTGTTGTAATAATAGTAGGATGCTTAAGATGGTATGAAATGTTTATTTAGGTGATATACCTTAAGGTAAAAGTCTTTGATACAATTATTAGAAGGTGAAAAAAATTGATATTGCAGTCAAATAACACTCCATACTAATTGAAAGAGATGACAGATAATGTCTGTAAATTTTTTATATTAAAGGGGGTCTGAGTTAGTCAAGCAGTCTCAGGAATTTATTTAAACACCATACTCAGTTTAGTTATTTTGCAATGAAGGTGAGTGTGAGTTCCACTTTAGACTTGAACACCTTTTCAAAAATAATGGTTTCATCTAGCTATAGGTACTTGGATTCCTCAACTATCAAAAAATGTCTTATTTTACCTATGTGTATAAGAAGGTTCTTAAACTTTTACTTATTTTACTCTGACTCGCCTCAGATACAAATACACGATTTTTTTGTGATATAAGGGAGATAACTCTATCACAATTAATAGAATGAATAATCATACTTGGAGAAGTAAAATATTTTAGATTTTAAGACATCTGCTTCTGTAAAGTTAGGAAGATCTCTGATTTTCTGTAGTCCTTTCTGGTAAGTCTCATCATTGGTAAAGTCATACTTGTGGAACTCTAAAAATACATCCTGATCGCAAACTGATTCCATCCTTATAGATTCAAATCTGAAAGTTGATCAAATTTTTAAACATAAGTCAGAAAACAAATGACAAGCAAATCATAACTTTTAATTTTGATTTTCAATGGCTTTCAAACACTTGAAAAACTGAACCACAGCTCACAGATATATACCCCTACTCCAAAATTACTGATTAGCTGATCAATGTTTAAACTATATGTAGAACTGGTGCACATAGCAGCACATTTACAAAATGTCAAAATAAGTTGTCAAAGTATAATTACCAAAATTTATTGGTGAGTTAAAAGCTAAGAGATGGGCACATTGCACATTGAGCTGTAACAGACAGGATGGTGAATAGACTATCACCCCTAATTTTCAAGTGTGAGGTAATCAAAGCATAGAAATCTTAGTGTATTTGAGCAAAATGTACATGTACCTTGATTTTAAATGTTTTGATTTAAAAAGGTGATCTCTTTCATTTCCGTATATTAAATAAACATGTGTGGAGGAAACCCAAATAAAGGGTATGATTTTTCATTATGATATTCATTGTTGTAGGAATCTATCAATGTGTCACATTGATACTTGTGTTTTTGCACTTAACTAGGAGAGCTACATTAATTTTATATGCTCCAATTGCATCATGTTTGTTCCGATATTTTGACAAGATTTTGTTATCATCATACACATTCTTTTTTCTTCTTTTTCTCATTATTTTTTTCTGGTAAATATTTGAAATCTCAAATTTTATTGTGGGTTCTATAAATGATTTGTAAATTATTTTCAACTTCTTCAATTATAATAAATGGTTATTGATAATAATGATATACAAGTTTTCAAAATTAGACAGTGAAAATAGTTTTCTTTGAATCTCATAACACAAAATTGAATTTAACATATTTATTGATAATATGACTTTGAACACAGCAGAATTCTTTATATACTGCATAGTCTGTGCAGAAAACACAGCATCCTGCACTTAACCAAAGCCTGAATATCATTTCAGTAAATTTGCAGTCTTTACTACATACAGACTGTGGACAAAAGTATTCGCACGATAATGGCGGACGCAACGTTTATCGTTGAATCGGTAAATTTTATCCCGGTATTTTGGTGCTGTTTTAGGTTTTCAGCTGACACCGTTAAAATAACATGATGTCAAGGTTAAATATTACGTCATTTAAATAGTTTCGTCTGCTAACTTTGTTTGTAAACATACAAAATAGTGATTTTACAAGATGGGTCGTAAATCTTACGAGTTGAGTATGGGCTGTAAAGAAAACATTGTAACTTTAGTCCGAAAGGGAATAAGTTATGGAAAGATCGGCAGCATGTTAAATATACCCAAGTCAACCGTGTTTAGTATTTGGAAAAAGTTAAGACAGGAAGGGAAAGTAGAAAACAACCATCGAACTGGTCGGAGGAAATCTATAGATGAAAGAACTAAAAGGAAGCTCGTGCGGCAGGTGCGTGTTGATCGTAAGTTGGTCTTATCTGATGTGACAGTAAATTTTAATGAAAATAACAATATAAATTTATCAAAGAAAACAGTCTGGCGTTGTTTGAGAGAAAATGGTTATAAAAGATGTGTTTGCAAGAAAAAAATATGTGTCCGAACTGAGAACAGAGTCAAGCGGGTGAGATGGTGCATGGAAAAAAGAAGGTGGTCCGTAAATGTTGAATGGAAAAGGGTTATTTTTTCAGACCAAAGCCAAATTGTGATTGGGACTGATTGCAGAGTTTATATTTGGCGGAAAAGTGACGAAGCTTGGCTACCGGAATGTATCTCTCCTGGTGTTAATAAGAAACTGAGTGTTATGATTTGGGGTTGCATAACGTTCAATGGCGTCGGCACACTCTGCAGGGTGAATGGAAACATTAATTCGGAAAAATACATCGATGTTCTAGAAAATAATTAATGGCCAGTTGTTGCAAGACATTTTCCTGATGGAGACTATTTGTTTATGGACGATAATGCCCCTGTTCACCGATCTCGAGCTACGAAATCGTACAAAGATGACAACCAGATCCCATCGCTAGATTGGCCAGCGCAATCTCCGGACTTAAACCCTATTGAAAACCTGTGGCTAATAATCAAAAGAAAACTTCAACCACACACCCCTGCAATAAATACTGTAAATGAGCTTTATGACAAAATTTTTGATATTTGGACAGAATTCAGCGTGGAATCAATACAAACTTTGTACAGATCTATTCCGGACAGGGTAAAGAGAGTTCAGAGTGCTAGAGGTTACATCACAAAATATTAAGGTAGGACATTTTTATTCATAAAATCTTTGGAAATTGTTTTAAACAATAGTTTTGCCATCACTTAGTTCATGTGTATTTGTTGTCATATTTCAGTCATAAAATGACATTTTTGTGACGTCCGCCGGTGTCGACTAAAAAACGTCCGCCATTATCGTGCGAATACTTTTGTCCACAGTCTGTATCTAATTACTAAATAAGGCATTGCAGCATCTAGATCAATATTTTTTAAATAAAGTTTAGTAAATAAGGCTTCCAAATGCTGTAAGGTAATTTCATTATTTTTATTATCAAATCTATTTACATGAAGATTATTTTGGGGTAATTTATATGGAACGCCAAATTAACATATATTCAATTAATTGTACCTATCTTCAAATAATTGAAGATATCTTCAAATAAATTGAAGATATCTTCAATTCAATTGTACCTATCTTCAAATAATTAAAGATATCTTCATATCAATTGAACCTATCTTCAAATGAATTATACCTAGGTGCAATTTAATTGCACCTAGGTATAATTCAATTGTACCTATCTTCAATTGAATTGAAGATATCTTTAATTCACTTGAAGATAGGTCTAATTCCAACATCTCCATAATTCATTTGGAGATATCTCCAATTCATTTGAAGATATCTTCAATTCATTTAAAGATATCTTCAATTCATTTGAAGATATCTTCAATTCAATTACACCTATCTTCAATTGAATTATACCTATCTTCAATTCAATTATAGATATAGAGACAATTGAATTGAAGATAGGTTTAATTCAATTGAAGATAGGTTCAATTCGATTGAAGATAGGTTCAATTCAATTGAAGATAGGTTTAATTGAATTGAAGATAGGTACAATTGAATTGAAGATAGGTACAATTGAATTGAAGATATCTTTAATTGTGCTGAATTGTACCTAGGTACAATTGAATTGAAGATATCTATAATTGAATTGAAGATAGGTATAATTCAATTGAAGATAGGTATAATTCAATTGAACATATCTTCAATTATTTGAAGATAGGTACAATTAATTGAATATATGTTAATTTGGCGTTCCATAAATTTATGCTCTATTTAAGGCATCTTCGCTATACATGTATACAGCCTAGAGGGTTACAATCCAGCCCCCTGAGGGGCCTTGGCTAGCAAAGATGTATTTAAGGTACAAGGCCACATTTAAATGAATGTCTATTTCCTTTCCCCTTGGTCTACCCTTTGTAAACTGACCATGCAGTTAGGAACTTTTTTTAACTGGATGTCATGAAAGGTTTCACACAATGATGGCATGAACATCAGCCTATGAATGAACTTGACCAGCAAGAATGAGGATATGCTACTGTTGTTGATATACAGATTTGTGTTATGCGCGGAAAATTGCAAACCTCAGAGAAAAAAAAACTATGGAAAATTTGACCAGTTTACACATTAATTAAGGTCTTTCCCTTCCACAGAAGGAAAGACCTTACTGTATTTCTTATGATTATTATTATTATTATTTTTTTTTTTCCGCCACAAAAAAAAAAGAAGAAATACTTAACGTAACATTATGAAACTTCATACCATTAACCGACACTATAAGGGCATGACTTGAGTAACCCTGCGAAACCGATCTATTTTTAGTAACGGAGTTATCTGCCCGGAACCCAAAAACCTTGTTTGCAGATTAACTCAATAACCGTAACCGTTATCAAAAATCTGAAGCCGGGAAAATGTTGCTAGACTCATGGTCATGATTCGTCACGCAAAAAATTTTTTTTCGATCAACTTCCTGGTTACGCGTTTTTGACACGAAAAGTGTCGCGACTCGTCAAATTTTTTTTTCTTCAAAACGGTTAGTCCTAGAGACTTGGGACCTTCACCAATCATCCTAAATGACATATGTTACATCTAAAAATGTCAAGGTCAAAGGTCAAATCTCAAGGTCAGAGGTCATGGTACACCTTGTTTGCAGTATAGCTCAAAAACCATACAAAATTGAAGCAGACATGTAATGGGAAAAATACTCGTCTCATTTAGACCTTTATTTGATATAAAGGGTCGAACACTGTACGACAAACCGTTTTCGAGTTATGGCCCTTAACGCGTTTCAGCTTATCCGTTTTTGGCTTATAACTTTTAAACCGTCAGAGATAATATAGTAAACATATGGGTTTTTAGTGACCGTCATTATATGTCCTTCAATTTAAGACCAAAGTCGAATGGTTACGGGCAGCCATTTTCAAAATGGCTGACACCGTAAACAGTTTTTATTAAATAACACTTAAACCGTACAAAATTGAAGCGGACAATACATGGAAAAAATGTTTGCCATGTCGAAATCTACAAAAAGTGTTTCAGGTGCGAAAGCGTAAAACTTGTCGTTTTTGAGTTATCGCCCTTGATTCTTGTTTTTAAATGATTTTTTGTTTATAACTTTTAAACCATAAAAGATGATGAATGAAACATAGGGTTCATTTGAAACAGGATTAAATTACCTACAATTTGAACCCAAACAGTACATGATTCGATCGAACGGTTTCAAAATGGCGGCCATAACAATTTTCGCGAAACACGTTTTTTGCCAATAACTTGAAAACCATAACAGATAGTATAGTAAACATGTATACTTAAATGAATCAGTATATAAAGAGCTACAATTTGAGTCCAAGGTCAAAGGTCAGAGGTCAAGGTCATTCCCTAGCAACAAGGTAACATTAATGAAAAGTCCATAGCAACCATATATATTCTAAACCAAAACTACTTTTTGAGTTAAGAGTTAAGTTTTTTCAACCGGAAGTAACCCCTAGTCCATAGCAACCGTCATAAAAGTCCTTAGCAACCATACTTTTTCTGACTCTAGGTCCCCTGCTCTTCATTCTGGAGCCTATATCACAATAACTGGCAACATCTTGTCATAAACAAAGTGACTCAAATGTCTTGAGTCCTTGTATAAAATACCATAACAAAAACATAAGACAGGGAAAGACCTCACATTTGTTCTCTGAACAAATGACTTTTTAATTAATAAATACCATTTCAAACTTTGTACCTGTTTGTACCAAAACATGAATAGGTCATTATCTAGAACGGAAGTTGGTGAAAGGTCAATAATTAGGACGATTAGTGAAGGAAGTTAATTTTCAAAATGAAGTATTTTAGAGCATTTCAGAATTGTTTAATATTATCAAACAAAAACTAAAATGGTTACTTTTGAGGTGAGTCTGTCTGCAAATAAAAAAGATCTTAAGATAGGAACAACAACAATTTACATGAAATAGATGTAAAAATTTCTTCAAAGTTAGGTAACCTACACCATTATACAGTGGAACTCCCTACCAGCAAGTGTTGTTAACGCCAACACTCTGGATGCCTTTAGAGTACAGCTGACCCCAGCTGTGCTCTACACACTACATTAAATTCCAACATACCCTTTGTACACAGTTTTAATCACATTTTTCTGTTTAAGCTGCACATTTTTCCCTAAAATCAATAAATTACTATTTTAGCCACGCTGCGCAAACAGTTCGTAATTATCAATGCAGTGATAGTGAACTGTATACCTAAAGAGGAAGAAGAAGAACCTAGCTGAATCTCTGGTTGGTTAAAATACAGAGTCAGAGGAGGACAGAGAATTGATAAAAAAATGAATCTCTTATGCAATCATGTTCACAAAACACTTTTATTCCAGGAAAAGCAATACAGAAGTCTTTAAAGGTTTTTAAGCAGGATTTCATTTTTATGAAAATAATGAAAATGATTGTGTTAATTCTGCCAATTCTGGGGCAAAAACTGAACTGTCCTTGTACATGTATGTCATTGCAGCCGTATCTCCTTACAAATGCAGGTTTAAGCCACTGTAATCAAATGAATCTGACTTTAAATGGTTTCTGTGTTATTTTGTATTTTTTCTCTCGTTTAGCTCGTGAGCCATTGCCATCACTTGGCTTCCTTTGTCATCTGGTGTTGTTGTCCTCTGTTAACATATTTTTAAAAATCTTCTCCTCTGAAACTAATGAACAGAATTGAATGAATCTTGGTATGATTGATCCATAGGGTGTCCTGCACAAAAGGTAGTGTTTCGATTTTCAATCCTTCAAAAAACATGGCCACCTTTACTATAAATAGACCAGGGGGGTCAGACTACTGTTTTTGACATATAAAGTGAAAACTATATAAGATAAAGATAATCTGAAGCACTCTACCTACTTCAGCATCAAAAGCTCTACAAAAGTATGCCTATGGTCGAAGTTGTCAGGCGCGTAGCTACCCGGAGGCACGGCAGCATGTGCATCCACATAGATTTCACCAAAAAAAAATTGCGTCCATTTCTGACAAATACGTCAAGGCTCATAATGTCGTATTGATAGTTATTGACAATTGTTTTATTATGGACGCTTTATTTTTTCTGAAAATTCGTTCCTTTACCGATATTTATTATTAACGTGTTGATGCCAATGAATGCAACTTTCGAGTTGTCCGGTATAGACATGCAAAAGTTCAACTCATATTTGGTACTAAAGTTGGCAGCAGGCGCAGATCCAATGAAAGGCATACCGATCGAGCGTACTTACCCCTTCCAAAACTGACAAAAATTAAGTTTTTGCACAAAATCCATGAAAAAAACACTAAAAAAAGTGAGCCTCGCATCGCTCGTCGATACCAATTAACGAAAAATTCTTACATCCCCCTAAACTAAAATTCTGGGTTCAATCTGTTGCAAGCAGTTCCGATACTTTTGTCATCGCAGATGCGTCACCTTGTTCCTCAAAAGTAGGATCAGATGAACAGACGTCAGCATTGACCAACCCTTCTGTTTTAACCCGTCATTACATGTCATAACCACATTACAAAAAGATAACGTAAAGATAGATTTGCTGACAGAGTCTTGGGAACAAACAGCAAAATTCAAATCTCCATTCAGGAAGTAAACTTTACTTTTTTTTTATTTTTATTAAACACGATATGCAGGAAATGATTCATTCATTTGAAATGCCTGCACCAAGTCAGGGCCATTGCTATTTCAGACATGACAAAATGTGTCTAACCGAAGACAAAATTCGATTCGGTCAGACAGAAAATGTAAAAAAAGTTTTGTTGAACATAAAGAAGAAAAACCCCAAACTGATATTTGGTAAGACAGATCCTTAGTCTACTATCTTCAATGACTCCGTTACATTTTTGTTTTGTTTTTTATTCTTTGACATATAAGATTGATCATCCTAGTTCGGTAGTTTCGTTATTACCTAATAAAAAGTTGTTCATTTTAGGAAAGTAATGTATACAAAAGATTTTTGGATAACTTTCAAATAACCCGCCTCCTTTCCTCTTTTGAAGAGCCTGTATTGTGGTCTACTGGAACATAAAAAAATAAACTATTTTGAGGAAAATGTGGTTCATACTCTGTCCGCATGGTCCGCCGTCTAATTTTCTATTCTGACTTCATTGGTTAGCGAAACAACTTTTTCATCAGACAAGAAATTAGTTTAATTTAGACGAAAACATATTTGGAGGTTAAGCGCTACGAGAAGCGCGAAACCCCAAAATGCTTATAAACATAAGAACACTGATGTTAAGAAAGTCATTAACGCATGTATTTGCCGTTAAGAGAAAAAAGTCGTTTGGATGTCTTTTGGCAGCCTGAATAAGGAACTGAATTATCTTGTGCCAAAGATACATTGATTATGTCATTTTTTCCCATTGAATATATAATTATTTGTTGATCAAAAGCATTCGTAAAATAACTGTTCAAGTTAAAAGTTCTTTCTTAAAATTTCTACACTATGCAACAAATGTGCAGTTTATACTTAAAAATACTAAAACTGTCTTCTTCAGTGTTCAGTTTCGTTCTGGTTTTAAAAACAATTATCTGGGACGGTCACGGATGAGTTTAATAAAAAAAACAAGCTCTTGAAAATGCTATCTTTCAGGAGCTTCCGGGGGGCTTCGCCCCCCTGGACCCCCTACCAGGGCTTAGCCCTGGACCCACTGGGGGCCTTAAGCGGCCCCCAGTCCAGCTTGTGCATCCACTTCTCTCTTAAGTTAGCTATGCGCCTGGTTGTCAGATGACTCCTTTCAGGGGTTATGGTCCTTTAAAGGTCAAAAATGGCTTTTTTTCATGTTTTTTTGCCTATAAGATAAAAACTTTTGCATATGGAGAAATGCTGTTGCTT
The DNA here is from genome assembly GCA_963971305.1 of Arcuatula senhousia. Taxonomy (NCBI): domain Eukaryota; kingdom Metazoa; phylum Mollusca; class Bivalvia; order Mytilida; family Mytilidae; genus Arcuatula; species Arcuatula senhousia. Next base: position 60,961,738 of record OZ020303.1, on the reverse strand, counting down.
ACTTAAACATTCAGCTTTTTTAGCTTTACAAAGGTCTCCGTTGGGCAGAAGTTGTCAGATGACCCCTTGGAAGGATTATGGCCCATTAAAGGTCAACAATAGCATTTTTTCATGTTTTTGCTTCATAGAATGAAAACTATTGCAGATAGAGAAAAGCTGTTGCTTGCTTAAACCTTCAGCTCATTAAGCTCTACAAAGTCTTCATTGGATTGAAATTGTCAGTTGACATTGTACGGGTTCAAGCTTATATAAAGACCCTTATAACCAGGTGAGCTATTCAGGCTCCTGGGAGCCTCTTGTTTTGTCGAAGCTGTATACATATATGTATATATTCTTTTGTCAGGCCATTCCTTGGAGTTTCAATGAAGGGGATACTGTCAAGTTTTGGGTCCACTATGGTTTGGTCATTCTTGGATTTGTATTAGCTGTCATTACTTTTATAGTCCAGTGGACTAGTCCAGCACCATATGGAAAACATGAGAGAAATGTGAGTATGGAAGTTTTTTTTTGATTTCTTTGGCATTTTTAAATGGCTCAAAGTTTACAAAATCATATCTTTTGTTTTGTTTTCTTTTAAAACTGATCAAAATCTGTTAGGGTCACAACTATGATTGATTGATTGATTGTTGTTTGTTTAATGCCCAGTCTAGATAAGCTCAATAAGGCGCAATGCAGACATGTAAAAACTAAATAAACTGATGTTTCCACTGTTTATACTTATATGAGTTTAATGACACAAGAGATAGGTTATGACATCATCTTAATTAAAATAAAACAAATATCATGAATAAAACTGTAAATAACCATTTACTCTGTTCATGACATTTTATAGAAATATTTGAAACTGATGTTTTTTACTTTGCAAGTGGAAAGTGTTTTGTCAATTAAAAATATTTTGGATTTATCTTTTATCTGCCACACTTTCAGGATGCCAACTGGGGAGCCATGATACCACAAAGGCTAGGTCATATTCTATCTGATGCTGTTCCTGGTGTTTTGTTGTTTACCCTTGTAAGTCGACTTAACTTTAAAATTGTATTTTGTTGCAAGTTACAACATGTATATGTCTGTTTGCCGAATATTTAGGATGCAGGTGAAAAAGTCAAACATCTATAAAGCCGCCATTCTTTTTTTAAAAGAATACCTATAAAAAATTCAAGAAAGGAAGAAAAGAAATATTACAAGAACATTTATATTTCATTTAGACATAAATAAAGATAGCTTCATGAACGCAAAACAAAGATAACAACTTGAACTTTTAAGCCAAAGAAAACTCAGGTGCTTAGCACTTCTGACAAATGAAATATATGAAATATAAAAACTGGTTCAAACATGTATGCATGTACGTAATTGCAAGGCATGGATATCTAAAATTACAATGAACTACTGTATAGCGGGTAATTTTAGCAAGTTTTAAACTTTGTGATTGTATCCAAAAGGGGGTGTTTAATTTTTGCGGTCTGAATTTTTGTGTTAACAGAATCTAGAGTGTGTAAAATACATAGTATATAGAATTTTAAAAGTCATCTTTAATTTTAGGGATTCCTCGGATCTCAAGAATAAAGCGAAAATTAGAACCTTGCAAAAATTTCCCGCTATATTGTACATGTGTAAGTGTTCTTCCATCTAAGCCATCTAGCATTTATTTGAAATAATGAAACAATAACAACTTTTCAGGTATTTGTATTCTATGGCAGTGCTAGAGGATTTGCTAACTACACATTCTTAGCCCTGTTCCTTGCACATTATATTCACAGGTAAGATAAAGATAGAACTTAATTTCAATTAAAAAAGTCAAATCAAAATAAACTGTTTTCAGTACTTAGAAAATATCAAAATTTCTAAAATTTTCATTACAATTTTGTATATTCCATGTCTCCCAAAGTTAATAACATTTTTAATGTAGCAATGTTTAAACTTATCAAAGCCCTTATAGATGAAAGTAACAGTATTAAGGGACTGACCATTAAACTTGAAGGGGAAGTCCTTGGTGTTTTCCCAAAAAAAATATTTTGAAAATTTATTTGAATAAGAAAATATTCTGGTTGTAAAAGAAAAGAAAAAAAAATATTCTGAAGAAGGATTTAAGGTAATATTTGAAAAAAAATATTTTGTCACAACACCTTTAAAATAATAAATATTTTCCCACCCTTCCACGGAAAAAAAATTTCTGGTCAATACAAAAAAAAAAACAAGCCCCCCTCCTTCAAGTTGAATGGTTGGCCCCCAGGCACACCAATTTTTGATTGATTTCACTTTTTATCATATTTTTATTACAGAGGTATTTTACATCCAATGTTGATGAGATACAGAAACTCAAAGGTTGCATTGGGGTAGGTGTTTTCAGTTTAGAGATGTTTGTATTTTTGTATTATTATTCTTAAAGATTGTGCAACATATTTTAGAACTAAAAGTCACACATAAACACCATTAGGTACATTGCACTATCTATATAATTTATAGCAATTATTATTGACAATAAAATCTTGAAAAACAAAGTTCATGTACATCAACAGGCACATACACTGTAACAGAAGAGCCACAATATTGAAGCTAAAAATGAATACATAACCTGTTTTTATAATTTTTATGGCCGGACCATGTATGTGGATCAGCCATATACTTCTATTCTTGTCCGTCTGTAACACTTTGATAAAGTTCTTGGTTAAGATTCATTACTCGAATAATAGATGTTGGGGGTCAATGATATTTCACCACTAGATGTGTCTTGGGTGGGACTACACCACCCACTAGAAATTATGTCACTGTGACCTATATTTTATGCATGAATGACTTTGGTTAAGGTCCATAACCCAGGTTATACACATTGGGGCTCATAGGCACATTTTCTATTTAGAATAATAGGGGGCTTAAGAATAGTACACAAAAATATACTGGTGTTGTCAAGAACAAGTACTTTTAATATAAAAAGGTCAAGATTGCAAATTATGTCTTTATAAAGATACAAATTTTTTATGTTTATCATAATTAAAAAGTATTGTTTTATTATTTTAATAGGATTACCCTTGGTGGATTCTTCCCAAACTGTCTTTTCCATTATCTGAACGCTGATTTTGTCGGCTCAGCTTTTTTTAACAGTAATTATTACTAGTAAGTTTGTTATTAGATGTAAAGTATAAGCATTACAATCAATTCATGCCCCCCAAAAAATGTTAAACAATATAAGTTGAGTTATGAAATTAAATTAAAAAAAATTCTTTAACACAAAAAGAAGGGGGGATAATTCAGTGTTTCATTTTCTACATTTGTATTTCTTTTCAACAAATTTGGTCTAATTATGATTTTAGTTTTTATGAATCATTTTAAAATAATGTTCACCCGAGTCTATTCAAACATAATAAAGTAATTGATTTGTATCATACATGTACAGCTTTAAAAATAACAGAACAGTCACCTACAATCATAATTTTATAAGAGTATGATGTTTATGAAATTCCTACCAGAACCTCCACTCAGTGGGAGACGCTTCTCTTTACAGTGAAAAAAGGTCATTTTACCAGGGTCATGGAAGAAGCTAACTCTGGTATAGGTGTGTCCTTCAGCTGGACGAATCATGAAAATAGAGAGTGTTTAATAGTCGCTGGAGAGGGGCATTCCCCTAGAGTAACAAAGACTATAAAATCTTTTGTTTAATAAGAGTATTTTTTCTTTGACTCAAAATAATTGATTGGTATGTCTGTTAATATCATTTTATTTTTTTCCAGTGATCCCAGGTTTATTCTTGGTATCTTACTGTATATAACAGGTTATGCAGTGAACAGATGGGCAGACTGGAAACTAAGAGCTCTCAGGGAAAGGAAAGGTGAAGATGGTACATGTTCATTTTTTTAATTGCAAAACTCAAATATTAATCATTGTTAGTAGATATTGATTTGAAGGTTGATTAGGCCAAATAAAAAAGATATGTGTGTTTCTGTTTTCCCCGGCCTTTTTATTGCCATTTTTTGCTTAAGCACCATTAAACTTAAAATGTACTCCCCATTCACTCAAGGTAAAAAAAAATATTATATGACATTTCTTCGATGTAAAAAAAATCTTGACAAGATAATAGGAAAAAATTAAAATTTTCCCTTTATATTTTATGCAAAATATCATAAAAAGTGAAGTATAGTAAAAATCTTATTTCATTTAATTTAAATTAATTTTCATATAATAACCTCAAAAAGATTCTGGTGTAAGACCAGGGTAGTGATAACTTAAACGTCCTTTTAATAGTCATATAAGTAGTTCAACTACCCAATTAGTTAAATGCCTCTTGATGCCTTTACTGGAATAGATTTAATTAAATGAAATCATTCATTTCACACCTTGTAAATTATGTACCTGTAATTATTTTTCTGCTGGGTCATTTTGCCTAAAACCTTTTGTAAAATATTAAAGTAATATTTGATAACACTTAGTGGTCACTTGTGATTTTATTATCATTTCAAATATCTTATCATTAGCCAATGAAAAGCTTGAATTTGTCTAGATTTATCATCAATTATTCCTATTAAGGGGTCACTGCTCATACTTATTTTAAGTATAGTACTTTTGATGATTAAATTTTCGACATTCTATTTCTTCAAGCTGTGAATTATTATTCATTAAAAATATTTACTTAAGCCTTAAGATGAGTTTGGAATATTATTGTCCACTAGTTGACCATTTATTAATGCTCTAGGCATGTAATGATACTGGTTTTTCCTGTAATGTATGTTAGCATTTTATTCAATACTTTAACATAAGTAAAATTCTAATTGTGATGATGTTATATATTGAACTCTCTGTAGCATGCTTCATGACTGATACAAAAAAAATGAGAACAGTGTTACTCGTTTAAAAAAGTGGGAAAATATTGGTTGGACAGAAAAATCATAATCATAAGTTGAAAAAAGGATTTTGTTTTTCAGATCGGTTAACTCTTTGTGCTAGCATTAAGTTTAAAATTGTATTATAATAAAAAAGTCAGGAAAGGATATAAAATCTGAAAACTTTTAAATCAGTTAGCCTTAGTTATGGTTGCCATTAATCCATTTCTCCTCTTTGCCAGAACACCCTATGGATTAAACATTATTGCAGGACCAACAGTTGCCTACATCGCTATAGTGTTTAATGTTTTGATATTTGTTGTATTGTGTGATAAAAAACTACGATCACCATCAACCATCATCATGCAAGGACTCGCAGTAGCTGACAGTTTAACTGCTCTTTGTACATTTGGATTTGAGCCTTTGTTTTCATTCTTTTATACACAGATTGGACGGAATTATGAACTACCAGCTAATAGTTCAAGGACTGAAGAATTTGCCAGCGATTTTTCAGACGAATTGAAAAGGGTTAGCATGCTAGTATCTTTGGAATATCCATTCTGTATAATTCACTTTTGTGTCAACAGTTTATCAGACAATTTTCATTTAGTATCAGTTCTGTTAATGGGATGTCTTGGACTCCATAAAGTTTTGGTCATCAAGTTTCCAATTTGGAGTAGAATTAAAATAACTGTGAAGACTGCGATTGTCGTTTGTGCTGCCTGCTTCTTTATATCCATGGCTATTAACCTTCCCAAACTTTTCGTAGTGACTTTTCAATCGGATGGTAATGGAACCTGTCTTATGTCAGATCCCAATGAATTCTTAGAGAGATACATTTTATCTATTCATCCAATATTATATGCTAGTTTTCTCTGTTTTACTATAATTGTTATGATAGCAAGTACTAGCTTCATATTATTAACATTATGCCGACCAAAGAAAAACCTACGTAAAACCATTTCAGATGCGGAAAGAAAATCCTGCACTCTCATCACATATGTACTTGTTGTTTTTCTCCTTACTGAAATTCCAAGGCTGTTTTTAAATGCAGTAATAGTCGATGCTTATAAAATGGACTTAGATCAGGATAATATTGCTTGGAGGAAAATTAAAACAAAAATAGACGAACAACTTAAGTCACATTATGATGTGTGTTTTCTAAAAAAAGTCCAGGATTTTCAGTCATCTTACAACCTAAACACTAATGCTACATTTATTGCAACTAGGAACGAAAGCTGTGAAGAACTTACAGATGTTCCCTATGACATTGCAAGATATTTTTTGTTCTTTAAAATTGAATTTGATTGGTTGATGAATGAGGCATCCACTGACCTTCAATTGTCAATGAAACACAACTTAGACAATGTTTTTCTGAATAAAGTTTTCAATAGGTTATTGCCAGACCTTTTGAAAACTTCAGATCAAATCTTTGTAAATATTTTTACCCTCTACTATTGTATAAACTTTCAAATTGATTTTAGATTTTTTGATGCTATAATTTCAACATTTGTCGATTGTTACTTTTTGCCAGTATTTGAACTGATTGTAAGAAATCTAGATTTTTACATGCTGGTATCCTCCCCATATAGTGAGGCTATAAATTATATGTTGATGTTTGTCTGGGGGGCTACTAGTTTTACCTTGGAAAAGTTGAAGTTGTTGGTTGAAATTTTAAAGCTATTTTCAGTACTAGGATGTGCTTCTAATTTTATTATCTATGTATTGATTAGCAAGAAACTTCGAGAGGCTGTGTTTAAAAAGACGTTTCTTTCAAAATTGATGTCGTTCAAAGAAACTTCTGCTTCTTAATCCATGATCTAAAGAAATTGTCAATATGATTTCAATACATACATTAAACATGTTGCAAATTGAATTAAGTCTTATTTATAGTGCCAAAAAACTAATTTATATATAAAAAATGCTATTACCGCATTGACCATTTCACAGTTTTTGGACGTACTTAAAATTGAAAAACATAAATGCTGGAGGAAAAGTTTGCATTGCAGAATTGTTAAGCTCATTGAGTTCTACAAAATTAATTCAGTGTCAAAACTGTCAGATCAACTGTTTAAAAGTTATCTTCCTTTTACCATTAATTTTAACTGGTTGTTTTTTTTTGGAAAGCTTTGTTACTTTGTTTTCTTGATCTTTAGTGCGTTTACTATCCTTACCAGTTGCACATTAACACAAGAGATCAGGACAGTGATTCAGGCTAATGGAAGCCTCTAGTTTTAAATGCATGGCTTGTAGAGTTATTAAAATATCAAATTTGTATCCCAATTAAGATGTTAGAAAATTCATTAACATCAACAACTGAGTTGCAGAAGCTGTTAATGAACAAAAGTAAGAATTGATACCATGTCTTGAAGATGAAAATTGGAGAAAAATTTTATCACACTCATTAGATATTTGTCAAATGAGGAAACAAGCATTTTCTTTATCATCACTTATTCGCTGACTGATTTTTGACTGATCTTATGTTCATTACAAATTCTGCATTCATTTTCGCTGTTTTTATTGATAGGTAGCACAGGTTACTACATTCCCAATGGTGGATTGTTTGAACTGGTGTGCTGTCCAAACTACTTTGGAGAACTTGTAGAATGGGTTGGATGGTAATACTCTTTTGTTGATTTTCTAACAATTTAATTTTCAGGTCTATTATGAAATTGTAAATAAAATGACAGGATCCTAAAAAAATATATTAAAAAAGTTTTTTATGTAAAATTTGTATAAAAGAATAGAATAAAAATGTGTGTGTTAGCGTAACAAGTCCAGGCTCAATTTAAAAAAAAAGGGAAGGATGAATATCAGATTGTCATTCCCCAAATATAAACCAGGGTTGCCAGACATCCTTGAAACGTGGAAAAACCATTGAATTTCATTTGTCTGTTCAAGGTCCTTGAAAAGACCCTGAATTAAAAAGAAATTAAAATATCCTTGAAAAACACTGGAATTTGATAGTTCCATAATCAAAGGTTCATGATTGAACTGTTTCACAGAAAATTTCATCGAGGACTGATATTTTGTCGACTATTTTCATCCTTGAAAATGACTTATAAAATACTCTTGAAAAGTCCTGGAAAAACCCTTGAATTTTGCCACAAAAAAATAGTGGCAACCCTGATAAATGTATGTAAGTAATTATCTAATTTCTTACACTCAAATATTGCATACATTTGTGGTCTGTTTGTCTGTCACACTTAGTATTACCTATGCAGTTTACTTTTTCATTAATGTATTAATAGTTGATATACATAACCTTTTGTTGGATTCTCATGAAACTTATTTCAAATGTATGTTGACAACAAGCTTACTGGTGCAGGTGATCCATTAAATAAAGATACATTACTGTGATGAATATGTATTTTGGAATTGCTTTAAAATTTAAAGAATCTAAGGCCTAAGTGCATAAAAATTGTAAACCAGAATACCCACTTTACCCATCAATAGACCTCTACTATTTGTCAGAAATTGTAGAAAACAATTTTTTATTTCAGTCATTACGTCATGAAAAATAGAAAAAATAAAAGCAATTTAATCTGTATACATGTATTGTTAAAAATGCATTTTCTTTTTGCACAGGACAATAGCAACCTGGTCATTGGCAGGGCTTGTTTGGATGTTATTCAGTGCAGCAACATTCTTTCCCAGAGCAAGACATAATCATGAATGGTCAGTGTTGAAAGAAACAATTAATTCAACAAAATTTGTTTTATGGTTTTTTTTTTGTAATAAAATTACATTAATAATTGGATCAAGTGCGGAAAAATTACACACACAAAAGAATTCTATTGCTTATGTCTATGTAAGGTCAAAGTAGAAAAAAACAATACTCACCTTTATACTTCAGGTCAATTTATTCAATTTTACACCTTTTTATCCCATCTGACCAGAATGGCCATATGTGCTATTGCCATCACTTGTTTGTCATCCATCCATTAACTTTTTCAAACATTAACTCCTGACACCATGAGTCCAATTGAAACCAAACTTTGTTCAGTTGTTTAATTATTAGCATGGGTGCATCAAAGCAATCATTTTTGTCTTATAGCCTAAAAATTCGAGCATTTAGGTCAGGTGAGCGATTCAGGCTGCTGGAAGCCTCTTATTATTTTTGCACAAGTGTTTGTTACATGAATATACATAGTTTTAAGCCTTTGATTTTTTATTTATAGGTATAAACAACAGTTTGAGTTTTATCCTAGGAACAGGAAGACCTTGATACCATGGTTGTGGTGAACCACTTATTATAGACTTAATTTGCATCTCTCAGGATTTCAACATTTGTGATAAACAATGTAACTTTGACATGTACTTCTTAGACAGGATAATCGCCGTAGAGATTAGCCACAGCTATAGGTACAATGGCCTTTCAGCAACTGACCAATTAAAAGATAGCTGATGGTGGTGTTGCCTCATCACGTGTCAATTCACATATCAATGCATGCTTGCAATATAGTTCCTTTTCCAATATTCAATTACCACTCTACTTTTATACCCAACATGAAAAATCTTTTAAATTTGTAGATTATCCCTTTTTTTTTCTCTAATACCCCTAACAAAATAAAATTTCGATAAAAAGGATTTAATTAGTCTATTCTTGTCATTCAAACATATTATGTCAAAATATTGCTGTTTTATACTATCCAAAATTTTTACCCACTTGTATCTGCTTTGTTGTTCTCAGGTTGCTGAGAGAACTCATTGTTGGATTAAAAGAAGAGCTTGCAAATCTTCTGACTGAATTTTTAGAACATTAATGAAGTACAACCAACACTGACCCACCACTTTCTTGTTTTAAAGAGCTCCATTTCACTAAAATGTCTAGAACTGCCACTGAATTTTGTTGCTTCTGTTTTATATCTCTCATACTTCTTTGTGTAAGTTATACAATTATTAATTCTAATATATTATTGCTGTCATTGTGTCATTTTTATGTACAAAAGTACTTTATATTTATATGCATTTATCAAAAATAGTTTTTATTTATTTTTATATTTTTTATTTTTTTTGTGTATTGATTCCTTGAAGCTTTAATAGTACAATTACAAAAAAAAATGAAATACAATTGAATGTCTTTTTATACACCAAGAAATTTGTCTCAACAAAAAAAAATGTTTTATCCACTATAAATTAAAACCTAACTTTTTGAAACATAACCACTGCTAAGAAATCATCAAATTCGCTGCTGATTAAACCATCATAAAAACTTACAAGGAACCATCATCAACACAGCTAAAAAAACATCATAAACACAACTGAAAAAAAAACATCATAAACAGGACTGAAAAATATCAATTACACAACTGAGAAACCACCATAAACACAACTGAGAAACCATCATAAACACTCCAGGGAAAACCATCAAACTAAATGGAGAAAACCATCAAACTAAACTGAGAAAACCCACATAAACACAACTGAGAACACCATTGTATATATGAATAAGGAAACCATCATAATATAAGGGATCATTACATTACTCACATAACCATGCATACACTTCTGAATCATCTACATTGCTGAGAAACTGTTGAGAAAACCATCATTTGTATTGCTGAGAAAAAAAACATTTATTACATTGCTGAGAAAACAGTCATAAGTGCAACTGAAAAAAAAAAACATCTTGAACACTGCTTGGAAAACCATTATAAGTACAACTGAAAAACCATTATCAACACTGCTGAGAAAACCATTATAAGTACAACTGAAAAAAATCTTGAACTCTGCTGGGAAGACCACCATAAACACTCCCGAGAAAACAATCCAAAACAACTGAGAAACCATTTACAATGCTACTGAGAAAACCATCAGAAATACAACTGAGAAACTATCATATAATTACAAATGAAAACCTATAATAAATACAATGGAAGAAACAATGATACACTGATGAAAAAAAAATGAATGCAACTGAAAAAATCATACACACTTGTTAGAAAATTTTCAAAACTCAACCGGGAAAACCATCATAAATGCAACTGGAAAAACACAAAACATAAACACAATTAAAAACAAGAGGCTCCCAGGAGCCTGAATCGCTCACCTGGTCTTGATGTTGACCCTATACTTTTGTAGAGCTAAATGAGCTGAACATTTAAGCAAGCAACAGCTTTTCTCTACCTGCAATAGTTTTCATTCTATAGGCCAAAAACACAATTTTTCACCTATAACCCCTATAAGGAGTCATCTGACAACTTCGACCCTATGAAGACTTTTGTAGAGCTAAATGAGCTGAACATTTAAGCAAGCAACAGCTAATCTCTATCTGCAATAGTTTTCATTCTGTAGGCCAAAAACATGAAAAATGGCTATTTTTCAGAGGCCGTAACCCCTAAAAGGGGTCATCTGACAACTTCAACCCTATGGAGAATTTTGTAAAGCTAAATGAGCTGAACATTTAAGCAAGCAACAGCTATTCTCTATCTGCAATAGTTTTCATTCTGTAGGACAAAAACATGAAAAATGGCTATTTTTCACCTTTAAGGGGCTGTAACCCCTATAAGGGGTCATCTGACAACTTCGACCCTATGGAGACTTTTGTAGAGTTAAATGAGCTGAACATTTTAGCAAGCAACAGCTAATCTCTATCTGCAATAGTTTTCATTCTGTAGGCCAAAAACATGAAAAATTGCTATTTTTCAGGGGCCGTAACCCCTATAAGGAGTCGTCTGACAACTTCGACTCTATGGAAAATTTTGTAGAGCTAAATGAGCTGAACATTTAAGCAAGCAACAGCTAATCTCTATCTGCAATAGTTTTCATTCTGTAGGACAAAAACATGAAAAATCGCTATTTTTCAGGGGCCGTAACCCCTATAAGGGGTCATCTGACAACTACGACCCTATGGAGAATTTTGTAGAGCTCAATGAGCTGAACATTTAAGCAAGCAACAGCTAATCTCTATGTGCAATAGTTTTCATTCTGTAGGACAAAAACATGAAAAAATGCCATTTTTCAGGGGCCGTAACCCCTATAAGGGGTCATCTGACAACTTCGACCCTATGGAGACTTTTGTAGAGTTAAATGAGCTGAACATTTAAGCAAGCAACAGCTAATCTCTATCTGCAATAGTTTTCATTCTGTAGGCCAAAAACATGAAAAATTGCTATTTTTCAGGGGCAGTAACCCCTATAAGGAGTCATCTGACAACTTCGACTCTATGGAAAATTTTGTAGAGCTAAATGAGCTGAACATTTAAGCAAGCAACAGCTAATCTCTATCTGCAATAGTTTTCATTCTGTAGGACAAAAACATGAAAAATCGCTATTTTTCAGGGGCCGTAACCCCTATATGGGGTCATCTGACAACTTCGACCCTATGGAGAATTTTGTAGAGCTCAATGAGCTGAACATTTAAGCAAGCAACAGCTAATCTCTATGTGCAATAGTTTTCATTCTGTTGGCCAAAAACATGAAAAAATGCCATTTTTCAGGGGCCGTTACCCCTATAAGGGGTTATCTGACAACTTTAATCCTATGGAGACTTTCGTAGAGCTAAATGAGCTAAACATTTAAGCAAGCAACAGCTAATCTCTATCTGCAATAGTTTTCATTCTGTAGGCCAAAAACATGAAAAATGGCTATTTTTCACCTTTAAGGGGCTGTAACCCCTTTAAGGGGTCATCTGACAACTTCGACCCTATGGAGACTTTTGTAGAGTTAAATGAGCTGAACATTTAAGCAAGCAACAGCTAATCTCTATCTGCAATAGTTTTCATTCTGTAGGCCAAAAACATGAAAAAATGCTTTTTTTCACCTTTAAGGGGCCGTAACCCCTATAAGGGGTCATCTGACAACTTTGACAAAATGAAGACTTTTGTAGAGCTTTTGATGCTGAATCAGTAGTGTGGCCTCAGATTTCCTCTATCTCTTATACTTTTTGATTTATAAGCCAAAAACAGTAGTCTGACCCCCCTAGTCTATTTTTAGTAACGGCGGCCATGTTTTTTAACGGATTAAAAATCAAAACACAAGTTTGGTGCAGGACACCCTAAGGATCATTCATACCAAGTTTCATTAAATTCTGTTTGGTAGTTTCAGAGGAGAAGATTTTTGAAAAATTGTTAACAGACGACGACGACGACAGACGACGACGACGACGACAGACGACGACGACGGACGCCAAGTGATGGTAATAGCTCACATGGACCTTCGGTCCAGGTGAGCTAATAAAAGTCAGAGAAACTTTGGGTGGTCAGTCAGCAGATGATTTATTGGCATAATATCTTATTATCTGTTGACTGGTTACTATGTCTATGATTTGTTGGCGAAATATCTGATTATCTGCTGACTGGTTACTTTGTCTATGATCTGTTGGCGAAATATCTGATTATCTGCTGACTGGTTACTTTGTCTATGAGTGTTGTCTATAATCTGTTGGCATAATATCTGATTACTATTTGTATGATATGTTTGCATGATATCTGATTATCTATTAACTAATTACTATGTCTATGATCTGTTGGCGAAATATCTGATTATCTGCTGACTGATTACTATGTCTATGATTTGTTGGCATAATATCTTATTATCTGTTGACTGATTACTTTGTCTATGATCTGTAGGCATACTATATGATAATCTGCTGACTGATTACTATGTGTGTGATCTGTTGGCATACTATCTGATTATTTGATGACTGATTACTATGTCTATGATCTGTTGGCATAATATCTGATTATCTGTTGACTGATTACTTTGTCTATGATCTGTAGGCATACTATATGATTATCTGCTGACTGATTACTATGTCTATGATCTGTTGGCGAAATATATGATTATCTGCTGACTGATTACTATGTCTATGATCTGTTGGCATACTATATGATTATCTGCTGACTGATTACTATGTCTATGATCTGTTGACATAATATCTTATTATCTGTTGACTGATTACTTAGTCTATGATCTTTGGGCATACTATATAATTATCTGCTGACTGATTACTATGTCTACGATCTGTTTGCATAATATCTGAATATTTGTTGACTGATTACTATGTGTATGATATGTTTGCATGATATCTGATTATCTATTGACTAATTACTATGTCTATGATTTGTTATCGAAATATCTGATTATCTGCTTACTGATTACTATGTCTATCAAATGTTGGCATAATATCTGATTATCTGTTGACTGATTACTATGTGTGTGATCTGTTGGCACAATATCTGATTATCTGTTGACTAATTACTGTCTTTGTCTGTTGGCATAAGATCTGATTATCTATTGACTGATAACTATGTCTATGATCTGTTGGCGAAATATCTGATTATCTGTTGACTGATTGCTATGTCTATGATCTGTGGGTATAATATCTGATTATCTGTTGAGTGCTTACTTTGTCTATGATCTGTGGGCATACTATTTTATTATCTGTTTACTTATCACTGTGTCTATGATATGTTTGCATAATATCTTATTAGCTGTTGACTGCTTACTACGTCTATGATTTGTTGGCATAATATCTGATTATCTGCGGACAGAGTTCTATGTCTATGTTCTGTTGGCATAAAAAAAATGCTCACTATGTCTATGATCTGTTGTCATAATATTTGATCATCTGCTGACAGATTACTATGTCTATAATCTGTTGGCATAATAAATGATTTTTTGCTGACTGATCACTATGTCTATGATCTGTTGGCATAATTTCTGATTATCTGATGATTGATTACTTTGTCTATGATCTGTTGGCATAATATCTGATTATCTGCTGAATGATTACTATGTGTATGGTCTGTTGGCATAATATCTGATTATCTGTTGATTGATTACTTTGTCTATGATTTGTTTGCGAAATATCTGACTATCTGCTGACTGATTACTATGTCTATGATTGGTTGGCATAATATCTGATTATCTGCTGATTGATTACTATGTCTATGATCTGTTGGCATAATATCTGATTATCTGCTGACTGATTATTTTGTCTATGATCTGTTGGCATAATATCTGATTATCTGTTAACTGATTACTATTTCTATGATTTGTTGGTGAAATATATGATTATCTGCTGACTAGTTACTTTGTCTAAGAGTGTTGTCTATGATCTGTTGGCATAATATCTGATTACTATTTGTATGATATGTTTGCATGATATCTGATTATCTATTAACTAATTACTATGTCTATGATTTGTTAGCGAAATATCTGATTATCTGCTGACTGATTACTATGTCTATGATCTGTTGGCATAATATCTTATTATCTGTTGACTGATTACCATGTCTATGATCTGTTGGCATAATATCTGATTATCTGTTGACTGACTACTATGTATATGTCTGTTGGCATAATATCTGATTATCTATTGACTGATTTCCATGTCTATGATCTGTTGGCGAAATATATGATTATCTGTTGACTGATTATTATGTGTATGATCTGTGGGTATAATATCTGATTATCTGTTGAGTGATTACTTTGTCTATGATCTGTGGGCATACTATTTTATTATCTGTTTACTTATCACTATGTCTATGATATGTTTGCTTAATATCTTATTATCTGTTGACTGCTTATTACGTCTATGATTTTTTGGCATAATATCTGATTATCCGCGGACAGATTTCTTTGTCTATGATCTGTTGAAAAACTGCTCACTATGTCTATGATCTGTTGTCATAATATTTGATCATCTGCTGACAGATAACTATGTCTATGATTTGTTAGCGAAATATCTGATTATCTGCTGACAGATTACTATGTCTACGATCTGTTGGCATAATTAACTAGTCGAAGCAGCCACGCTGCTTATCCCCGCGCTACTCTGGTGTTTGATAGTATAAGGGCAAATAATTGAAAGAAAGAAACTATGACTATAATGAGCATTACTAGAACTATCAAATGTATATGTATTAATATTAGACTTTTCCCTGGTAGTGGCAGTGATAGTAATGTAAAGAATTATGCATGACGAAGGAATGTGCCCTTATGCTACCTATGCAGCCCAGCTTCTAGGAGCCATATCAAAATTCCGAAACTTTCGGCAGAATCTACATCCATAGTACAACTATTGAGCCAAGTTTCAGTTCGGTATTCCAAAAAACCTGGGAGGAGTTGCGTGACGAAGGAATAATGTGCCCTTAGGCTACCTATGCAGCCTAGCCCCTAGGGGCCATATAAAAATTCCGAAACCTTCGGCAGAATCTACATCCATAGTACAACTACTGAGCCAAGTTTCAGTTTGGTATTCCAAATAACATGGGACGAGTTGCGTGACGAAGGAATAATGTGCTCTTAGGCTACCTATGCACCCCAGCCCCAAGGGGCCATATCAAAATTCCGAAACCTTCGGCAGAAGCTACATCTATAGTGCAACTACTGAGCCAAGCTTCAGTTCAGTATTCCAAATAACCTGGGAGGAGTTGCGTGACGAAGGAATAATGTGCCCTTAGGCAACCTATGCAGCCCAGCCCCTAGGGGCCATATCAAAATTCCGAAACCTTCGGCACAGTCCCCACCCACAATGCAATCAATGACCCAAGTTTCATCTTTCTACTCCCAGTGGTTACAGAGATTATCCTGGACATTAACGCCATACGTACGGACGTACGTACATCGAACAGCAAAACATTATCACCTCGCTTTCAATATCTGCTGACTGTGTATTATAGAGTAGGGGGTCTATTTATCTTCAAGGTAATATAAACTAGGTATAATTTGTGTTGGGATGCCAACACACAAGTCGCCCAAAATCGCCTTGGATACTATTTCTTCCCATTCAGTACAATAAAATATGTATAGAAGTCAAATTTCATTGAAATCAGACAAAGTTCACATTTTTAAGGGGGGCGGAGTAGTAAAATGGCCGACATTTTAAAACCATAAGTCGGATTTCAAATCCGGTCGCAGATTTGAACTCAGCATACCTGCTTTACCCACATGACTAATTTTCAAAACGATCCGATCAAAAAAAAAATTCCGCCCACTTTTTCCGAAGGCCGCCATTTTGAAACGGCGGCCATTTTGAAAACTCCAAAAAGAGCATACAAAACTTTAGATGGTACTCTAGTATTGTACCAAGTTTGAATGACCCCAGACTTAAGCCCTAAAAGTAGACCCCCGGACAAGTTCAAGTTCCGGAAGAAAAATAATAATAATAAATAACTAGGTATGATTGTGTTGGGATGCCAACACAGAATGTCTCCCAAACAAACTCCCATTGCCATTATTCTCTTCAGCATGTCAAAAAACCCATAAATATCAATTTTCATGTTAATCTGAGCACTTTGAAATTTCGTGCGGCCATCTTGGATTAAAAATGGCCGCCATTGTCAATTTTGAATTTAATTATAGAATATTACTCGTTACATCATTATTTATCAGTATACCAATTTTCATCATTATCAGACCACTTTGAAATTTGAGCGGCCATATTGGATTCAAAATGGCTGCCATCGTCAAATTTTAATTTTAGTTATAGAATATTAATCACAACATCATTATCTATCAGTATACCAATTTTCATCATAATCAGACCACTTTGAAATTTTTGGCAGCCATCTTGGATTCAAAATGGCTGCCATCGTCAAATTATAATTTTAGTTATAGAATATTATTCGCAACATCATAATCTATCAGTATTTCAATTTTCGTCATAATCAGACCACTTTGAAATTTTGGCGGCCATCTTGGATTCAAAATGGCCGCCATCGTCAATTTTTAATTTTAGTTATAGAATATTACTCGCAACATCATTATGCATCAATATGCCAATCTTTATGTAAATTGAAGCACTTTGAATTTTTTTTTTATTTTTGGGACCGAAAAATCACGTTTTCGTAAATAACGCGAAAACCGTTAATTTCGCGTCAAAATTTTCTTCATAAAAATTGAAGAGCTTTATTTGTTCTATTCACTTACAAAATCTCATCCTTCTACTCGTCTAGGTTACCGAGATATTGCAATGTCCTATATAATGACCTTTTCCCATTTACATGAAAACGGCGGCCATTTTGAAAATTTTAAAAGTCGTTTACAAAACTTCAGGTCAACCTTATTATATTCCCAAAGTTTCATATTGATTCTACATTGCATCTTTGAGAAAACGCGCGGACAATTTGGAGCGGAAAGAAGAAAAGGAAGAAGAATAATAACTAGCTATAATTTGTGTTGGGATGCCAACACACAAGTCGCCCAAAATCGCCTTGGATACTATTTCTTCTCATTCAGTATAGAAATCAAATTTCATTGAAATCGGACAAAGTTCACATTTTTAAGGGGGGCGGGTGTAGTAAAATGGCCGCCATTTTAAAACCGGAAGTCGGATTTCAAATCCGGTCGCAGATTTGAACTCAGCATACCCGCTTTACCCAGATGGCCAATTTTCAAGACGATCCGACAAAAAAAAAATTTCCGCCCACTTTTTCGGACGGCCGCCATTTTGAAACGGCGGCCATCTTGAAAATTTCAAAACTTGATTGCACACCTTTAGGTAACCCACTATCCAATCCAACAAGTGTTATTCAATTTCCTTGAACCGTTTTCTTGTATTAGGGAGGACAGCTTCATGATTAAGAATCAGAAGAATAATAATAATAATAATAAGAAACGGTGCAAAAACAATAAGTCTCCCAAACTTTGTTTTGGGCGACTTAATAAGAAACCGTACAAAAGCAATATGTCTCCCAAAACTTTGTTTGGGAGACATAACTAGTGCTGACTGTGTTGGGGATGCCCAACACAAAAATATCTCCCAAACGTTCGCATATTGTCACTCTTGCATAAATTTTGACATCGCATCCTAACTCGCCATCATTTCAAACACCTAGATACCAAATTTTGTCGAAATCGTAGCATTTTGACAATTTTCCCATTATTGGGCCCGAAAAATCGCATTTTCGTGAATAACTCGAAAACCGTAAACATCGCTCCGAAATTTTTTTTCGTATAATTGAAGAGCTCCTTTTGCTCTACTCACCTACAAAATTTCAGAACCCTGCACACCTAGGTAACCGAGATATCGGAATGTCCTATATTATGACCTTTACCTGTTTCCATGGAAACGGCGGCCATTTTGAAATCTTTGAAAATTGCATGCACACCTTTGGGACCCACTCTATCACCTTACAAAATTTCATAAAGAACCATTGAGTTGTTTTCGAGAAACCACTCGGACACGTTCATGTCCGGAAGAAGAAAAAAAAGAAGAAGAAGAATAATAATTAAAATTTACGTTTCCCGAAACGTGGGATGTCCCCTCCCGTTCTCATTTAATGTCTGTTCTTTTCAACAGAAATTCCGACAATGTGCCGTGAGTTGCCATCACCCATATACCCTGTGTACCAAGTTTCGTTAAAATTGGACAATGTTTACATTTTTTGTGATTTTCAGCGGCCATCTTGAAAATTGCAGCCATTACGGAATTTCCGACAATGCGCTGTGAGTCGCCACCACCCATATATCCTGTATACCAAGTTTCGTTGAAATCGGACAATGTTTACATTCTTCGCAATTTTCGGCGGCCATCTTGAAAATGGCGGCCATTACAGAAATTCAGACAATGCGCCGTCAGTCGCCATCACCCTTATACCCTGTATACCAAGTTTCGTTGAAATCGGACAATGTTTACATTTTTCACGATTTTCGGCGGCCATCTTGAAAACGGCGACCATTACAGAAATTACAACAAAGCGCCGTGAGTCGCCATCACCCATATACCCTATATACCAAGTTTCGTTGAAATCGGACAATGTTTACACTTTTCGGCGTTTTTGGCGGCCATCTTGAAAATGGCGGCCATTTTGAAATTATAAACCGCATCAGGTTGACGGAAGAAAAAGAAAAAAGTATAATAATAACTAGTTCTAATTGTGATCGCAAGCGAGTCACAAAAATGTCCCCTCACGTACCCCTCTTTGTCAATGTCTCTTGGCATTTGAGATAACTTAATTTATCCAATTTTCATCAAAATAGGAGTAAGTTTAATTTTGGCGGGAAACGGCAGCCATTTTTAAAATGACCGACAATAAAAAATTTTCGATGTCAAAAATCAACTCACCATACATATATTACCTTATATACCTATTTTCGTTAAAATCTGAGTAAATTTAATTTTGGCGGGAAACGGCGGCCATTTTGAAAATGGCCGACGATAAAAAAAATTTTGATGTAAAAAATCAACTTGCCATACCACTATTACCTTATATACCAATTTTCATTAAAATCGGAGTAATTTTAATTTTGGCGGGAAATGGCGGCCATTTTGAAAATGGCGGCCCAAAAAAAAATTTCGATTCCAAAATTGAACTCGGCATACCACTATTACCTTGTAAACCAATTTTCGTCAAAATCAGAATAACTTTAATTTTGGCGGGAAACGGCGGCCATTTTGAAAATGGCCGACGATAAAAAAATTTGATGTCAAAAATCAACTCGCCATACCACTATTACCTTATATACCAATTTTCATTAAAATCAGAGTTATTTTAATTTTGGCGGGAAATGGCAGCCATTTTGAAAATGGCCGCCCAAAAAAAAATTTCGATTCCAAAATTGAACTCAGCATACCACTATTACCTTGTAAACCAATTTTCATTAAGAAATAACATATTTGAGAATTTTTTTCATTAATATCACAAAATATATGGTACAAAGAAAGATAACTCAATCTAACAAAAAAATTTTTTTCGATTTTTTGCAAAATTTTGAAAACGGTAAGTCCGATTTTCAAAATTTTTTTTTTAATGAAAGGTATTGTATATCCGCACTTAACCTATAAGGGAATTTTTCCTACCCCTGCCGGATCAGAAATGCCAGGAAAAATTCAACTTCGGTATCGAGGAGCCATTTTGAGGCCCTTTTTTTACCTATATGGGATCGTTCGATTTCGGCGAAAAATACAAAAAGCACAATCTCCCATTCCATACTCTTGATTTATGAATTTTTAGCTTCCTACCTTAAAAGATGTCGAAAAAATGAGGTGGACAAGTTCACGATCCAGAATACCGAGAAAAATAATAATAACTAGTGCTGATTGTGTTGGGATGCCAACACATAAGTCGCCCAAAATCGCCTTGGATAGTATTCCATTCAAATCAGTGCATCAAAATAAGTCTAGAAATCAAATTTCGTTGAAATCGGACAAAGTTGATGTTTTTGGGGGGCGGGTGTGGAAAAACGGCCGCCATTTTAAAATGGCGGCGTTCGCGTCAAATTTTTTTTCGGCATGTTGCTCAGGAAGGATCACTTTACTAGCGTACCAATTTTCATTAAAATCCATCCACCCATCTCCGAGATCTGAGAGGGGCCCAAAAATCTTAAACGGCGGCCATCTTGAAAATGGCGGCCATCTTGAAAATTTCAAAAGTGGATTGCACACCTCTGAGTGACCCTCCACCCATCTCAGCAGGTTTTATCTTGATTGGTCAAAGCGTTTTCAGAAAATGTGGCGGACAAGTTCACGATCACGTAAGGAAAAGAATAATAATAATAATAAGAAACGGTGCAAAAACAATAAGTCTCCCAAACTTTGTTTTGGGCGACTTAATAACTAGTTCTAATTGTGATCGCAAGCGAGTCACATATATGTCCCCTCACGTACCCCTCTTTGCCAATTTTAATGTCAGAAATCAACTTGCCATACCATTGTTACCTTATATACAAGTTTTCATAAAAATCGGAGTAACTTTATTTTTTAGCGGGAAACGGCGGCCATTTTGAAAATGGCCGATGAAAAAAAATTTTGATGTAAAAAAAAACTCGCCATACCACAATTACCTTGTATACCAATTTTCATCAAAATCTGAGTAACTTTTAATTTTGGCGGGAAACGCTCAAAATGGCCGACGAAAAAAATTTTGATGTCAAAATTCAACTTGCTATACCACTATTACCTTAAATACCAATTTTCATCAAAATCGGAGCAAGTTTAAATTTTGGCGGGAAAATGGCAGCCATTTTGAAAATGGCCGACATTTGAAAATTTTCGATGTCAAAAATCATCTTGCCATACTACTATTACCTTATATACCAATTTTCGTTCAAATCGTAGTAACTTTAATTTTGGCGGGAAACGGCGGCCATTTTGAAAATGGCTGACGATAAAAAAAATTTGATGTCAAAAATCAACTCACCATACCACTATTACCATATATACCAATTTCCGTCAAAATCAGAGCAAGTTTAAATTTTGGCGGGAAAATGGCAGCCATTTTAGCCGCCATTTTGAAAATGGCCGCCAAACAAAAATTTCGATTCCAAGAATGAACTCGGCATACAACTATTACCTTGTAAACCAATTTTCATTAAGAAATAACAAAGTTGAGAATTTTTTTCAATACTGTTACAAAATATATTGTACAAAGGAAGATAACTCAATCTTACAAAAAAATTAAATTTCGATTTTTTGCAAAATTTTGAAAACGGTAGGTCCGATTTTCAAAATTTTTTTTTAAATGAAAGGTATTAAATATTCGCACTTTACCTATAGAGGAATTTTTCCTACCCCTGCCGGATCAGAAATGCCAGGTAAAAATTCAACTACGGTTTCGAGGAGCCATTTTGAGGCCCTTTTTTTACCTATAAGGGGTCGTTCGATTTCGACAAAAAATACAAAAAGCACAATCTCCCATTCCATACTCTTGATATATGAAAATTCAGCTTCCTACCTTAAAAGATGTCGAAAAAATGAGGTGGACAAGTTCACGGTCCAGAATACCGAGAAAAATAATAATAACTAGTTCTAATTGTGATCGCAAGCGAGTCACAAAAATGTCCCCTCACGTACCCCTCTTTGTCAATGTCTCTTAGCATTTGAGATAACTTATTATATCAAATTTTCATCAAAATAGGAGTAAGTTTAATCTTGGTGGGAAATGGCCAAAATTAAACTTACTCCTATTTTGATGAAAATTGGATATAATAAGTTATCTCAAATGCTAAGAGACGCTAAAAAAAATTGATGTCAAAAATAAGTTCGCCATACCACTTTTACCTTATATACCAATTTTCAACAAAATCAGAGTAACTTTGGTTTTGGCGGGAAACGGCGGCCATTTTGAAAATGGCTGACAAAATAAAAATTTCAATGTCAAAAATCAACTCGCCATACCACTATTACTTTGTATACCAATTTTCATCAAAATCAGAGTAACTTAAATTTTGGCGAGAAACGGCGGCCATTTTGAAAATGGCCGACGATAAAAAAATTTTGATGTTAAAAATCAACTCGCCATGCCACTATTACCTTATATACCAATTTTCATCAAAATTGGAGCAAGTTAAATTTTTGGCGGGAAAATGGCGGCCATTTTAGCCGCCATTTTAAAAATGGCCGCCAAAATTTTTTTTCGATACCAAAAATGAACTCGGCATACCACTATTACCTTGTAAACCAATTTTCATTAAGAAATAACAAAGTTAAGAATTTTTACATTACTATTACAAAATATATTGTTCCAAGAAAGATAACTCAATTTGACAAAAAAAATAAATTTCGATTTTTTGCAAAATTTTGAGAACCGTAAGTCCGATTTTCAAAATTTTTTTTTTAAATGAAAGGTATTGAAAGTCTACACTTACCCCATAAAGGAATTTGTGTTACTACTGCCGGATCAGAAATGCCAGGTAAAATTCAACTTCGGTTTCGAGGAGCCATTTTTAGGCCCTTTTTTGACCTAAAAGGAGTCGTTCGATTTCGACGAAAAATACAAAAAGCACAATATCACTTTCCATACTCTTGATATATGAAGTTTCAGCTTCCTACCTTAAAAGATGTCGAAAAAATGAGGTGGACAAGTTCACGATCCAGAATACCGAGAAAAATAATAATAATAATAATAATAATAATAATAATAAGAAACCGAGCAAAAACAATATGTCCCCGACACTTCGTGTTCGGGGACATAATAATAATAATAATAAGAAACCGAGCAAAAACAATATGTCCCCGACACTTCGTGTTCGGGGACATAATAATAATAATAATAATAACTAGTTCTAATTGTGATCGCAAGCAAGTCACAAAAATGTCCCCTCACGTACCCCTCTTTGTCAATGTCTTTTGGCATTTGAGATAACTTAATTTATCCAATTTTCATCAAAATAGGAGTAAGTTTAATTTTGGCGGGTAACGGCGGCCATTTTTAAAATGGCCGACAATAAAAATATTTCGATGTCAAAAATCAACTCACCATACATATATTACCTTATATACCAATTTTCGTTAAAATCTGAGTAAATTTAAATTTGGCGGGAAACGGCGGCCATTTTGAAAATGGCCGACGATAAAAAAAATTTGATGTCAAAAATCAACTTGCCATACCACTATTACCTTATATACCAATTTTCATTAAAATCGGAGTAATTTTAATTTTGGCGGGAAATGGCGGCCATTTTGAAAATGGCAGCCCAAAAAAAAAATTCGATTCCAAAATTGAACTCGGCATACTACTATTACCTTGTAAACCAATTTTCATCAAAATCAGAATAACTTTAATTTTGGCGGGAAACGGCGGCCATTTTGAAAATGGCCGACGATAAAAAAAAATTGATGTCAAAAATCAACCCGCCATACCACAATTACCATATATACCAATTTTCATCAAAATTGGAGCAAGTTTAAATTTTGGCGGGAAAATGGCAGCCATTTTAGCCGCCATTTTGAAAATGGCCGCCAAAAAAAAATTTCGATTCCAAAAATGAACTCGGCATACAACTATTACCTTGTAAACACATTTTCATTAAGAAACAACAAAGTTGAGAATTTTTTTCAATACTGTTACAAAATATATTGTACAAAGGAAGATAACTCAATCTTACAAAAAAATTAAATTTCGATTTTTTGCAAAATTTTGAAAAAGGTAGGTCCGATTTTCAAAATTTTTTTTTTAAATGAAAGGTATTAAATATTCGCACTTTACCTATAAAGGAATTTTTCCTACCCCTGCCGGATCAGAAATGCCAGGTAAAAATTCAACTACGGTTTCGAGGAGCCATTTTGAGGCCCTTTTTTGACCTATAAGGGGTCGTTCGATTTCGACGAAAAATACAAAAAGCACAATCTCCCATTCCATACTCTTGATATATGAAAATTCAGCTTCCTACCTTAAAAGATGTCGAAAAAATGAGGTGGACAAGTTCACGGTCCAGAATACCGAGAAAAATAATAATAACTAGTGCTGACTGTGTTGGGGATGCCCAACACAAAAATATCTCCCAAACGTACGCATATTGTCACTCTTGCATAAACTTTGACATCGCATCCTAAATCGTCATCATTTGAAACCCCTATATACCAAATTTTGTCGAAATCGTAGCATTTTTACAGTTTTCCCATTTTTGGGCCCGAAAAATCGCATTTTCGTGAATAACTCGAAAACCGTAAATATCGCTTCAAAATTTTTTTTCATATTATTAAAGAGCTCCTTTTGCTCTACTCTCCTACAAAATTTCAGAACCCTGCGCACCTAGGTAACCGAGATATCGCAATGTCCTATATTATGACCTTTCCCTGTTTCCATGGAAACGGTGGCCATTTTTAAAATTTCGAAAATTGCATGCACACCTCTGGGACTCATTCTACCACCATACAAAATTTCAGAAAGATCCATTCAGTAGTTTTATGAGATGTGGTGCAGACAAGTTCATGGTCGGAAGAAGAAAAAAAAAGAATAATAATAATAATAAGAAACAGAGTAAAAACAATATATCTCCCAAACATAGTGTTTGGGAGATATAACTAGTTCTAATTGTGATCGCAAGCGAGTCACAAAAATGTCCCCTCACGTACCCCTCTTTGTCAATGTCTCTTAGCATTTGAGATAACTTATTATATCCAATTTTCATCAAAATAGGAGTAAGTTTAATTTTGGCGGGAAATGGCCAAAATTAAACTTACTCCTATTTTGATAAAAATTGGATATAATAAGTTATCTCAAATGCTAAGAGACGCTAAAAAAAATTTGATGTCAAAAATAAGTTCGCCATACCACTTTTACCTTATATACCAATTTTCATCAAAATCAGAGTAACTTTGATTTTGGCGGGAAACGGCGGCCATTTTGAAAATGGCCGACGAAATAAAAATTTCAATGTCAAAAATCAACTCGCCATACCACTATTACTTTATATACCAATTTTCATCAAAATCAGAGTAACTTTAATTTTGGCGGGAAACGGCGGCCATTTTGAAAATGGCCGACGATAAAAAAAATTTTGTTGTCAAAAATCAACTCGCCATACCACTATTACCTTATATACCAATTTTCATCAAAATCGGAGTAAGTTTAATCTTTGGCGGGAAACGGCGGCCATTTTGAAAATGGCCAACGATAAAAAAAATGTTGATGTCAAAAATCAACTCGCCATGCCACTATTACCTTATATACCAATTTTCATCAAAATTGGAGCAAGTTAAATTTTTGGCGGGAAAATGGCGGCCATTTTAGCCGCCATTTTAAAAATGGCCGCCGAAAAAATTTTTCGATACCAAAAATGAACTCGGCATACCACTATTACCTTGTAAACCAATTTTCATTAAGAAATAACAAAGTTAAGAATTTTTACATTACTATTACAAAATATATTGTTCCAAGAAAGATAACTCAATTTGACAAAAAAAATAAATTTCGATTTTTTGCAAAATTTTGAGAACCGTAAGTCCGATTTTCAAAATTTTTTTTTTAAATGAAAGGTATTGAAAGTCTACACTTACCCCATAAAGGAATTTGTGTTACTACTGCCGGATCAGAAATGCCAGGTAAAATTCAACTTCGGTTTCGAGGAGCCATTTTTAGGCCCTTTTTTGACCTAAAAGGAGTCGTTCGATTTCGACGAAAAATACAAAAAGCACAATATCACTTTCCATACTCTTGATATATGAAGTTTCAGCTTCCTACCTTAAAAGATGTCGAAAAAATGAGGTGGACAAGTTCACGATCCAGAATACCGAGAAAAATAATAATAATAATAATAATAATAATAATAATAAGAAACCGAGCAAAAACAATATGTCCCCGACACTTCGTGTTCGGGGACATAATAATAATAATAATAAGAAACCGAGCAAAAACAATATGTCCCCGACACTTCGTGTTCGGGGACATAATAATAATAATAATAATAACTAGTTCTAATTGTGATCGCAAGCAAGTCACAAAAATGTCCCCTCACGTACCCCTCTTTGTCAATGTCTTTTGGCATTTGAGATAACTTAATTTATCCAATTTTCATCAAAATAGGAGTAAGTTTAATTTTGGCGGGTAACGGCGGCCATTTTTAAAATGGCCGACAATAAAAATATTTCGATGTCAAAAATCAACTCACCATACATATATTACCTTATATACCAATTTTCGTTAAAATCTGAGTAAATTTAAATTTGGCGGGAAACGGCGGCCATTTTGAAAATGGCCGACGATAAAAAAAATTTGATGTCAAAAATCAACTTGCCATACCACTATTACCTTATATACCAATTTTCATTAAAATCGGAGTAATTTTAATTTTGGCGGGAAATGGCGGCCATTTTGAAAATGGCAGCCCAAAAAAAAAATTCGATTCCAAAATTGAACTCGGCATACTACTATTACCTTGTAAACCAATTTTCATCAAAATCAGAATAACTTTAATTTTGGCGGGAAACGGCGGCCATTTTGAAAATGGCCGACGATAAAAAAAAATTGATGTCAAAAATCAACCCGCCATACCACAATTACCATATATACCAATTTTCATCAAAATTGGAGCAAGTTTAAATTTTGGCGGGAAAATGGCAGCCATTTTAGCCGCCATTTTGAAAATGGCCGCCAAAAAAAAATTTCGATTCCAAAAATGAACTCGGCATACAACTATTACCTTGTAAACACATTTTCATTAAGAAACAACAAAGTTGAGAATTTTTTTCAATACTGTTACAAAATATATTGTACAAAGGAAGATAACTCAATCTTACAAAAAAATTAAATTTCGATTTTTTGCAAAATTTTGAAAAAGGTAGGTCCGATTTTCAAAATTTTTTTTTTAAATGAAAGGTATTAAATATTCGCACTTTACCTATAAAGGAATTTTTCCTACCCCTGCCGGATCAGAAATGCCAGGTAAAAATTCAACTACGGTTTCGAGGAGCCATTTTGAGGCCCTTTTTTGACCTATAAGGGGTCGTTCGATTTCGACGAAAAATACAAAAAGCACAATCTCCCATTCCATACTCTTGATATATGAAAATTCAGCTTCCTACCTTAAAAGATGTCGAAAAAATGAGGTGGACAAGTTCACGGTCCAGAATACCGAGAAAAATAATAATAACTAGTGCTGACTGTGTTGGGGATGCCCAACACAAAAATATCTCCCAAACGTACGCATATTGTCACTCTTGCATAAACTTTGACATCGCATCCTAAATCGTCATCATTTGAAACCCCTATATACCAAATTTTGTCGAAATCGTAGCATTTTTACAGTTTTCCCATTTTTGGGCCCGAAAAATCGCATTTTCGTGAATAACTCGAAAACCGTAAATATCGCTTCAAAATTTTTTTTCATATTATTAAAGAGCTCCTTTTGCTCTACTCTCCTACAAAATTTCAGAACCCTGCGCACCTAGGTAACCGAGATATCGCAATGTCCTATATTATGACCTTTCCCTGTTTCCATGGAAACGGTGGCCATTTTTAAAATTTCGAAAATTGCATGCACACCTCTGGGACTCATTCTACCACCATACAAAATTTCAGAAAGATCCATTCAGTAGTTTTATGAGATGTGGTGCAGACAAGTTCATGGTCGGAAGAAGAAAAAAAAAGAATAATAATAATAATAAGAAACAGAGTAAAAACAATATATCTCCCAAACATAGTGTTTGGGAGATATAACTAGTTCTAATTGTGATCGCAAGCGAGTCACAAAAATGTCCCCTCACGTACCCCTCTTTGTCAATGTCTCTTAGCATTTGAGATAACTTATTATATCCAATTTTCATCAAAATAGGAGTAAGTTTAATTTTGGCGGGAAATGGCCAAAATTAAACTTACTCCTATTTTGATAAAAATTGGATATAATAAGTTATCTCAAATGCTAAGAGACGCTAAAAAAAATTTGATGTCAAAAATAAGTTCGCCATACCACTTTTACCTTATATACCAATTTTCATCAAAATCAGAGTAACTTTGATTTTGGCGGGAAACGGCGGCCATTTTGAAAATGGCCGACGAAATAAAAATTTCAATGTCAAAAATCAACTCGCCATACCACTATTACTTTATATACCAATTTTCATCAAAATCAGAGTAACTTTAATTTTGGCGGGAAACGGCGGCCATTTTGAAAATGGCCGACGATAAAAAAAATTTTGTTGTCAAAAATCAACTCGCCATACCACTATTACCTTATATACCAATTTTCATCAAAATCGGAGTAAGTTTAATCTTTGGCGGGAAACGGCGGCCATTTTGAAAATGGCCAACGATAAAAAAAATGTTGATGTCAAAAATCAACTCGCCATGCCACTATTACCTTATATACCAATTTTCATCAAAATTGGAGCAAGTTTAATTTTTGGCGGGAAAATGGCGGCCATTTTAGCCGCCATTTTAAAAATGGCCGCCGAAAAAATTTTTCGATACCAAAAATGAACTCGGCATACCACTATTACCTTGTAAACCAATTTTCATTAAGAAATAACAAAGTTAAGCATTTTTACATTACTATTACAAAATATATTGTTCCAAGAAAGATAACTCAATTTGACAAAAAAATTAAATTTCGATTTTTTGCAAAATTTTGAGAACCGTAAGTCTGATTTTCAAAATTTTTTTTTTAAATGAAAGGTATCGAAAGTCTACACTTACCCCATAAAGGAATTTGTGTTACCCCTGCTGGATCAGAAATGCCAGGTAAAATTCAACTTCGGTTTCGAGGAGCCATTTTGAGGCCCTTTTTTGACCTATAAGGGGTCGTTCGATTTCGACGAAAAATACAAAAAGCACAATCTCCCATTCCATACTCTTGATATATGAAGTTTCAGCTTCCTACCTTAAAAGATGTCGAAAAAATGAGGTGGACAAGTTCACGATCCAGAATACCGAGAAAAATAATAATAACTAGTTCTAATTGTGATCGCAAGCGAGTCACATACATGTCCCCTCACGTACCCCTCTTTGACAATATTTCTGACTTTTGTGGGAACCCTGTTTAAGCAATGACGCCCTTATCATTCCATTGAAGCACCCTTTTTACAAGCATTGGTAGCGTACTTGTAAACTATTGTAGTGACTAGCGAGCATAACTACCGCTCTCGTCCTCTACAATGGAGCCACTCTTCAATGAAATGCCAAAAACGTTACGGAGAAGCTTTTGGTTGACATCCATATGAGATATTATTCTCCCTTAATCTCATATAGTCGAGAAGAGTCACACAGTCGAATCCAAAAGCTGTTGCATCGGACCATAAACAAAATTTGATGCTAAAAATGAACTCCCCATACCACACCTATCCTGTATATTAATTTTCATTAAAATCGGAGTAAGTTTAATTTTGGCGGGAAACAGTGGCCATTTTGAAAATGGCCGATCATAAATAAATTTCAATGTCAAAAATCAACTCGCCATACCACTGTTACCTCAAAAACCGATTTTCATCCAAATTGGTGTAACTTTAATTTTGGCGGGAAACGGTGGCCATTTTGAAAATGGCCGACAATAAAAAAAATTCGATGTCAAAAATCATCTCGCCATACCACTATTACCTTATATACCAATTTTTGTCAAAATCGGAGTAACTTTAATTTTGGCGGGAAATGGCGGCCATTTTGAAAATGGCCGACGATAGAAATAATTTGATGTCAAAAATCATCTCGCCATACCACTATTACCTTATATACCAATTTTCGTCAAAATCGGAGTAACTTTAATTTTGGCGGGAAATGACGGCCATTTTGAAAATGGCCGACGATAGAAAAATTTTGATTTCAAAAATCATTTCGCCATACCACTATTACCTTATATACCAATTTTCATCAAAATCGGAGCAAGCTTAAATTTTGGCGGGAAATTTAAGCCGCCATTTTGAAAATGGCCGCCAAAAAAAAATTTCGATACCAAAAATGAACTCGGCATACCACTATCACCTTGTAAAACAATTTTCATTAAAAAATATCAAAGTTGAGAATTTTTACATTACTATTACAAAATACAAAATACAAAGAAAGATAACTCAATCTTACAAAAAAATTATTTTTCGATTTTTTGCAAAATTTTGAAAACCGTAAGTCCGATTTTCAAAATTTTTTTTTTAAATGAAAGGTATTGAAAGTCTACACTTACCCCATAAAGGAATTTGTCCTACCCCTGCCGGATCAGAAATGCCAGGTAAAAATTCAACTTCGGTTTCGAGGAGCCATTTTGAGGCCCTTTTTTGACCTATAAGGGGTCGTTCGATTTCGATGAAAAATACAAAAAGCACAATCTCCCATTCCATACTCTTGATATATGAAGATTCAGCTTCCTACCTTAAAAGATGTCAAAAAAATGAGGTGGACAAGTTCACGGTCCAGAATACCGAGAAAAATAATAATAATAATAATAATAATAATAATAATAATAATAATAATAATAATAAGAAACCGAGCAAAAACAATATGTCCCCGACACTTCGTGTTCGGGGACATAATAATAATAACTAGTGCTGATTGTGTTGGGATGCCAACACATAAGTCGCCCAAAATCGCCTTGGATAGTATTCCATTCAAATCAGTGCATCAAAATAAGTCTAGAAATCAAATTTCGTTGAAATCGGACAAAGTTGAGGTTTTTGGGGGGCGAGTGTGGTAAAACGGCCGCCATTTTAAAATGGCGGCGTTCGCGTCAATTTTTTTTTCGCCATAATGCTCAGGAAGGATCACTCTACTAGTGTACCAATTTTCATTAAAATCCATCCACCCATCTCCGAGATCTGAGAGGGGCCCAAAAATCTTAAACGGCGGCCATTTTGAAAATGGCGGCCATCTTGAAAATTTCAAAAGTGGATTGCACACCTCTGAGTGACCCTCCACCCATCTCAGCAAGTTTTATATTGTTTGGTCAAAGCGTTTTCAAAAAATGTGGCGGACAAGTTCACGATCACGTAAGGAAAAGAATAATAATAACTAGTGTTGACTGTGTTGGGGATGCCCAACACAAAAATATCTCCCAAACGTACGCAAACTGTCATTCAAGCATAATTTTTTTTCTTAATTATCAAAGAGTTCCTTTTGCTATAGTTACATACAAAATTTCAGGACCCTGCGCACAGAGGTAAGCGAGATATCGCAATGTCCTATATTATGACCTAATCGTGTTTCCATGGAAACGGCGGCCATTTTTAAAATTCCGAAAATTGCATGCACACCTTTGGGACCCACTCTTCCATCATACAAATTTTCATGAAGATTTATTGAGTAGTTTTCAAGAACCAGCTCGGACACGTTCGTGAGGAGAAGAAGAAAAAGAATAACTAGCTATAATTTGTGTTGGGATGCCAACACACAAGTCGCCCAAAATCGCCTTGGATTTTATTTCTTCCCATTCAGTACAATAAAATATGTATAGAAATCAAATATCATTGAAATCGGACAAAGTTCACATTTTTAAGGGGGGCGGGTGTAGTAAAATGGCCGCCATTTTGAAACCGGAAGTCGGATTTTAAATCTGGTCGCAGATTTGAATTCAGCATACCCGCTTTACCCAGATAACAAATTTTCAAGACGATCCGACGAAAAAAAATTTTCCGCCCACTTTTTCCGACGGCCGCCATTTTGAAACGGCGGCCATCTTGGAAATTTCAAAACTTGATTGCACGCCTTTAGGTAAGCCACTATCCAATCCAAAAAGTGTTATTCAATTTCCTTGAACCGTTTTCTTGTATTAGGGAGGACAGCTTCATGATTAAGAATCAGAAGAATAATAATAATAATAATAATAAGAAACGGTGCAAAAACAATAAGTCCCCAAAACTATGTTTTGGGCGACTTAATAATAATAACTAGTGCTGACTGTGTTGGGGATGCCCAACACAAAAATATCTCCCAAACGTACGCAAACTGTCATTCTAGCATATTCTTTTTTTCGTATTATGAAAAAGCTCCTTTTGCTATAGTTACATACAAAATTTCAGAACCCTGCGCACCTAGGTAAGCGAGATATAGCAATGTCCTATATTATGACCTTATCGTGTTTCCATGGAAACGGCGGCCATTTTCAAAATTCCGAAAATTGCATGCACACCTTTGGGACCCACTCTTCCACTATACAAAATTTCATGAAGATCTATTGAGTAGTTTTTAAGAACCAGCTCGGACACGTTCATGAGGAGAAGAAGAAAAAGAATAATAATAACTAGTGTTGACTGTGTTGGGGATGCCCAACACAAAAATATCTCCCAAACGTACGCATATTGTCACTCTTGCATTAATTTTGACATCGCACCCAAACTTGCTATCATTTGAAACCTCTAGATACCAAATTTTGTGGAAATCGTTGTATTTTGACAATTTTCCCATTTTTGGGACCGAAAAATCACATTTTCGCGAATAACTCGAAAACCGTAAATATCGCTTCAAAATTTTTTTTCGTATTCTTAAAGAGCTCCTTTTGCTCTATTAACCTACAAAATTTCAGAACCCTGAGCACCTAGGTAACCGAGATATCTCAATGTCCCATATTATGACCTTTTGCTGTTTCCATGGAAACGGCGGCCATTTTGAAAATTCCGAATAGCCTATTACCAACTTTGGGACTCACCTTACCACCATACACAATTTCATGAAGATCCATCGAGTCCTTCTATGGGATGTGGCTCGGACAAGTTCATGTCCGGAAGAAGAAAAAGAATAATAATAATAATAATAAGAAACAGAGTAAAAACAATATATCTCCCAAACATAGTGTTTGGGAGATATAATAATAAGAAACAGAGTAAAAACAATATATCTCCCAAACATAGTGTTTGGGAGATATAATAAGAAACAGAGTAAAAACAATATATCTCCCAAACATAGTGTTTGGGAGATATAATAAGAAGAATAATAACAAGTGCTGATTGTGATTGCAAGCAAGTCACAAAAAAATCCCCTCCCGTGCCCACTTTTGTCACAAAATTGTTCAAAAATGTCGCCATGTTGTTCGTAATATCAATATTGACCTAAATACCAATTTGCGTTGAAATTGGACAACATTTCACTTGTCGCATTATGGCAGCCATTTTGAACATGACGGCCATCTTGGATTTGTTCGAAAATGTCACCATGTTGTTCGTAATATCAATATTGACCTAAATTCCAATTTTCGTTAAAATCGGACAACTTTTCAATTTTCGCACTTTGGCGACCATTTTGAATATGACGGCCATCTTGGATTTGTTCGAAAATGTCACCATGTTGTTTGTAATATCAATATTGACCTAAATGCCAATTTTCGTTGAAATCGGACAACTTTTCAATTTTCGCACTTTGGCGGCCATTTTGAATATGACGGCCATCTTGGATTTGTTCGAAAATGTTGCCATGTTGTTCGTAATATCAATATTGACCTATATGCCAATTTTCGATGAAATCGGACAACTTTTCAATTTTCGCACTTTGGCGGCCATTTTGAATATGGCAGCCATCTTGGATTTTTTGGAAAATGGTCGCATATTGTCCGGGACCATAATATTGACCTATATACCTATTTTGGTTCATATCCATATTTTTTGTGATTTTTTATGATTTATTTTGTATTTTTTTCAAATTCAAAATGGCCGCCAATCCAAGATGGCCGCCATTTTCAAAATTTCGAAATCGGAAAGCACATTTCCTAGTGGTGACCTATTTTTCTGGTAAGTTTCATTGACCTATGTCTTTTCGTCTTCGAGAAATCCTACGGACAAAGTTAGGTCCAGAAGAAGAAGAAGAAGAATAATAATAAAAATAAGAAACGGTGCAAAAACAATAAATCCCCGACACTTCGTGGTCGGGGATTTAATAATAATAAGAAACGGTGCAAAAACAATAAGTCTCCCAAACTTTGTTTTGGGCGACTTAATAATAATAATAATAATAATAATAATAATAATAACAAGTGCTGATTGTGATTGCAAGCAAGTCACAAAAAAATCCCCTCCCGTGCCCACTTTTGTCACAAAATTGTTCAAAAATGTCGCCATGTTGTTCGTAATATCAATATTGACCTAAATACCAATTTGCGTTGAAATTGGACAACATTTCACTTTTCGCATTATGGCAGCCATTTTGAACATGACGGCCATCTTGGATTTGTTCGAAAATGTCACCATGTTGTTCGTAATATCAATATTGACCTAAATTCCAATTTTCGTTAAAATCGGACAACTTTTCAATTTTCGCACTTTGGCGACCATTTTGAATATGACGGCCATCTTGGATTTGTTCGAAAATGTCACCATGTTGTTTGTAATATCAATATTGACCTAAATGCCAATTTTCGTTGAAATCGGACAACTTTTCAATTTTCGCACTTTGGCGGCCATTTTGAATATGACGGCCATCTTGGATTTGTTCGAAAATGTTGCCATGTTGTTCGTAATATCAATATTGACCTATATGCCAATTTTCGATGAAATCGGACAACTTTTCAATTTTCGCACTTTGGCGGCCATTTTGAATATGGCAGCCATCTTGGATTTTTTGGAAAATGGTCGCATATTGTCCGGGACCATAATATTGACCTATATACCTATTTTGGTTCATATCCATATTTTTTGTGATTTTTTATGATTTATTTTGTATTTTTTTCAAATTCAAAATGGCCGCCAATCCAAGATGGCCGCCATTTTCAAAATTTCGAAATCGGAAAGCACATTTCCTAGTGGTGACCTATTTTTCTGGTAAGTTTCATTGACCTATGTCTTTTCGTCTTCGAGAAATCCTACGGACAAAGTTAGGTCCAGAAGAAGAAGAAGAAGAATAATAATAAAAACTAGTTCTAATTGTGATCGCAAGCGAGTCACATATATGTCCCCTAACGTACCCCTCTTTGTCAATATGTCTCTTGGCATTTGAGATCACTTTATATACCCAATATTCATCAAAATAGGAGTAAGTTTAATTTTGGCGGGAAACGGCGGCCATTTTCAAAATGGCCAACTACAAATAAATTTCAATGTAAAAAATCAACTCGCCATACCACTATTATTATTACCTTGAATACCAATTTTCATCAAAATCTGAGTTACTTTAATTTTGGCGGGAAACGGCGGCCATTTTGGAAATGGCCGACAATGAAAAATTTTTAATGTCAAAAATCAACTCGCCATACCACTATAACCTTATGTACCAATTTTCATCAAAATCGGAGTAACTTTAAATTTTGGCGGGAACTGGCAGCCATTTTGAAAATGGTCGACGATAAAAAAATTTTGATGTCAAAAATCAACTCGCCATACCACTATTACTTTGAATACCAATTTTCATCAAAATCTGAGTAACTTTAATTTTGGCGGGAAACGGCGGCCATTTTGGAAATGGCCGACGATGAAAGATTTTTAATATCAACAATCAACTCGCCATACCACTATAACCTTATGTACCAATTTTCATCAAAATCGGAGTAACTTTAAATTTTGGCGGGAAACGGCAGCCATTTTGAAAATGGTCGACGATAAAAAAAATTTTAATGTCAAAAATCAACTCACCATACCACTATTACTTTGAATACCAATTTTCATCAAAATCGGAGTAACTTTAATTTTGGCGGAAAATGGCGGCCATTTTGAAAATGGCTGACGAAAAATAATTTTTGATGTCAAAAATCAACTCGCCATACCACTATTACCTTATATACCAATTTTCATAAAAATTGGAGCAAGTTTAAGTTTTGGCGGGAAAACAGTGGCCATTTTAGCCGCCATTTTGAAAATGGCCGCCAAAAAAAATTTTCGATACCAAAAATGAACTCGGCATACCACTATTACCTTGTAAACCGATTTTCATTAAGAAATAACAAAGTTGAGAATTTTTACTTCACTATAACAAAATATATTGTAACAAGAAAGATAACTCAATTTGACAAAAAAATTAAATTTCGATTTTTTGCAAAATTTTGAGAACCGTAAGTCCGATTTTCAAAATTCTTTTTTTAAATGAAAGGTATTAAAAGTCTACACTTACCCTTTAAAGGAATTTTTCCTACCCCTGCCGGATCAGAAATGCCAGGTAAAAATTCAACTTCGGTTTCGAGGAGCCATTTTGAGGCCCTTTTTTGACCTATAAGGAGTCATTCGATTTCGGCGAAAAATACAAAAAGCACAATCTCCCATTCCATACTCTTGATTTATGAAGTTTCAGCTTCCTACCTTAAAAGATGTTGAAAAAATGAGGTGGACAAGTTCACGGTCCAGAATACCGAGAAAAATAATAATAATAATAACTAGTGCTGATTGTGTTGGGATGCCAACACATAAGTCGCCCAAAATCGCCTTGGATAGTATTCCATTCAAATCAGTGCATCAAAATAAGTCTAGAAATCAAATTTCGTTGAAATCGGACAAAGTTGACGTTTTTGGGGGGCGGGTGTGGTAAAATGGCCGCCATTTTAAAATGGCGGCGTTCGCGTCAAATTTTTTTTCGGCATGTTGCTCAAGAAGGATCACTCTACCAGTGTACCAATTTTCATTAAAATCCATCCACCCATCTCCGAGATCTGAGAGGGGCCCAAAAATCTTAAACGGCGGCCATTTTGAAAATGGCGGCCATCTTGAAAATTTCAAAAGTGGATTGCACACCTCTGAGTGACCCTCCACCCATCTCAGCAGGTTTTATCTTGATTGGTCAAAGCGTTTTCAAAAAATGTGGCGGACAAGTTCACGATCACGTAAGGAAAAGATAAATAATAATAATAATAAGAAACGGTGCAAAAACAATAAGTCTCCCAAACTTTGTTTTGGGCGACTTAATAAGAAACCGAGCAAAAACAATATGTCCCCGACACTTCGTGTTCGGGGACATAATAAGAAACGGTGCAAAAACAATAAATCCCCGACACTTCGTGGTCGGGGATTTAATAAGAAACCGAGCAAAAACAATATGTCCCCGACACTTCGTGTTCGGGGACATAATAATAATAATAATAAGAAACCGAGCAAAAACAATATGTCCCCGACACTTCGTGTTCGGGGACATAATAATAATAACTAGCTATAATTTGTGTTGGGATGCCAACACACAAGTCGCCCAAAATCGCCTTGGATACTTTTTCTTCCCTTTCAGTACAATAAAATATGTATAGAAATAAAATTTCATTGAAATCGGACAAAGTTCACATTTTTAAGGGGGGGCGGGTGTTTCAAAATGGCCGCCATTTTGAAACCGGAAGTCGGATTTCAAATCCGGTCGCAGATTTGAATTCAGCATACCCGCTTTACCCAGATGACCAATTTTCAAGAGGATCCGATGAAAAAAAAATTTCCGCCCACTTTTTCCGACGGCCGCCATTTTGAAACGGCGGCCATCTTGAAAATTTCAAAACTTGATTACACGCCTTTGAGTGACCCACTATCCAATCCAACAAGTGTTATTCAATTTCCTTGAACCATTTTCTTGAATTAGGGAGGACAACTTTACGATAAAGAATCAGAAGAATAATAATAATAATAAGAAACGGTGCAAAAACAATAAGTCTCCCAAACTTTGTTTTGGGCGACTTAATAATAATAAGAAACCGAGCAAAAACAATATGTCCCCGACACTTCGTGTTCGGGGACATAATAATAATAATAATAATAAGAAACCGAGCAAAAACAATATGTCCCCGACACTTCGTGTTCGGGGACATAATAATAAGAAAAATAAGAAACGGAGTAAAAACAATATGTCCCCGACGACACTTCGTGGTCGGGGACATAATAAGAACTAGTGCTGACTGTGTTGGGGATGCCCAACACAAAAATATATCCCAATCGTTCGCATATTGTCACTCTTGCATAAATTTTGACATCGCATCCTAACTCGCCATCATTTCAAACACCTAGATACCAAATTTTGTCGAAATCGTAGCATTTTGACAATTTTCCCATTTTTGGGCCCGAAAAATCGCATTTTCGTGAATAACTCGAAAACCGTAAACATCGCTCCGAACTTTTTTTCGTATAATTGAAGAGCTCCTTTTGCTCTACTCACCTACAAAATTTCAGAACCCTGCACACCTAGGTAACCGAGATATCGGAATGTCCTATATTATGACCTTTACCTGTTTCCATGGAAACGGCGGCCATTTTGAAATCTTTGAAAATTGCATGCACACCTTTGGGACCCACTCTATCACCTTACAAAATTTCATAAAGAACCATTGAGTTGTTTTCGAGAAACCACTCGGACACGTTCATGTCCGGAAGAAGAAAAAAAAGAAGAAGAAGAATAATAAGAAACAGAGTAAAAACAATATATCTCCCAAACATAGTGTTTGGGAGATATAATAATAAGAAACGGGGTAAAAACAATAAGTCGCCAAAACTTTGTTTTGGGCGACTTAATAAGAAACGGGGTAAAAACAATAAGTCGCCAAAACTTTGTTTTGGGCGACTTAATGACCAGAACTCAAGCCCCTGTGTATTATAGAGTAGGGGGGCGATTTTTTTCAAGGTAATGTAAATGACCAGAACTCAAGCCCCTGTGTATTATAGAGTAGGGGGTCGAATTTTTTTTCCAGGTAATATAAAAATGACCAGAACTCAAGCCCCTGTGCACCAGCTCTCTCACAGTTTCACTTGTTGTTAATCCTCTACCGATGAAAGCTGAAGGGGACTATAGTTTTGCGATCGGTCAGTCTTTCTGTCCGTCCATCCGTTCCGTCTGTCACACTTTTTTCAAATTACTTATAGATAATGAAATGATTTTTGTCCCCCGCCGCAACGCGTCGGAGGGACTTAGTAATGGTCTCCGTCCGTCCGTCCGTCTGTCCGTCCGTCACGTTTTTTGTGGGTGCAACTCCTCGGACACTATTGAACGGATGTTGCTGAAACTTTACACACTGATAGGGTACAATTAGTAGATGATCATCCCATATTTGAAATTTTCAAAATGGCCGCCGTTTCCATGGAAACAGGGATAAAGGTCAAAATATATGACATTCAATATCTCGGTTACCTAGGTGCACAGGGTTCTGAAATTTTGTAGGCCGATAGAGCAAAAGGTACTCTATAATAATACGAAAAAAAATTGAAGCGATATTTACGGTTTTCGAGTTATTTACGAATTTGTGATTTTTCAGTCCGAAAAATGGGACTTTGTCAAACGTTTCTGTGGGTGCAACTCCTCGGACACTAATGAACCGATGTTGCTGAAACTTTACACAGTGATAGGGTACTGTTAGTAGATGATCATCCCATATTTGAAATTTTCAAATGGCCGCCGTTTCCATGGAAACAGGGAAGAAAGGTCAAAATATAGGACATCCAATATCTCGGTTACCTAGGTGCACAGGGTTCTGAAATTTTGTAGGCTGATAGAGCAAAAGATACTCTATAATAATACGAAAAAAAAGTTTGAAGCAATATTTACGGTTTTCGAGTTATTTACAAATTTGTGATTTTCCGGTCCAAAAAATGGGACTTTGTCATATCAAACATTTTTGTGGGTGCAACTCCTTGGATACTACTGAACCGATGTTGCTGAAACTTTACACACTGATAGGGTACTGTTC
The DNA here is from genome assembly GCA_963971305.1 of Arcuatula senhousia. Lineage (NCBI taxonomy): Eukaryota > Metazoa > Mollusca > Bivalvia > Mytilida > Mytilidae > Arcuatula > Arcuatula senhousia. The sequence goes on along the minus strand of OZ020303.1, from coordinate 60,921,285 downwards.
ATAGGTGATCATCCCATATTTTGACAACCTATTTCTATCGTTTCTGAGAGAATATATTGCTTGAATTGACATACCACACAACTTTTATGAGGCGGCGGGGGACACATGGCTACGCATAGCAATCTTGTTAATACTAGTATGCGAGTCAACCATGATAAGTTACAGATCAAGTATAAGTTATGTGCCAGTCCGCGAATTTTTCCGGGCGTCATGGCCCTTTAAACTTTGTAAATTCACTTAAATTTTAGTTTCCCACACTTTTTTCTAAACATTTATGGATAATAAACTGATTTTTTGGTATGTGAGTTAACCATGATGAGTTATACTTACCAAGTTTATGTTTCGTTTCCATCCGCATAGTTTTACGGGAGTTATGGCTCTTTGAACTTTGAAAATTCACTATTAAACCGTTTTCCACTCTTTTTTGTAAACGCTTGTAGCTGATGAACTGGTTTTTGGTATATGTGAGTCTACCATGAAGTTAATGTTTTGTTTTCATCTGCAAATATTTACGAGAGTTATGGCCCTTTGAACTTTGAATATTTTCTGCACTTTTTATTATCGCATGTGGACGATGAACTGATCAATTTAAGGTTTTGATTTGTTTCACAAATTTTTAATTTTCACTAGTGACTGAAATATGAGGCCGGAAGGGGACTATGTATTGTTTTGCAATACTCTCAGAATACTCGTTCTTGTTAAGGATTAAAAAAAAAATTAAAAAATCACTATTTAGTTTTAAAATGTCTAAGAGAAAATGATTTTTGTTGTACTTTTCAACTATTCTGACATTTCTTTGACGGAAAAGAAATTCTTAAGAAGATAATAGGAAAAAATGTGTGTCATTAAATTATGAAAATTTTACCTTTATATTTTATGCAAATTTATCTACCATAAAAGAAATGAAGTAGTACGTGATGTGTAGTTCAGCAAACTCTAATTCAATAACCACAAAAAGATTTTTGGCATTGAAACCAGAGGGATACATATATATACCTAGCTGCAGTTCCTTGGCTCTCGATGGTCATCTTAGAAATTTTCTGATTTGGCGCCAAATCAAAAAAAAATCATTAAGGACCGAATAGAGCTACGAACCGCAGATAATATATACCTTAAATGTCCCTTAAATGAGTAAGTTGCCTCTACTGGGGTAGATTGTATTACTGAAATGCTTCAATTATTTCATACATCAATTATTAAACCAGTAATACTCACTGGGCCAATTTGCCTAAAGAATTTTATCAAATATTATACATTGTAGTAAAGTTTAATAATACTGTGTGGTCAATCGGGATATCATTATCATTACAAATATCCAATCATAAGCCAATGAAAAGCTTAAATTGTGTCTAGATTTATCATAAATTATTCCTATGAAGGGGTTACTAGACATACATGTACCAACTTCAAGTATAGTATTTTTGATGAACAAATTTTCAACAGCTGTGAATCATTATTCATTAAAGTAATTGCTTAAGCCTTAAGATGAGTTTGGAATATTATTGTCCACTAGTTGGCAATTTTATTAATGATCTAGGCAGTTAATGATAATTCCTGTATTAAATTTTATTCAATACTTTTACAGAAATGAAAATCTAATTGTGATGATGTTCTATATTAAAAGCTCTGTAGCTTGTTTCATGGCTGATATAAAAATGAGAACATAGTGTTACTCTCAAAATATGATTATTGAAATAAGGTGGGAAAATATTGGTTGAACAGAACAAGTTGAAAAAAAAAAGGATTTTGTTTTTCACTGTTAACTCTTTGTGCTAGAATTATATTGAAATAAAAAGGTCAAGAAAGGATACAAAAAATCTGACAAATTTTAAATCGGTTACCGTTAGTCATGGTTGCCATTAATCCATTCCTCCTCTTTGCCAGAACACCCTACGGATTAAACATTATTGCAGGACCCACAGTTGCCTACATCGCTATTGTGTTTAATATTTTGATATTTGTAATATTGTGCGATAAAAAACTACGATCACCATCAACCATCATCATGCAAGGACTCGCAGTAGCTGACAGTTTAACTGCACTTTGTACATTTGGATTTGAGCCTTTGCTTTCATTCTTTTATACACAGATTGGACGGAACTATGAACTACCAGCTAATAGTTCAAGGACTGGAAAATTTGCCAGCAATTTTTCAGATGAATTAAAAAGGGTTAGCATGCTAGTATCTTTGGAGTATCCATTTTGTATAATTCACTTTTGTGTCAACAGTTTATCGGACAATTTTCATTTAGTATCAGTTCTATTAATGGGATGTCTTGGACTCCATAAAGTTTTGGTCATCAAGTTTCCAATTTGGAGTAGAATTAAAATAACTGTAAAGACTGCAATTGTCGTGTGTGCTGCCTGCTTCTTTATTTCCATGGCTATTAACCTTCCCAAACTTTTCGTGGTGACTTTTCAATTGGATGGTAATGGAACCTGTCTTATGTCAGATCCCAATGAGTTCTTAGAGAGATACATTTTATCAATTCATCCAATATTATACGCAAGCTTTCTCTGTTTTACCATATTTGTTATGATAGCAAGTACTAGCTTCATATTATTAACATTATGCCGACCAAAGAAAAACCTACGTAAAACCATTTCAGATGCGGAAAGAAAATCCTGCACTCTCATCACATATGTACTTGTTGTTTTTCTCCTTACTGAAATTCCAAGGCTGTTTTTAAATGCAGTAATAGTCGATGCTTATAAAATGGACTTAGATCAGGATAATATTGCTTGGAGGAAAATTAAAACGAAAATAGACAAACAACTTAAGTCACATTATGATGTCTGTTTTCTAAAAAAAAATCCAGGATTTTCAGTCATCTTACAACCTAAACACTAATGATACATTTATTGCAACTAGGAACGAAAGCTGTGGAGAACTTACAGATGTGTCCTTTGACATTGCAATATATTTTTTTTTCTTTAAAGATGAATTTGATTGGTTGATGAATGAGGCATCCACTGACCTACAATTGTCAATGAAACACAACTTAGACAATGTTTTTCTGAATAAAATTTTCAATAGGTTATTGCCAGACCTTTTGAAAACTTCAGACCAAATCTTTGTAAATATTTTTACCCTCTACTATTGTATAAACTTTCAAATTGATTTGAGATTTTTGGATGCTATAATTTCAACATTTGTTGATTGTTACTTTTTGCCAGTATTTGAACTGATTGTAAGAAATCTAGATTTTTACATGCTTGTATCCTCACCATATAGTGAGGCTATAAATTATATGCTGATGTTTGTCTGGGGGGATATTAGTGTTACCTTGGAAAAGTTGAAGTTGTTGTTTGAAATTTTAAAGCTATTTTCAGTACTAGGATGTGCCTCTAATTTTATTATCTATGTATTGATTAGCAAGAAACTTCAAGAGGCTGTGTTTAAAAAAACTTTTCTTTCAAAATTGATGTCGTTTAAAGAAACTTCTGCTTCTTAAGCCATGATCTAAAGAAATTGTCAATATGATTTCAATACATACATTAAACATGTTGCAAATTGAATTAAGTCTTATTTATAGTGCCAAAAAACTAATTTGTATATAATAAATGCTATTACCGCATTGACCATTTCACAGTTTTTGGACGTACTTAAAATCGAAAACCATAAATGCTGGAGGAAAAGTTTGATTGCAGAAATGTGAAGCTCATTAAGTTCTACAAAATGAATTCAGTGCATGTCAAAATTGTCAGATCAACTGTTTAAAAGTTATCTC
>OZ020303.1:60680722-60917454 GCA_963971305.1 Arcuatula senhousia | reverse complement strand
CCTTTTACCATAAATTTTAACTGTTCAGTTTTGTTTTTTTTTTGGAAAGCTTTGTTACTGTGTTTTCTTGATCTTTAGCGTGTTTTCTATCCTTACCAGTTTCTTAAATGTACATTTAGACCATGTTGCACATTAACATTAGAGATCAGGACAGTGATTCAGGCTCCCAGAAGCCTCTAGTTTTAAATTCATGGCTTGTAGAGTTATATTAAAATATCAAATTTGTATCCCAATTAAGATGTTAGAAAATTCATTAACATCAACAACTGAGTTGCAGAAGCTGTTTCTTAATGAACAAAAGTAAAAATTGATACCTTGTCTCGAATGAATTGTCACATTTATAAGCTTTGAGACGAAAAGATCTCTGTAGAGGAAATATTTATTTTCCACAACTGATTAAGAGACAATTAATTACAATGTAGATGAAAATTGGAGAAAAATTTTATCACACTCGTTAGATATTTGTCAAATGAGGAAACAAGCATTTTGTATATCATCACTTATGGTTGTGAATCCTGTAATTTTGAACATAAATAAAGGTTATAATATTACCTAATAAGATGTTCAAGAGGAAAACCAAACAAGTCAAAGACATAGGTTGCTATGGACCTGACTTGATTTACTTATTTGGAATGCCAATATACATCCCATGAACCTAAGCATGATCTTGACAGCTGGCTATGGTTGTTTTGAAACCAGTAGGATTTGACGATATGAATAGTCATTTAAGTCTCCACATCGAGGATGCAAAAAGCCCAATAGTTTTCACTTAGTCCATCTGTCCATCCATCAACAACTTTTTGTAAACACTAAAACTAAAAAAACTATAAGGAATACAGATTTGAACTTTTACACTGTTATTTAAAAGTAATATTAGAAGAATGGCATATTTAAATTTAAAAAAAAACTCTGGCCTAGAATATTTTGGAAAAACTTAAACCAAATGTTCTGTATATATCCAACCAAATCTTTTCACTGACTGATTTTTGACTGATCTTATGCTCATTACCCGGTACAAATTCTGCATTCATTTTCGCTGTTTTTATTGATAGGTAGCTCAGGTTACTACATTCCCAATGGTGGATTGTTTGAACTGGTGTGCTGTCCCAACTACTTTGGAGAACTTGTAGAATGGGTTGGATGGTAATACTCTTTTGTTGATTTTCTAACAATTTAATTTTCAAGTGTGGGAGTCTTTTATGAAATTGTTAATAAAATGACAGGATCCTAAAAAAATTATATTTAAAAAGTTTTTTATGCAAAACTTGTATAAAAAAAATTGAATTAAAATGTGTGCGTTAGCGTAACAAAATCCAGGCTCAATTTACAAAAAAAGGGAAGGATGAATATCAGATTGTCATTCCCTAAATATAAACCAGGGTTGCCAGACATCCTTGAAACGTGAAAAAACCATTGAATTTCATTTGTCTGTTCAAGGTCCTTAAAAAGACCCTGAATTTTAAAAAAAATTAAAAATATCCTTGAAAAACACTGGAATTTGATAGTTCCATAATCAAAGGTTCATGATTTAACTGTTTCACAGAAAATTTCATCGAGGACTGAAATTTTGTCGATCGACTATTTTCGTCCTTGAAAATGACTTATAAAATACTCTTGAAAAGTCCTGGAAAAACCCTTGAATTTTGCCACAAAAAAAATAGTGGCAACCCTGATAAATGTATGTAAGTAATTATCTAATTTCTTAACCTTAAATATTGCATACATTTGTGGTCTGTCTGTCTGTCATGCTTAGTATAACCTATGCAATATACTTTTTTTTATTAAGAACATATTATTTTTTTAAAAATAGAGTTTCTCAAATATTCTAGAATCATGTTGTGATTTCTCTTTCTAATGTAACATTTCTGTTACGCACCGAAATAAATAAATAACCCTGGAACAGTGTTGTTAATGTTAGCAAATGAGTCGCACTAGTTTTTTTTTCATAGAAAATGTCGAGATGTGGAATAAGTGTACGTGACACAACCAACATTACCACATTAAATGTATTGATTATAGTTGATATACATAACCTTTTGTTGGATTCTCATGAAACTTATTTCAAATGTATGTTGATAACAAGCTTACTGGTGTAGGTGATCCATTAACCCTTTCCCCCATGAGCAAATTTTTAAAGTGAAAAGATGGCAAAAATGCACAATGAAAAAAGGCAAAAAAATGAAAAGGCTGTTAAAATTTTATTTTTCATCCAAAGGTTTTGAAACTTAGTCAAGCTGTTCACTGGGCCAGGGTCTATTGATGCAGGTCTCAACCGCCATTTTCATGGTTGCTATGGTAACCAAGGCTGGCCAAAAAGTGTCAAAAAATGGCTTTTTCCATCATTTTACCACCCGATTTTGACCTTTAAAATTTTTTTTAAAATTATGGGCAAGTCCAATTGTTCTCTGACCTAGAATTTTTTAAAATCTGGCATTTGAGGTAATTTTGGGAGCAACTGTCACAGTCCTGAGGGTTAAAAAATTTTCCTGGCGGTGGGGGGCACTAATGCCCCCATGACCCCCTGACCAAACCCTTTAGGAAACCCCCCTAGAACATCTTTTTAGTCCCTAACCGCGCGAAAAAAGTGACCATTTTTTAGGCAACAATTATATTTGCCAAAATAACCCCAGTCATGCGGTATAGGGGGACAAAATGGGGGGTCATCAAAATGACAAAGGGGCGTCCAAAGGCGTCTACATGTAGGAAAGGGTTAAATAAAGATACATTTCTGTGATGAATATGTATTTTGGAATTGCTATAAAATTTAAAGAATCTAAGGCCTAAGTGCATAAAATTGTAAACCAGAATACCAACTTTACCCATCAATAGACCTCTACTATTTGTCAGAAATTGTAGAAAACAATTTTTTATTTCAGTCATTACGTCATGAAAAATAGAAAAAATAAAAGCAATTTAATCTGTATACATGTATTGTAAAAAATGCATTTTCTTTTTGCACAGGACAATAGCAACCTGGTCATTGGCAGGGCTTGTTTGGATGTTATTCAGTGCAGCAACATTCTTTCCCAGAGCAAGACATAATCACGAATGGTCAGTGTTGAAAGATACAATTATCTTAACAAAATGTGTAAAAGGGCTTTTATTTGGGGAGGGATGGTAAATCATAAAGGTTATATACCAAGTTGACATAATCAAAGGTGAAATAAATAAAATTATATTAATAATTGGATCAAGTGGGGAAAAATACACACACAAAAGAACTCTATTGCTTATGTCTATGTAAGGTCAAAGTAAAGAAACCAATACTCACCTTTATACTTCAGGTCAATTTATTCGATTTTACACCTTTTTATCTCATCTGACCCGAAGGGTCATATGTGCTATATTGCCATCATTTGTTTGTCATCCATCCATCATCTGTTGTACATTAACTTTTTCAAACATTTACTCCTGACACCATGAGTCCAATTGGATCCAAACTTGGTTCAGTTGTTTATTGGTGTGGGTGCATCAAAACAATCATTTTTGTCTTATAGCCTGAAAATTCAGGCATTTAAGTCAGGTGAGCCATTCAGGCTGCTGGAAGCCTCTTGTTATTTTTGCACAAGCGTTTGTTACATGAATATACATAGCTTTAAGACTTTGATTTTTTATTTATAGGTATAAACAACAGTTTGAGTTTTATCCTAGGAACAGGAAGACCTTGATACCATGGCTGTGGTGAACCAGTAATTATAGACTTAATTTGCATCTCTCAGGAATTTAAAATTTGTGATAAACAATGTAACTTTGACATGTACTTCTTAGCCGGCATAATGGCCGAAACAATTAGCGTACGATACCCCAAACAATGTAACTTTGACATGTACTTCTTAGCCGGGATAACGGCTGAAGCGATTAGCGTACGATGGCCTTTCAGTAACTGACCAATTAAAAGATAGCTGATGGTCATGTTGCCTCATCACGTGTCAATACACATATATCAATGTAGCTCGCAATAGAGTTCCTTTTCCAATATTCAATTACCACTCTACTTTTATACTCAACATAAAAAAAATAATTTGTAGATTGTCCCTTTTTTTCTCTAATACCCCTAACAAAATAAAATTTTGATAAAAAGGATTTAATTAGTCTATTCTTGTCATTCAAACATAATATGTCAATATATTGCTGTTTTATACTATCCAAAATTTTTACCCACTTGTATCCACTTTATCGTTCTCAGGATGGAATGCATACTTTGCTGAGAGAACTCATTGTTGGATTAAAAGAAGAGCTTGTCAATCCTTTGACTGATTTTTTAGAACATTAATGTAGTAAAACCAACCCTGACCTCAAAATTATTGTTTCAAAGAGCTCCATTTCAATTAAATGTATAGAACTGCCACTGAATTTTGTATCTTCTGTTGTATATCTCTTATACTTCTTGGTATAAGTTATACAATTATGAATTCTAATATATCATTGCTGTCATTGTGTCATTAGAACTTTATATTTATATGCATTTATTAAAAACAGTTTTTATCTTTTTCAATTTTTTATTTGGTACCAATTTCGTGGTTTGTGTAAGGTCAGTCATGTACAAATATATGAATCCAATCTAGGGCAAGCGCTTTTACATGTATTGATTCCTTGAAGCTTATACAATTACCAAAAACGAAATCCAATGGAATGTCTTTTTTATACACCAGGAAATTTGTCCCAACAAAAAATTGTATTATCAACTCATAAAAACCTAACTTTGTTAAACATAACCACTACTAAGAAACCATTATAAACACTGACGATAAACCATCCTAAAAACTAACAAGGAACCATCATAAACACAACTGAAAAAAACATCATAAACACAACTGAAAAAACATCATAAACACGTCTGAAAAAATATCATTAACACAAAAGAGAAACCATCATAAACACACCTGAAAAAAAAACATCATAAACACACCTGAGAAAACCATCATAAACAAAACTGAAAAACCATCATGAACACGACTGAAAAACTATCATTAACACAACTGAAAAACCATCATAAACACAACTGAAAAACCATCATAAACACTCCTTAGAAAACCATCATTAACACAACTGAGAAACCATCATTAATACAAATGAGAAACCAACATAAACACAATTGAAAACGCTATCCTATATATGAATAATGAAACCATCATAACATAACTGATCATAACATCACTGACAACACCATGAATACACCCCTGAATCAATTACATTGCTGAAAAACATCATTTGAATTGCTGAGAAAACCATTATTTACATTGCTGAGAAAACCATCATTTGTATCGCTGAGAAAACCATTATTTACATTGCTGAGAAAACTATGATAAATTCAACTTAAAAACCATTATCAACACTGCTGTGAAATCATTATAAGTACAACTGAAAAAAACATCTTGAACATTGCTGAGAAGACAATGATAAGTACAGCTGAAAAAAACCTTGAACATTTCTGGGAAGACCATCATAAACAATCCAAAACAACATGTCTGAGAAACCAGTTATAACACAACTAAGCAACTAAAAAAAACTGAGAAAACCATTATAAGTACAACTGAAAAACCATTATCAACACTCCTGAGAAAACCATTATAAGTAAAACTGAAAAAAAATCTTGAACATTGTTGTTGAAACAATTGTAAGTATAACTGAAAAAAAAAACCTTGAACATTGCTGGGAAGACTATCATAAACACTACCCAGAAAACAATCCAAAACAACATGTCTGATAAACCAGTTATATCATAACCAAGAAAACCATCAGAAGCACAAATGAAAAAACCATTATAAGTACAACTATAAAACCATTGTCAACACTCCTGAGAAAACAATTATAAGTAAAACTGAAATTAATCTTGAACTCTGCTGGGAAGACCACCATAAACACTCCCGAGAAAACAATCCAAAACAACTTCATAGAAACCAGCTATAACGCTACTAATAAAACAGTCAGAAACACAACTGAGAAACTATCATATGATAAATACAAATGAAAACCCATAATTAATACAACTGAAAAAACAAAAATACACCGAAAAAAAAATGAATACAACTGAAAAAATCATACACACTTGTTAGAAAATTATCAAAACTCAACCGGGAAACCCATCATAAATGCAACTGAAAAAAACACAAAACATAAAAGCAATTAAAAATAAAAGTCAGGGAAACTTGTGAGTCAGCAGATGATTTATGGCATAATATCTTATTATCTGTTGACTGGTTACTATGTCTATGATCTGTTGGCCTAATATCTGATTATCTGTTGATTGATTACTTTGTCTATGATCTGTTGGCATAATATCTTATTATCTGTTGACTGATTACTATGTCTATGATCTGTTGGCATAAAATATCTGAATATTTTTTGACTGATTACCATGTCTATGATCTGTTGGCATAATATCTGATTATCTGTTGACTGATTACTATGTATATGATCTGTAGGCATAATATCTTATTATCTGTTGACTGATTACCATGTCTATGATCTGTTGGCATAATATCTGATTATCTGTTGACTGACTACTATGTATATGTCTGTTGGCATAATATCTGATTATCTATTGACTGATAACTATGTCTATGATCTGTTGGCATAATATCTGATTATCTGCTGACTGATTACTATGTGTATGATCTGTGGGTATAATATCTGATGATCTGTTGAGTGATTACTTTGTATGTGATCTGTGGGCATACTATTTTATTATCTGTTTACTTATCACTATGTCTATGATATGTTTGCATACTATCTTATTAGCTGTTGACTGCTTTCTACATCTATGATTTGTTGGCATAATATCTGATTATCTGCGGACAGATTTCTATGTCTATTATCTGTTGGCATTAAAAAAACTGCTCACTATGTCTATGATCTCTTGTCATAATATTTGATCATCTGCTGACAGATTACTATGTCTATGATTTGTTGGCGAAATATCTGATTTTCTACTGACAGATTACTATGTCTATGATCTGTTGGCATAATAAATGATTGTCTGCTGACTGATCACTATGTCTATGATCTGTTGGCATAATTTCTGATTATCTGTTGATTGATTACTTTGTCTATGATCTGTTGGCATAATATCTGATAATCTGCTGACTGATTACTATGTCTATGATCTGTTGGCATAATATCTGATTATCTGCTGACTGATTACTTTGTCTATGATCTGTTGACATAATATCTTATTATCTGTTAACTGACTACTATGTGTATGATATTTTTGCATGATATCTGATTATCTATTGACTAATTACTATGTCTATGATTTGTTGGCAAAATATCTTATTATCTGTTGACTGATTACTTTGTCTATGATCTGAAGGCATACTATCTTATTATCTTTTGACTGGTTACTATGTCTATGATCTGTTGGCATAATATCTGATTATCTGTTGACCGATTACTATGTGTGTGATCTGTTGGCATACTATCTGATTATTTGATGACTGATTACTATGTCTATGATCTGTTGGCATAATATCTTATTATCTGTTGACTGGTTACAATGTCTATGATCTGTTGGCATAATATCTTATTATCTGTTGACTGATTACTTTGTCTATGATCTGTTGGCATAATATCTGATTATCTGTTGACTGATTACTTAGTCTATGATCTTTGGGCATACTATATAATTATCTGCTGACTGATTACTATGTCTACGATCTGTTTGCATAATATCTGAATATTTGTTGACTGATTACTATGTGTATGATATGTTTGCATGATATCTGATCATCTATTGACTAATTACTATGTCTATGATTTGTTATCGAAATATCTGATTATCTGCTGACTGATTACTATGTCTATCAAATGTTGGCATAATATCTGATTATCTGTTGACTGATTACTATGCGTATGATCTGTTGGCGAAATATCTGATTATCTGTTGACTGATTACTATGTGTATGATTTGTGGGTATAATATCTGATTATCTGTTGAGTGATTACTTTGTATGTGATCTGTGGGCATACTATTTTATTATCTGTTTACTTATCACTATGTCTATGATATGTTTGCATAATATCTTATAAGCTGTTGACTGCTTACTACGATTATGATTTGTTGGCATAATATCTGATTATCTGCGGACAGAGTTCTATGTCTATGTTCTGTTGGCATAAAAAAACTGCTCACTATGTCTATGATCTGTTGTCATAATATTTGATCATCTGCTGACAGATTACTATGTATATAATCTGTTGGCATAATAAATGATTTTTTGCTGACTGATCACTATGTCTATGATCTGTTGGCATAATTTCTGATTATTTGGATGATTGATTACTTTGTCTATGATCTGTTGGCATAATATCTGATTATCTGCTGAATGATTACTATGTGTATGATCTGTTGGCATAATATCTGATTATCTGTTGATTGATTACTTTGTCTATGATTTGTTTGCGAAATATCTGACTATCTGCTGACTGATTACTATGTCTATGATTGGTTGGCATAATATCTGATTATCTGCTGACTGATTACTATGTCTATGATCTGTTGGCATAATATCTGATTATCTGCTGACTGATTATTTTGTCTATGATCTGTTGGCATAATATCTGATTATCTGTTGACTAATTACTATGCGTATGATCTGTTGGCATAATATCTTATTATCTGTTAACTGATTACTATTTCTATGATTTGTTGGTGAAATATCTGATTATCTGCTGTCTGGTTACTTTGTCTATGAGTGTTGTCTATGATATGTTGGCATAATATCTGATTACTATTTGTATGATATGTTTGCATACCTAACACAAGTGATTTTCCTTTTCGTTTTTCGTTTTTCGTTTTTCAAATTTTTTTTTTCAAAATTTTTTTTTTTCGATTTTGAATTGGAAAATGACCCATTTTCCTTTTCGTTTTTCATTTTCCTTTTCGATTTTGAATAGGAAAATGACTCATTTTCCTTTTCGTTATTCATTTTCCTTTTCGTTTTTCATTTTCCTTTTCGATTTTGAATAGGAAAATGACTCATTTTCCTTTTCGTTATTCATTTTCCTTTTCAAATTTTTTTTTTTTAATTTTTTTTTTTCGAATTTTTTTTTTTTTTCGATTTTGAATAGGAAAATGACCCATTTTCCTTTTCGTTTTTCATTTTCCTTTTCGATTTTGAATAGGAAAATGACTCATTTTCCTTTTCGTTATTCATTTTCCTTTTCGTTTTTCATTTTCCTTTTCGTTTTTCATTTTCCTTTTCGATTTTGAATAGGAAAATGACCCATTTTCCTTTTCGTTATTCATTTTCCATTTCAAATTTTTTTTTTCAAAAATTTTTTTTTTCGAAATTTTTTTTTTTCGATTTTGAAGAGGAAAATGACCCATTTTCCTTTTCGTTATTCATTTTCCATTTCAATTTTTTTTTTTTCAAAAATTTTTTTTTTCGAAATTTTTTTTTTTCGATTTTGAAGAGGAAAATGACCCATTTTCCTTTTCGTTTTTCACTTTCCTTTTCGATTTTGAATAGGAAAATGACTCATTTTCCTTTTCGTTATTCATTTTCCTTTTCGTTTTTCATTTTCCTTTTCGATTTTTCGTTATTCATTTTCCTTTTCAAATTTTTTTTTTCAAAATTTTTTTTTTCGAAATTTTTATTTTTTTTTATTTTGAATAGGAAAATGACCCATTTTCCTTTTCGTTTTTCATTTTCCTTTTCGATTTTGAATAGGAAAATGACTCATTTTCCTTTTCGTTATTCATTTTCCTTTTCGTTTTTCATTTTCCTTTTCGATTTTGAATAGGAAAATGACTCATTTTCCTATTCGTTATTCATTTTCCTTTTCAAATTTTTTTTTTCAAAATTTTTTTTTTTCGAAATTTTTTTTTTTCGATTTTGAATAGGAAAATGACCCATTTTCCTTTTCGTTTTTCATTTTCCTTTTCGATTTTGAATAGGAAAATGACTCATTTTCCTTTTCGTTATTCATTTTCCTTTTCGTTTTTCATTTTCCTTTTCGATTTTGAATAGGAAAATGACCCATTTTCCTTTTCGTTATTCATTTTCCTTTTCAAATTTTTTTTTTCAAAAATTTTTTTTTTCGAAATTTTTTTTTTTCGATTTTGAAGAGGAAAATGACCCATTTTCCTTTTCGTTTTTCATTTTCCTTTTCGATTTTGAATAGGAAAATGACTCATTTTCCTTTTCGTTATTCATTTTCCTTTTCGTTTTTCATTTTCCTTTTCGATTTTGAATAGGAAAATGACCCATTTTCCTTTTCGTTATTCATTTTCCTTTTCAAATTTTTTTTTTCAAATTTTTTTTTTTCGAAATTTTTATTTTTTTTTATTTTGAATAGGAAAATGACCCATTTTCCTTTTCGTTTTTCATTTTCCTTTTCGATTTTGAATAGGAAAATGACTCATTTTCCTTTTCGTTATTCATTTTCCTTTTCGTTTTTCATTTTCCATTTCGATTTTGAATAGGAAAATGACCCATTTTCCTTTTCGTTATTCATTTTCCATTTCAAATTTTTTTTTTCAAAAATTTTTTTTTTCGAAATTTTTTTTTTTCGATTTTGAAGAGGAAAATGACCCATTTTCCTTTTCGTTATTCATTTTCCATTTCAAATTTTTTTTTTTCAAAAATTTTTTTTTTCGAAATTTTTTTTTTTCGATTTTGAAGAGGAAAATGACCCATTTTCCTTTTCGTTTTTCACTTTCCTTTTCGATTTTGAATAGGAAAATGACTCATTTTCCTTTTCGTTATTCATTTTCCTTTTCGTTTTTCATTTTCCTTTTCGATTTTTCGTTATTCATTTTCCTTTTCAAATTTTTTTTTTCAAAATTTTTTTTTTCGAAATTTTTATTTTTTTTTATTTTGAATAGGAAAATGACCCATTTTCCTTTTCGTTTTTCATTTTCCTTTTCGATTTTGAATAGGAAAATGACTCATTTTCCTTTTCGTTATTCATTTTCCTTTTCGTTTTTCATTTTCCTTTTCGATTTTGAATAGGAAAATGACTCATTTTCCTTTTCGTTATTCATTTTCCTTTTCAAATTTTTTTTTTCAAAATTTTTTTTTTTCGAAATTTTTTTTTTTCGATTTTGAATAGGAAAATGACCCATTTTCCTTTTCGTTTTTCATTTTCCTTTTCGATTTTGAATAGGAAAATGACTCATTTTCCTTTTCGTTATTCATTTTCCTTTTCGTTTTTCATTTTCCTTTTCGATTTTGAATAGGAAAATGACCCATTTTCCTTTTCGTTATTCATTTTCCTTTTCAAATTTTTTTTTTCAAAAATTTTTTTTTTCGAAATTTTTTTTTTTCGATTTTGAAGAGGAAAATGACCCATTTTCCTTTTCGTTTTTCATTTTCCTTTTCGATTTTGAATAGGAAAATGACTCATTTTCCTTTTCGTTATTCATTTTCCTTTTCGTTTTTCATTTTCCTTTTCGATTTTGAATAGGAAAATGACCCATTTTCCTTTTCGTTATTCATTTTCCTTTTCAAATTTTTTTTTTCAAATTTTTTTTTTTCGAAATTTTTATTTTTTTTTATTTTGAATAGGAAAATGACCCATTTTCCTTTTCGTTTTTCATTTTCCTTTTCGATTTTGAATAGGAAAATGACTCATTTTCCTTTTCGTTATTCATTTTCCTTTTCGTTTTTCATTTTCCATTTCGATTTTGAATAGGAAAATGACCCATTTTCCTTTTCGTTATTCATTTTCCTTTTCAAATTTTTTTTTCAAAATTTTTTTTTTTCGAAATTTTTATTTTTTTTTATTTTGAATAGGAAAATGACCCATTTTCCTTTTCGTTTTTCATTTTCCTTTTCGATTTTGAATAGGAAAATGACTCATTTTCCTTTTCGTTATTCATTTTCCTTTTCGTTTTTCATTTTCCTTTTCGATTTTGAATAGGAAAATGACTCATTTTCCTATTCGTTATTCATTTTCCTTTTCAAATTTTTTTTTTCAAAATTTTTTTTTTTCGAAATTTTTTTTTTTCGATTTTGAATAGGAAAATGACCCATTTTCCTTTTCGTTTTTCATTTTCCTTTTCGATTTTGAATAGGAAAATGACTCATTTTCCTTTTCGTTATTCATTTTCCTTTTCGTTTTTCATTTTCCTTTTCGATTTTGAATAGGAAAATGACCCATTTTCCTTTTCGTTATTCATTTTCCTTTTCAAATTTTTTTTTTCAAAAATTTTTTTTTTCGAAATTTTTTTTTTTCGATTTTGAAGAGGAAAATGACCCATTTTCCTTTTCGTTTTTCATTTTCCTTTTCGATTTTGAATAGGAAAATGACTCATTTTCCTTTTCGTTATTCATTTTCCTTTTCGTTTTTCATTTTCCTTTTCGATTTTGAATAGGAAAATGACCCATTTTCCTTTTCGTTATTCATTTTCCTTTTCAAATTTTTTTTTTCAAATTTTTTTTTTTCGAAATTTTTATTTTTTTTTATTTTGAATAGGAAAATGACCCATTTTCCTTTTCGTTTTTCATTTTCCTTTTCGATTTTGAATAGGAAAATGACTCATTTTCCTTTTCGTTATTCATTTTCCTTTTCGTTTTTCATTTTCCATTTCGATTTTGAATAGGAAAATGACCCATTTTCCTTTTCGTTATTCATTTTCCATTTCAAATTTTTTTTTTCAAAAATTTTTTTTTTCGAAATTTTTTTTTTTCGATTTTGAAGAGGAAAATGACCCATTTTCCTTTTCGTTATTCATTTTCCATTTCAAATTTTTTTTTTTCAAAAATTTTTTTTTTCGAAATTTTTTTTTTTCGATTTTGAAGAGGAAAATGACCCATTTTCCTTTTCGTTTTTCACTTTCCTTTTCGATTTTGAATAGGAAAATGACTCATTTTCCTTTTCGTTATTCATTTTCCTTTTCGTTTTTCATTTTCCTTTTCGATTTTTCGTTATTCATTTTCCTTTTCAAATTTTTTTTTTCAAAATTTTTTTTTTCGAAATTTTTATTTTTTTTTATTTTGAATAGGAAAATGACCCATTTTCCTTTTCGTTTTTCATTTTCCTTTTCGATTTTGAATAGGAAAATGACTCATTTTCCTTTTCGTTATTCATTTTCCTTTTCGTTTTTCATTTTCCTTTTCGATTTTGAATAGGAAAATGACTCATTTTCCTTTTCGTTATTCATTTTCCTTTTCAAATTTTTTTTTTCAAAATTTTTTTTTTTCGAAATTTTTTTTTTTCGATTTTGAATAGGAAAATGACCCATTTTCCTTTTCGTTTTTCATTTTCCTTTTCGATTTTGAATAGGAAAATGACTCATTTTCCTTTTCGTTATTCATTTTCCTTTTCGTTTTTCATTTTCCTTTTCGATTTTGAATAGGAAAATGACCCATTTTCCTTTTCGTTATTCATTTTCCTTTTCAAATTTTTTTTTTCAAAAATTTTTTTTTTCGAAATTTTTTTTTTTCGATTTTGAAGAGGAAAATGACCCATTTTCCTTTTCGTTTTTCATTTTCCTTTTCGATTTTGAATAGGAAAATGACTCATTTTCCTTTTCGTTATTCATTTTCCTTTTCGTTTTTCATTTTCCTTTTCGATTTTGAATAGGAAAATGACCCATTTTCCTTTTCGTTATTCATTTTCCTTTTCAAATTTTTTTTTTCAAAATTTTTTTTTTCGAAATTTTTATTTTTTTTTATTTTGAATAGGAAAATGACCCATTTTCCTTTTCGTTTTTCATTTTCCTTTTCGATTTTGAATAGGAAAATGACTCATTTTCCTTTTCGTTATTCATTTTCCTTTTCGTTTTTCATTTTCCATTTCGATTTTGAATAGGAAAATGACCCATTTTCCTTTTCGTTATTCATTTTCCTTTTCAAATTTTTTTTTCAAAATTTTTTTTTTTCGAAATTTTTTTTTTTTCGATTTTGAATAGGAAAATGACCCATTTTCCTTTTCGTTTTTCATTTTCCTTTTCGATTTTGAATAGGAAAATGACTCATTTTCCTTTTCGTTATTCATTTTCCTTTTCGTTTTTCATTTTCCTTTTCGATTTTGAATAGGAAAATGACCCATTTTCCTTTTCGTTATTCATTTTCCTTTTCAATTTTTTTTTTCAAAAATTTTTTTTTTCGAAATTTTTTTTTTTTCGATTTTGAATAGGAAAATGACCCATTTTCCTTTTCGTTTTTCATTTTCCTTTTCGATTTTGAATAGGAAAATGACTCATTTTCCTTTTCGTTATTCATTTTCCTTTTCGTTTTTCATTTTCCTTTTCGATTTTGAATAGGAAAATGACCCATTTTCCTATTCGTTATTCATTTTCCTTTTCAAATTTTTTTTTTCAAATTTTTTTTTTTCGAAATTTTTTTTTTTTTTCGATTTTGAATAGGAAAATGACCCATTTTCCTTTTCGTTTTTCATTTTCCTTTTCGATTTTGAAAAGGAAAATGACTCATTTTCCTTTTCGTTATTCATTTTCCTTTTCGTTTTTCATTTTCCTTTTCGATTTTGAATAGGAAAATGACCCATTTTCCTTTTCGTTTTTCATTTTCCTTTTCGATTTTGAATAGGAAAATGACTCATTTTCCTTTTCGTTATTCATTTTCCTTTTCGTTTTTCATTTTCCTTTTCGATTTTAAATAGGAAAATGACCCATTTTCCTTTTCGTTATTCATTTTCCTTTTCAAATTTTTTTTTTCAAAAAATTTTTTTTTCGAATTTTTTTTTTTTCGATTTTGAATAGGAAAATGACCCATTTTCCTTTTCGTTTTTCATTTTCCTTTTCGATTTTGAATAGGAAAATGACTCATTTTCCTTTTCGTTATTCATTTTCCTTTTCGTTTTTCATTTTCCTTTTCGATTTTTAATAGGAAAATGACCCATTTTCCTTTTCGTTATTCATTTTCCTTTTCAAATTTTTTTGTCAAAATTTTTTTATTTCGAAATTATTTTTTTTTTCGATTTTGAATAGGAAATTGACCCATTTTCCTTTTCGTTTTTCATTTTCCTTTTGGATTTTGAATAGGAAAATGACTCATTTTCCTTTTCGTTATTCATTTTCCTTTTCGTTTTTCATTTTCCTTTTCGATTTTGAATAGGAAAATGACCCATTTTCCTTTTCGTTATTCATTTTCCTTTTCAAATTTTTTTTTCAAAATTTTTTTTTTCGAAATTATTTTTTTTTTCGATTTTGAATAGGAAATTGACCCATTTTCCTTTTCGTTTTTCATTTTCCTTTTCGATTTTGAATAGGAAAATGACTCATTTTCCTTTTCGCTATTCATTTTCCTTTTCGTTTTTCATTTTCCTTTTCTATTTTGAATAGGAAAATGACCCATTTTTCTTTTCGTTATTCATTTTCCTTTTCAATTTTTTTTTCAAAATTTTTTTTTTTCGAAATTTTTTTTTTATTTCGATTTTGAATAGGAAAATGACCCATTTTCCTTTTCGTTTTTCATTTTCCTTTTCGATTTTGAATAGGAAAATGACTCATTTTCCTTTTCGTTATACATTTTCCTTTTCGTTTTTCATTTTCCTTTTCGATTTTCAATAGGAAAATGACCCATTTTCCTTTTCGTTATTCATTTTCCTTTTCAATTTTTTTTTTTTCAAAAACTTTTTTTTTTCGATTTTTTTTTTTTTCGATTTTGAAGAGGAAAATGACCCATTTTCCTTTTCGTTATACTTTTTCAAATTTTTTTTTTTCAAAATTTTTTTTTTTCGAAATTTTTTTTTTTCGATTTTGAATAGGAAAATGACCCATTTTCCTTTTCGTTTTTCATTTTCCTTTTCGATTTTGAATAGGAAAATGACTCATTTTCCTTTTCGTTATTCATTTTCCTTTTCGTTTTTCATTTTCCTTTTCGATTTTGAATAGGAAAATGACCCATTTTCCTTTTCGTTATTCATTTTCCTTTTCAAATTTTTTTTTTCAAAAATTTTTTTTTTCGAAATTTTTTTTTTTCGATTTTGAAGAGGAAAATGACCCATTTTCCTTTTCGTTTTTCATTTTCCTTTTCGATTTTGAATAGGAAAATGACTCATTTTCCTTTTCGTTATTCATTTTCCTTTTCGTTTTTCATTTTCCTTTTCGATTTTGAATAGGAAAATGACCCATTTTCCTTTTCGTTATTCATTTTCCTTTTCAAATTTTTTTTTTCAAATTTTTTTTTTTCGAAATTTTTATTTTTTTTTATTTTGAATAGGAAAATGACCCATTTTCCTTTTCGTTTTTCATTTTCCTTTTCGATTTTGAATAGGAAAATGACTCATTTTCCTTTTCGTTATACATTTTCCTTTTCGTTTTTCATTTTCCTTTTCGATTTTCAATAGGAAAATGACCCATTTTCCTTTTCGTTATTCATTTTCCTTTTCAATTTTTTTTTTTTCAAAAACTTTTTTTTTTCGATTTTTTTTTTTTTTTTTCGATTTTGAATAGGAAATTGACCCATTTTCCTTTTCGTTTTTCATTTTCCTTTTCGATTTTGAATAGGAAAATGACTCATTTTCCTTTTCGTTATTCATTTTCCTTTTCGTTTTTCATTTTCCTTTTCGATTTTGAATAGGAAAATGACCCATTTTCCTTTTCGTTATACTTTTTCAAATTTTTTTTTTTCAAAATTTTTTTTTTTCGAAATTTTTTTTTTTCGATTTTGAATAGGAAAATGACCCATTTTCCTTTTCGTTATTCATTTTCCTTTTCGTTTTTCATTTTCCTTTTCGTTTTTCATTTTCCTTTTCGATTTTAAATAGGAAAATGACCCATTTTCCTTTTCGTTATTCATTTTCCTTTTCAAATTTTTTTTTTCAAAAATTTTTTTTTTCGAATTTTTTTTTTTTCGATTTTGAATAGGAAAATGACCCATTTTCCTTTTCGTTTTTCATTTTCCTTTTCGATTTTGAATAGGAAAATGACTCATTTTCCTTTTCGTTATTCATCTTCCTTTTCGTTTTTCATTTTCCTTTTCGATTTTGAATAGGAAAATGACCCATTTTCCTTTTCGTTATTCATTTTCCTTTTCAAATTTTTTTTTCAAAATTTTTTTATTTCGAAATTATTTTTTTTTTTCGATTTTGAATAGGAAATTGACCCATTTTCCTTTTCGTTTTTCATTTTCCTTTTGGATTTTGAATAGGAAAATGACTCATTTTCCTTTTCGTTATTCATTTTCCTTTTCGTTTTTCGTTTTCCTTTTCGATTTTGAATAGGAAAATGACCCATTTTCCTTTTCGTTATTCATTTTCCTTTTCAAATTTTTTTTTCAAAATTTTTTTTTTCGAAATTATTTTTTTTTTCGATTTTGAATAGGAAATTGACCCATTTTCCTTTTCGTTTTTCATTTTCCTTTTCGATTTTGAATAGGAAAATGACTCATTTTCCTTTTCGCTATTCATTTTCCTTTTCGTTTTTCATTTTCCTTTTCTATTTTGAATAGGAAAATGACCCATTTTTCTTTTCGTTATTCATTTTCCTTTTCAATTTTTTTTTCAAAATTTTTTTTTTTCGAAATTTTTTTTTATTTCGATTTTGAATAGGAAAATGACCCATTTTCCTTTTCGTTTTTCATTTTCCTTTTCGATTTTGAATAGGAAAATGACTCATTTTCCTTTTCGTTATACATTTTCCTTTTCGTTTTTCATTTTCCTTTTCGATTTTGAATAGCAAAATGACCCATTTTCCTTTTCGTTTTTCATTTTCCTTTTCGATTTTGAATAGGAAAATGACTCATTTTCCTTTTCGTTATACATTTTCCTTTTCGTTTTTCATTTTCCTTTTCGATTTTCAATAGGAAAATGACCCATTTTCCTTTTCGTTATTCATTTTCCTTTTCAATTTTTTTTTTTTCAAAAACTTTTTTTTTTCGATTTTTTTTTTTTTTTTTCGATTTTGAATAGGAAATTGACCCATTTTCCTTTTCGTTTTTCATTTTCCTTTTCGATTTTGAATAGGAAAATGACTCATTTTCCTTTTCGTTATTCATTTTCCTTTTCGTTTTTCATTTTCCTTTTCGATTTTGAATAGGAAAATGACCCATTTTCCTTTTCGTTATACTTTTTCAAATTTTTTTTTTTCAAAATTTTTTTTTTTCGAAATTTTTTTTTTTCGATTTTGAATAGGAAAATGACCCATTTTCCTTTTCGTTATTCATTTTCCTTTTCGTTTTTCATTTTCCTTTTCGTTTTTCATTTTCCTTTTCGATTTTAAATAGGAAAATGACCCATTTTCCTTTTCGTTATTCATTTTCCTTTTCAAATTTTTTTTTTCAAAAATTTTTTTTTTCGAATTTTTTTTTTTTCGATTTTGAATAGGAAAATGACCCATTTTCCTTTTCGTTTTTCATTTTCCTTTTCGATTTTGAATAGGAAAATGACTCATTTTCCTTTTCGTTATTCATTTTCCTTTTCGTTTTTCATTTTCCTTTTCGATTTTGAATAGGAAAATGACCCATTTTCCTTTTCGTTATTCATTTTCCTTTTCAAATTTTTTTTTCAAAATTTTTTTATTTCGAAATTATTTTTTTTTTTCGATTTTGAATAGGAAATTGACCCATTTTCCTTTTCGTTTTTCATTTTCCTTTTGGATTTTGAATAGGAAAATGACTCATTTTCCTTTTCGTTATTCATTTTCCTTTTCGTTTTTCGTTTTCCTTTTCGATTTTGAATAGGAAAATGACCCATTTTCCTTTTCGTTATTCATTTTCCTTTTCAAATTTTTTTTTCAAAATTTTTTTTTTCGAAATTATTTTTTTTTTCGATTTTGAATAGGAAATTGACCCATTTTCCTTTTCGTTTTTCATTTTCCTTTTCGATTTTGAATAGGAAAATGACTCATTTTCCTTTTCGCTATTCATTTTCCTTTTCGTTTTTCATTTTCCTTTTCTATTTTGAATAGGAAAATGACCCATTTTTCTTTTCGTTATTCATTTTCCTTTTCAATTTTTTTTTCAAAATTTTTTTTTTTCGAAATTTTTTTTTATTTCGATTTTGAATAGGAAAATGACCCATTTTCCTTTTCGTTTTTCATTTTCCTTTTCGATTTTGAATAGGAAAATGACTCATTTTCCTTTTCGTTATACATTTTCCTTTTCGTTTTTCATTTTCCTTTTCGATTTTGAATAGCAAAATGACCCATTTTCCTTTTCGTTATTCATTTTCCTTTTCAATTTTTTTTTTTCAAAAACTTTTTTTTTTCGATTTTTTTTTTTTTTTCGATTTTGAATAGGAAATTGACCCATTTTCCTTTTCGTTTTTCATTTTCCTTTTCGATTTTGAATAGGAAAATGACTCATTTTCCTTTTCGTTATTCTTTTTCCTTTTCGTTTTTCATTTTCCTTTTCGATTTTGAATAGGAAAATGACCCATTTTCCTTTTCGTTATACTTTTTCAAATTTTTTTTTTTCAAAATTTTTTTTTTTCGAAATTTTTTTTTTTCGATTTTGAATAGGAAAATGACCCATTTTCCTTTTCGTTTTTCATTTTCCTTTTCGATTTTGAATAGGAAAATGACTCATTTTCCTTTTCGTTATTCATTTTCCTTTTCGTTTTTCATTTTCCTTTTCGATTTTGAATAGGAAAATGACCCATTTTCCTTTTCGTTATTCATTTTCCTTTTCAAATTTTTTTTTTCAAAAATTTTTTTTTTCGAAATTTTTTTTTTTCGATTTTGAAGAGGAAAATGACCCATTTTCCTTTTCGTTTTTCATTTTCCTTTTCGATTTTGAATAGGAAAATGACTCATTTTCCTTTTCGTTATTCATTTTCCTTTTCGTTTTTCATTTTCCTTTTCGATTTTGAATAGGAAAATGACCCATTTTCCTTTTCGTTATTCATTTTCCTTTTCAAATTTTTTTTTTCAAAATTTTTTTTTTCGAAATTTTTATTTTTTTTTATTTTGAATAGGAAAATGACCCATTTTCCTTTTCGTTTTTCATTTTCCTTTTCGATTTTGAATAGGAAAATGACTCATTTTCCTTTTCGTTATACATTTTCCTTTTCGTTTTTCATTTTCCTTTTCGATTTTCAATAGGAAAATGACCCATTTTCCTTTTCGTTATTCATTTTCCTTTTCAATTTTTTTTTTTTCAAAAACTTTTTTTTTTCGATTTTTTTTTTTTTTTTCGATTTTGAATAGGAAATTGACCCATTTTCCTTTTCGTTTTTCATTTTCCTTTTCGATTTTGAATAGGAAAATGACTCATTTTCCTTTTCGTTATTCATTTTCCTTTTCGTTTTTCATTTTCCTTTTCGATTTTGAATAGGAAAATGACCCATTTTCCTTTTCGTTATACTTTTTCAAATTTTTTTTTTTCAAAATTTTTTTTTTTCGAAATTTTTTTTTTTCGATTTTGAATAGGAAAATGACCCATTTTCCTTTTCGTTTTTCATTTTCCTTTTCGATTTTGAATAGGAAAATGACTCATTTTCCTTTTCGTTATTCATTTTCCTTTTCGTTTTTCATTTTCCTTTTCGATTTTGAATAGGAAAATGACCCATTTTCCTTTTCGTTATTCATTTTCCTTTTCAAATTTTTTTTTTCAAAAATTTTTTTTTTCGAAATTTTTTTTTTTCGATTTTGAAGAGGAAAATGACCCATTTTCCTTTTCGTTTTTCATTTTCCTTTTCGATTTTGAATAGGAAAATGACTCATTTTCCTTTTCGTTATTCATTTTCCTTTTCGTTTTTCATTTTCCTTTTCGATTTTGAATAGGAAAATGACCCATTTTCCTTTTCGTTATTCATTTTCCTTTTCAAATTTTTTTTTCAAATTTTTTTTTTCGAAATTTTTATTTTTTTTTATTTTGAATAGGAAAATGACCCATTTTCCTTTTCGTTTTTCATTTTCCTTTTCGATTTTGAATAGGAAAATGACTCATTTTCCTTTTCGTTATTCATTTTCCTTTTCGTTTTTCATTTTCCATTTCGATTTTGAATAGGAAAATGACCCATTTTCCTTTTCGTTATTCATTTTCCTTTTCAAATTTTTTTTTCAAAATTTTTTTTTTTCGAATTTTTTTTTTTTTCGATTTTGAATAGGAAAATGACCCATTTTCCTTTTCGTTTTTCATTTTCCTTTTCGATTTTGAATAGGAAAATGACTCATTTTCCTTTTCGTTATTCATTTTCCTTTTCGTTTTTCATTTTCCTTTTCGATTTTGAATAGGAAAATGACCCATTTTCCTTTTCGTTTTTCATTTTCCTTTTCGATTTTGAATAGGAAAATGACTCATTTTCCTTTTCGTTATTCATTTTCCTTTTCGTTTTTCATTTTCCTTTTCGATTTTAAATAGGAAAATGACCCATTTTCCTTTTCGTTATTCATTTTCCTTTTCAAATTTTTTTTTTCAAAAAATTTTTTTTTCGAATTTTTTTTTTTCGATTTTGAATAGGAAAATGACCCATTTTCCTTTTCGTTTTTCATTTTCCTTTTCGATTTTGAATAGGAAAATGACTCATTTTCCTTTTCGTTATTCATTTTCCTTTTCGTTTTTCATTTTCCTTTTCGATTTTGAATAGGAAAATGACCCATTTTCCTTTTCGTTATTCATTTTCCTTTTCAAATTTTTTTTTCAAAATTTTTTTATTTCGAAATTATTTTTTTTTTTCGATTTTGAATAGGAAATTGACCCATTTTCCTTTTCGTTTTTCATTTTCCTTTTGGATTTTGAATAGGAAAATGACTCATTTTCCTTTTCGTTATTCATTTTCCTTTTCGTTTTTCATTTTCCTTTTCGATTTTGAATAGGAAAATGACCCATTTTCCTTTTCGTTATTCATTTTCCTTTTCAAATTTTTTTTTCAAAATTTTTTTTTTCGAAATTATTTTTTTTTTCGATTTTGAATAGGAAATTGACCCATTTTCCTTTTCGTTTTTCATTTTCCTTTTCGATTTTGAATAGGAAAATGACTCATTTTCCTTTTCGCTATTCATTTTCCTTTTCGTTTTTCATTTTCCTTTTCTATTTTGAATAGGAAAATGACCCATTTTTCTTTTCGTTATTCATTTTCCTTTTCAATTTTTTTTTCAAAATTTTTTTTTTCGAAATTTTTTTTTTATTTCGATTTTGAATAGGAAAATGACCCATTTTCCTTTTCGTTTTTCATTTTCCTTTTCGATTTTGAATAGGAAAATGACTCATTTTCCTTTTCGTTATACATTTTCCTTTTCGTTTTTCATTTTCCTTTTCGATTTTGAATAGCAAAATGACCCATTTTCCTTTTCGTTATTCATTTTCCTTTTCAATTTTTTTTTTTCAAAAACTTTTTTTTTTCGATTTTTTTTTTTTTTTCGATTTTGAATAGGAAATTGACCCATTTTCCTTTTCGTTTTTCATTTTCCTTTTCGATTTTGAATAGGAAAATGACTCATTTTCCTTTTCGTTATTCTTTTTCCTTTTCGTTTTTCATTTTCCTTTTCGATTTTGAATAGGAAAATGACCCATTTTCCTTTTCGTTATACTTTTTCAAATTTTTTTTTTTCAAAAATTTTTTTTTCGATTTTTTTTTTTTTCGATTTTGAATAGGAAAATGACCCATTTTCCTTTTCGTTTTTCATTTTCCTTTTTGATTTTGAATAGGAAAATGGCCCGTTTTCCTTTTCGTTATTCATTTTCCTTTTCAAATTTTTTTTTTAATTTTTTTTTTTCGAATTATTTTAAATTTTTATTTTGAATAGGAAAACGACCCATTTTCCTTTTTGTTTTTCATTTTCCTTTGCGATTTTTAATAGGAAAATGGCCCATATACCTCTCAAGGTTATTTTTCAAATTTGTTAACTTTTCAAAATGTTAGAACCCCCCCCCCATTTTAACCCTACTAGTTGTAATGTTACAGTCCCACAAATGTGTAGATATTTCTTTCAACCAAGCTTCGATTTGAAATTTTTAACCACTGTAATTATTCACAGTCTTCCACTGTAATTTGCAGAATATTTAACCTTAAAATTGTTAATTTTGGAAATACATTGTTTTGTTTGTTATCGTAATTTGTTGAATTAATTTCTACCTAGAGTCATAAGAGTTCAAAATGTTCAAAATGTTTAGAGTTACTATTTCGCCCTGGCCACTTATCATTTCGCCGCGGCGAGTTACTATCTCGCCTCGGCGACTTATTATCTCGCCCGGCGACTTATCATCTGGCTGCGGCGAGTTACTATCTCGCCTCGGCGACTTATTATCTCGCCCCGGCGACTGACTTACTATCTCGCCCCGGCGACTTATTATCTCACCCCTGCTAAATTCTATCTCGCCCCGGCGAGTTACTATTTCTCCTCGGTGACTTACTATCTCGCCCTGGCAAGTTAACTGTCTCGCCCCGGCGACTTATCCTTTAAAAAGTAGCGGTAACGAAAGATTTTTGCGCCATTTTTTCCCCGTAAAAATCGGCTTTCCCATTACGGATTTATTGCTCTTTTTGACATCTTTTGCCGATTTTTACTTTAATAACTTCAAAAATCTTCTCTACAACTGCTTGGACAAATGCAACCAAACTTGAAACTTGATATATTTGTTTCTAAGGGTATCCTGCACGGAACTGATGTGGAGATTTTTTATTCTTAGAAATTTATGGCCGCCGGTTCTAAAAATAGAACATTGGGTAAAAGAGCACTTTTTTTAAAATAACGCAAAAATGGTAAGGTTAAGCCACATTCTTTGAGGGGTAAACAGTTTCAGAATGATGAAAACTACCTGTGGACAAATTTCCGTAAAAATCTGATAACTGATGCTGGAGTAATTTCCCTTTTTGTCGGTTTTTGCTAATTTTTAGTTTGTCGTTGCTTGGCGTCCGCCATCGTTGTTAGCAATCATTTTATACAAAACCAGAAGGCAAAAATAAGTAAAATTTGGCATAAATGTACCTTAGGGTATTATGCAAAAAGTTTGATTTGGGAATTTTTATCCATCCACAAATATGGTGGCTGTTGCTAAAACAAAATGGAGCCTTCCCCGGAAGGCATATGTCGCCTGCGTATCTATGTTTTCTTGTAAACAGGAAGTAGATGGGTTACGGGCATAAAAACTCTCTATGCCATATAAAACACTAGAGGCTAAAGCTGCATGCAAAGTATCAAGTGATCTGACTGTTGCATGCAGTTACCCGAAAAGTGTGACGAAAATTTTGCGTATATGTTCATTGTATATAAAACGTTTAGTGGTCTGTTGTATGCAGTTACCCGAAAAGTGTGACGAAAATTTTGCGAATATGTTCATTGTATATAAAACGTTTAAACGTATTTGTCAAACAGAAAATAGTTATTTTACGGGCATAAAATTCATATTAACCTTAAAGTACTATGGGATGAAGCTACATGCCAAATATCAAGAGGCTGTGGCATTTAGTTGCCCGGAAAACTGCGACGAAAATTTTGCATATATGTTCATTGAAAATAAAACGTTTAGTATTGGTCATGTTCGTCAAACATAAATAGTTGTTATTTTTCGGGCATAAAATCGCTTTACACCTTGTAGTACTATGGGATGAAGCTACATGCCAAATATCAAAGGCTGTGGCATATATTTGCCCGGAAAACTGCAACGAAAATTTTGCATATATGTTCATTGTATATAAAACGTTAAATTATTCGTCAAACAGGAAGTAGTTATTCTTCGGGCATAAAATCGCTTTACACCTTGTTGTACTTTGGGATGAAGCTACATGCTAAATATCAAGAGGCTGTGGCATAAAATTGCCTGGAAAACTGCGACGGAAATTTTTGTGAAACCGCAGGACGACGGATGGAGCCAAAGTAATCCCTATATCATGTCGCATCTGCAACACGTTGCAGGCAACATAACATCCTACCTACAGGGATAAAACTAACTTAAGGGCATAGCAACCCAAAAACAATAATAGACGGAAGAAATTTGAAGTCACCATCCTCATTCAGAATGAAAAGATCTACAAAAGTCTCCATTTAAGATTTTATTTGCACGAAACGTTCATATAAGCATACTAGACCAGGTGAGCGATTCAGTCTCCTGGGAGCCTAAAGTTAAATTGATCCGATGAAACCTGCTGCTGTTGCTAAAATAGAGCAGGAGGGTTAAATAACAGGTTTCTTGCAAAAAGCTCAAAACGGCCATAGAACTATATCAAAATTCTTGCAAGGGTAAAAAAATAACGAACTTGTGAAGAATCAATCTCAAATATTCATAGCAAAAGACAAATCAAGAGCACTCGCCGGATATATGAATGATCAAAATAGTCCTGACTTGGTAGAGGCGTTCAAATTTGAAACGTTTATGGCGCCAAACCTCCCTGTTCAATTACATTCATATGATCCGGTAGTAACAAAAACACAACATGGTTGTAAATATTAAAACAAAAGGATATGAAATGTGTGCCAGAAAGACACGATTCACATATAGACATCATATTATTTAAAAAAGATCAGAATGAATTTCACTGCGTTTAGCGCTTTTCTGGATAAACCTTCATCAGACAAGCTAGGGGCCGAAAAACTGGAAGACCGGTAACACATACACAGAAGAACATGACATATTGCTGAATGTTAAAAAAGTCATTATGCATTCCAATGGATGGAGTCGTACTAGTATATGAGGCCCCGTAATGGCCGAGTTGATGTTAACTCCAATGTGTCCTCAGTGCGAGCACTTGACTGCAGTGTTCCACAGGGAAGTTGCAAGCCTCGGGCCGTGGCTTTACCTAACCTTTGCAGAAACAATTTTTGACAAAGTCCCTCCCTCCATTCAGTGTATGGTTTTGCAGACGATCACACGGCAAACAGACGAGAATTGAACCATCGGTAACAGAGGAACACGTGCCGTTACAGAACGTCAGGACTGTGCAGTGACCATCAATAAATGAATGAACCATAACAAAATAAAATTGAACAATGCAAAATCACTGTTCATTCTGTTTGAAAGTAAGAAACAACTTGAAATAAACATCTGAAAACCAAATTAAATCTGAAAACTGTAGTAGGTATCTTAGTGTATTATAGGTGAATCTTTGAATTTAAAAGAGCGCATAAAAAGAAAACGTAAAACTCCTGTCAAAAGAAGCCACTGAAAACCTAGTACTTTCTTTGGTTATATCTCACTTAGATTACTGTAATATAATATTGTATGGTATTTCACAAACTGAATTGTCAAAACTTGAAATAATTCAGAAAATGTGTGCTAAACTTGTATTGTGTCTTTCTATGTATGACAGTTCTAAACAAGCTCTGTTTGAATTGCATTGGCTTCCAATTAAGGCACGTATTATTTTAAAATATTAACTTATATGTAGAATTGTTCTGTTGGTAATGTACTATTGTATTTAATTGAACTTTTGTCCGTCGTCGTCCGTCATTCATTAACAATTTCAAAAATCTTCTCCTCTGAAACCACTGAACCAATTTGACTCAACATTGCAGGAATGATTTATGAAATGATGACAAAAAAGATTTTAGTATGAAATGATTCGATTAAAACATGGCCGCTGTTACTAAAAATAGAACATAGGGTAAAATCACTTAAAATGGCTTATAACTCAGCAACAATAACAGATAGAAAAAAAATTGAGGATTTTAGGCTCTTCAGAATCAAAAGCTCTACGATAGTCTCCATTGGGTCGAAGTTGTCAGATGACCCCTTATAGGCATTATGGCCCTTTTAAGGTCAAGAATAGCGTTTTTCATGTTTTTGCCCTATAGAATGAAAACTACTGCAGATAGAGAAAAGCTGTTGCTTGCTTAAATGTTCAGCTCATTAAGCTCTACAAAAATCTCCATTGGGTCGAAGTTGTCAGATGACCACTTATAGGGGTCATGGTCCTTTACAGGTCAAAAATAGCGTTTCTTCATTTTTTTTGTCCTATAGATTGAAAACTAATGCAGATAAAAAAAAGATGTTGCTTGCTTATACATGCATCTCTTTACTGGAGTTTCACAAACGTCTCCATTGAGTATCAGTTGTCAGATGACTCCTTAAAGAAAAGACCCTTATGGCTCAAGGACCAGTTACCAATTCAGGCTCCTGGGGGCCTCTTGTTTCTCGAAGACTAACCCAGACATACACGATAAATCCGAGGCTTGTGCTACTTGTATCACATTTGGATTTCAAGTGATTTTTCATAGCGATAGGCTGGTACCCCGTTGTTATCCTTATCTGAACAGAATGGAACCGTAATAGATGGAGAAAAGGTTTTGTTTGCCTTCATGTTCATGTAATAGAGCTTTACAAAATTGTCCAAGAATTAAAATTGTCAGATGACCACGTTATAAGTGTTATTGTCCCCTTGAAGCCTTATACATTGGAAGGATAAAAGATAATGAAAATTATGGTTTTGATTTCTTAAATTTCCAGTTAATTAAGCTTTACAGTGGTTCCAGGCTGTTGGCAATGGGAAATATTGATACATTGAGTACGTTGTTATAGCCAGTTGGGAGCCTCATGTTTATAATGTGGATTTCATATCTCTGGGGTCAAAGTACTTTTAAAGCGAAATATATTACCGCAATGACCAAACAGCTCATTAAAATTAATTGCAGTTGCAGTTTTTATTTGTGATATGGTCTCGTGCTCATTTTGCTCCATATCCTTTCATAATTTTTAGCCTTCTAGAATGTGAACCAACGAATATAAGGAAAAGGTTTTGCCTACTTAAATGTTTTGGCAATTGAGCACTACAAAAGTGTCCATTTGGGTGAAATTGTCAGATGGCCCCTTAATTTCCAAAACGAAAAGTGGATTGTACTTGATAGGCGGTGTGCTACGATAGAAAATAGTGACAAGCAGTTGCTTGTTTAAAAGCCCATTTAATGAGCACTACAAAGGTTCAAGATGGATGCTGGCAATGAAAAATATTGATACATTGAGTCCTTGAAGCCAGGTGAGCGATCCAGGCTCCTGGAAATCTGTTTTATGTCGCTTACAACGTGTTTCAAAGCGAAATATAGGAGACACTGTGTCATAATCCGTAGCTTTGCGTCCTTCATCATGCCTCAACACAAAAACTTCCGTCACAGTTTTCTCAGCAACTACATTAAAAAATCCTCTTGATATTTGTCATGCATTTTTGTCCTATTGTACTATTAGGTATAAAGCGATTTTATGCCCCCATAAAGGCCTACTTCCTGTTTGCCGAGAACTTGATTTTTTTCACATGTAGTGAAATTATAAAGAATTTTCATCGAAGTCTTTATTAAGAAGAAAAAATATGGAATATATGCCAGAGAGACACGATCCCATATACACTTTATACAAGATATTGTAAAAAAAGATCAAAAGGAACTACAGTTATTTAGCATGTATCGCTGTTTTATTGTACCATTAGGTGTAAAGCGATTTTATGCCCCAAAAAGTCCTACTTCCTGTTTAACTCGCCACCGGGAGATCATAAGTCGCCAGGGCGAGAGAATTAACTCGCCGGGGTGAAATAGTAACCCGCCGTGGCGAGATAATAAGTCGCCGAGGCGAGGTAACAAGTCGCCGCGGCGAGATATTTACTCGCCTAGGCGAGATGATAAGTCGCAGATGCGAGATAGTAAGTCGCCGGGGCGAGAAAGTATCTTGCTGGGGCGAGATAGTAACTTGCCGGGGCGAAAAAATAAGTCGCCGAGGTGAGATAATAAGTCGCCGAGGCGAGATAGTAAGTTGCCGATGCGAGTTTTTTGTATGCGTGTCCCTAATAAGTTTCCGGAGTTGTGCATGAAGGGACTCATTTCTTTTTATTTCTAACGTAAAAAGGAACTGCTTACTCTTCCGGAGCACCCGAGTTCACTCTTGTTTCGACTGGAGTTCGGATTGTTGATTGATATTCAGTATTTTGTGTTTCCATGTTTTACATGTTGTCTGTTTTTGTCCCGTTCTTGTTGGTGTTTACTGGTTTTGTCTCTGCCCTTTCGGACTTTTGACATTTGGATACCCAATTGATACCTCTGCTTCATTTTGTCCTAATAGGTTGAAAACTTCCAGTCAATCGTGAAACTATCAATCAGTGTTCTGTGACTTATCAGGCCATACTACAATCCTGGGTATTTTTTCATAAGTGTGCTTTGCTTTAAAAGTATTACGTTTTCCTACGATGAACTTTCCAGCTTTTGGAAATAAAAAATCGTTTGCTTATCAACGAACTCGTGTTCTGACACTGCATTTTATTCTGCAAACTGAACTCAGATGTTCCGGAAGGATAAGTACGTAGTTCGTTCTTGTTGCAACGAACTCGCCGCGTTCATAACGGTCAATAACAAATGAAAGCAAAGCTAAAAAACTGAATTACATAATGTATATAACATGCATTTCAAAAATTTTACTCTTTGCGCTTATAGATCAATCATTTTGAGTTCGCGAAAAGCCGTTGCTGATTGCTTCTCTGTTTTTTTTTTGTTTATTTTTAACTGATTGTGTATTCGCCTTTTGGGACTATTAACATGTCCCATTGATACTTCGCTGCCGCTATTATTCTGCTATCATGTTCGGTTTGTCGTTGTATTTAACTGGACTACTCTTTGTTTCTTTCTAGCCTGCAATTTGTTGTACATTGTATACAGTTTGACCATTCTACAGTTTCTTCCAATTGATGATCAAGTTATTGATGATTTTTTTGAAACAAAAAGGTTTTGACGTGAGGAAAAGTGTATGATACCGGTGTGTCACCCCTTACAACGAAAAATAGCATAACATGTTCTTTTTTTAAATCTTGATTTTCCTATTCTTGAATGATTTGAGTTAAGAAATATGATCATCAGCATCTCATAAAATGTTTCTATCAAGTTTGGTTTAAGGTTTAGATCAGATGTGATCTGAAATTATTGTTCATTTTTGCCGGACAATTGAAGCCGTTGGAAGAGGAATTATCATCCGCATAGGTTAAACATAGTCATAATTTGACCTCTTAATCGTTTTTTTGTTTTGTTTAACTGTTACGTGTATGTCTATGCTCTTCATATGAAAATGGTATTTGGCAACATCAACCTTTTGGCTAAAGGTCCTAGCCCCTGATCGGTCCAATAATAAAGGTTATAACATAACTATCGAGCTGTGGTGTTCAATCTCAAATGCCCAAGAAGAAAAGACGAAAACAAACAGAGACACATCAGAGAACTTAAAGATCACGATGGTCCTGACTAAGTACACAGGCATTTCCAGAAAAATGGTTGGTTTAACCAGGTTTTATGATATCAAGCCTTTCTCTTCCGTTGCGACCCGAGCGTACAGTAGTAACAGAAAACACAACACGGTTAAACGTTGTGAGACACACGAGAAATAGAGATCGTAAGGTGATCATCTCAGAAAAACAAACAACCAAAGCTAATAAACAATCACGATCCATTTCATCTGACAATTTTTTGTCCGTAATGGCTGATATCGAGGAAAAACTTTGTAAAGACTGTATCAGACGTATATCTAGTTAAAGGCGGTCAAGGAGACAACGGTGTTGGGTAAAAAGACATAAAATGACATATGTTCACCATATGCAGATGATGTAATGGTTACTTAAGTAATAGACGTATAAAGAGACGCAACTAGCAAACTTGGGTGACAATTTTGTGACATTTTGATTTTAAACATGTTTGTCTGTTTCAAATGCATATGCATGTAAATCAGTTTACTTTATGTTTGCCACTGTGACAATAACCGTGTCGGGGGCATACCGTTTTACTTATGCACGTTTGTCCGTACGAAAATTTCTGTCAAGCATTTTTCGGAAACCATACATGAGAACTACTCATATTTGAAATTTGGGTGGTTAAGTATGACAAACAGTATTTTCTTAGAAATTTTAAGATCTGTCGGATTTCTACGCCCTATTTATCGGCCGACCGATATGTGAATTGAATAAAATAAATTGCCTCAGGGTTTGTTTTCACAAACTGTGCAAGAAAATGTTTAAAAATTTGACAGGCTCTTCAGTATACTGAATTGTATGTACTGAGCGATTTCTGGAACTGTGCGACTTCAATTTCCCGTTTGGTACTCGCGTGCTGAGCCGATATGAAAATTGGTATACAAATTCCCGTTAAAATTTTCCCAGACACCGCACATGAGAATGATTTAAAATTTGGTTTTGAAGTTCAGTATAACAAACTATAGGTATTTAAAGGTATTTTTAGAAACCTTTTGGTTGTTTCTGACTTCTAACTCATGTTTGACGCTGAACTTAGTATACCCCGCTTCCCTATGAAACGTAGATTTAAAAAAAAATCAACAGTAAATCTTAAATAAATTACTTTACAACAAACATAGAAAAGAATTATTAATAATGTTTGTAAACAAGTTAAAATTCATAGGAGGATTAATTATGCGAATATTATAAAAAAAACATCAGCATTAACGCATAAACAAGTTTTAGCTTTTCAAAAAGCTGGGGAAGCTTCGCTGTAGCGGCATTTAAAGGAAAGGAAAGTGTATATCGGTTTTTATTAAAAAATTACAAGTCACTGGTCTACCAGAACTTTATAAAATGTACCAGGAATATGCCTATAATTACAAGAAGCAGAAGGATAATGAACAAAAAATGCTAGATATAGAAGAAATCCATACTTAGCAAATGACATATAGTTGCCGAAAACTGCGATGAATAATTTTTGTGACGCCACAGCACCACTATGCAAGACGAGGGATATTGAAAAAGTCACTCTAATTTGTCGCTATATTTGCAAATATTGCAAGTGAATTTTAAAATAAACTGAACGTGCACAAGTATTGGTAACTCGCCCATAGTTGCAATTTAAAGCCCATTTGTCATTTATTGGTATGCTGGAATAGCCCCTGTCAGAAAAAGACCTATAAGAAAATATCCAAGAACATGGCTAAAAAGTTTAGACTCGTGAGTCAAATGAAGATAAATTGGTGTAAAATGTATGTGTGCTTAAAGAACAAATTAAGTTAATAACCATTAAACTACTATGGTTCTCAATATTATTAAAAAAGCTCGAGTATGAAAGTTCAAATGTACTAGTATGTAAGTGATTTCATATATAGCCTAACTTTACAGCATACATAAGGATGTTTTTAGTCGTGACTATAGGCTATAAGCCTCTACAGTGATTATTAAAGACTCACCGTGTGCCATGGGTCGTCCAGGCAACCAGTGTTGGCTGTTCCAGGTACATACGCCCTGGAGACAGTCCCGTCTTCCATCGCGAGGAGGTACTGGTCGGAATTCTGGAAGACAACTTTTCAGCACGGTGCATTATGATTTTATTATCCCAAAGTGTTGCCAAACAAAAAAGCTTGTAGTTGGATAAAAATACACAGCAAGAGAAACATAAAAATAATCTGGATAAATCTTATAAATCTTATAAAATCATATGATAAATCTGTTGATTACAACAAAATTTATGTAATCTATTCTTGCTCAACGATCAATAAATATCACGTGATCAAACTATTTTAGTGGATTTGTCGAGGTCACCCGGTCAAAGCAATTTTAATCAACGGTAAACATTAAATTGTACCGTGTCCAGTTCTGCAGTACACAAAATAGCCTAATCATGATCAAATCGTCTCTTTTCCGTAACTGATTCACGATTATAGTTGTTGGTTAAGCCAATGAAACATTCTGTTACTTTTGCAAACTTGTTAAACAGCCAATCAACGCGTTCATAAGTGATTGATTATTTCAAGATGGCGTGAATATCCTATGATATTAATAGCTTCGCACCTTGATGCGAAGCAACAAATTTAAATTTGTGTATCAGTCCACCTAAATATGTCGGCCAAAGTTTGTCATAAGTCAAAAATTATCTTTATAAGGTAGCAACTATTTGATTTTCATGGGGGAGGGTGGGCTTTGGATATTTTCTTCCTGCCTTTTTATTTTCGAAAAAAAACTAGCCTATTTTTTATGTGCGGTAGCACCCGCATGTTTTGTTTTATTTTCAATCTTTTATATTTTTTTAGCAAAAAATACCATCCTGTCTTTTTTAATTCAAAGCACTGTCCTGCCATTTTATTTCTGGATGTTTGCCATCCTGCCTTTTTATTTCAAAGTTCACCATAGCGCCCTCCCTTTTAACAATCAAATGATCGCCCCCTAACCAGCCAAAGATTATTCTTTCTGGGAAGTTATATTTTCATATACTGTGTTCATATGTTAGAATAAAATCAAATATGAAATCTTGTTGACATTTGGTTTTGTAACCAAATAAATTAATCTAAGCTAAAGAGACTGAATAACAAAAATGATGTTCTACTCTCTACCTGACTTCTAATTAGAATATTACTTTAACTTTAAAAGTTCAAAGATTATAAATCAAATTAAAAAGCATATTTTTAACATATATCTCCATCGATGACACATGACATACATATAATACTTTCATGTCCTAAGTGCGTCCTAACCAAAGTCGTCGTATTTTATGCTATTTGTTTTTATGTCAAGAAGGGGGTCTTTTATCGACACTTTAGGATTTGGCTTGAATCATATGTAGTTTATTTTCAATCTAAGGCCACTTGCAAAACAGTGAGCAGCGACCGCTGGTCACATTGAAGGCTACTGGTTGTTGTTCGTTGTTGATGTTTTAAATCGTTGTCAATGTTGAAGCTGTGTCGCGTACACTTATTCCACATCTCATTATCTTTTATGGATGTGCGGTGAACAATGGATAGATACTTTCGCCTCTTTAATCTATTTATAAATGTATATGCATGTATTTTGTCGATAGC
This sequence comes from Arcuatula senhousia, assembly GCA_963971305.1. Lineage (NCBI taxonomy): Eukaryota > Metazoa > Mollusca > Bivalvia > Mytilida > Mytilidae > Arcuatula > Arcuatula senhousia. The sequence continues at coordinate 60,883,915 of OZ020303.1, read as the reverse complement.
CTAATTCATTGGTGGTGACAAAGTTTAATTCGGTTTTATATTCCTTTTGATATATTATATTCTATTGTTGTCTCTCACCCAAAGTTTTGTTGTCTTTTACTATTCATAGTTATGCCTGAAATGTAAAAGTATTAGAATAAGTCTATGATTTTTTTATACTGCGCTTTTCCATATTGACCAGTTTGTTCGCAATGACCTGTGTGCCTTTCGTAAAGTATTCTTTAATAGCAACTTCGTTCTGTTATTCCGGTATCTCGCTTATAATCTGAAAATAAGTTTTCAGTATTAAAAAAAAAATATTAGTCTTGCTTGTGCTTTAATATAATCGGCTACCCTACAAACTCTTCACAAAGTTTTGTGAACATTTCAACAGGTGTTTCTTTGTCGTGTTAACGTTATATGCCCTCTTAAAAAAGAAACACAACATACAAAAAAATTGAAATTACATCACATAAAGAAGTCGTGATTTCTATCATCAGTTGTTGCAATATCAATAAGAATTTTGACTAAGTTTTTCTTTAGTTGCTAAAATTTTGTTAAACTATTAGCAATTCGAGGGTGCATGCCATTAAGAATTGTGTCAATCAGTTTGTTTGCAAGACAGCACTCAAACTGCTATCCTCTGTTTCAAAAGAACGTTGCATGCAAGATTTCTTATTATCAGATTTCAATCACAAACATCACTCATTTTCCCTTTTAAAATGTACAATTATAACGTAAAAATGCCGTTTTTGTGTTCTGAGACCTACCAGTTTGGCACCGTTTCCATAGAATAAAATTTTATTGTAATATTTTGAAAAATATAATATTTTAGAGAAGAATTATTTCTTAAGCCGAATATTTAGATTAAAACCATTTATCATATTAGGCATTAAATGAGATTTTCCTATGTCCAATGAACGTCGGTATAAATATGTACCTCTTATTTTAGACATTCCGTATAATATTTAAAATACAATAAACGATTAATGTTCTGTAATAGATCCTCTGGTAGCAATATTGACTGACCGATTTACCCTGTCTAGACGGAAACAAAACGCGAAAATCAGATAGCTATATGACTCTATAAGGCTCTGCCTAAAAATGATCGGAAAGGGATTTTATTAAGTAGGTGTGTGCTTTCTTTTATGGATCTTCGATTGCGCAGTTAGGCTTGGCGCATGCACAGATCCAATTTATTCAGATGATAACCGATTTTCTTTCAGATTAGAATTTTCAGAAGTTCTTTAAAAAGCATCGATGTCTCGTGTTATACGTTTGTTATGCTATTGGTAAGGCGTCTGAAGTACCCATTTGACTCTTTATGCACTTTTTAAAAATCCCTGAACTTTTTTTTCACACTGTTTGTAATTAATTGGAATGTTTTCAAGATTTTCTTGTACAAAAATGGTATTTCAGACCAAGACAATGTTTTGGGCCTGATTTCTTCCCTCGAAATAAATTAAAGGGGAATTCCCTTGTTCAAAACTCTTCCAACTGAAATGCCGTGTACGGGCGAATTTCACACCTAGTATTGAGCCTGCTGTTAACCACTAAAAGAGGCATTATCGTTTTGATAATTGTTGTAACAGAAAACGATTAACACATGGTTTTTGAACCAAAAAGCTACTGTTTCAAGCATTGGTCACCAGAATTACTGGATGTTAACTTAGGCCTTCACTTTCAATATTTTTTTTTTAATTAGATAAGGGCAATCGCTATAGTGCACCCGACATTATTAAACACTTAAGGTATTGGAGCAGAGTCTTCAATGTGTGTGAATATGAGAGCCAGAAGATCGTGCTCAGCGTTCTTTTTAAAAACCAGAAAGAGCACGAGTTAAGTCGTGACGCAAGCATTTAGTCTATATTACTACTATTGGCGCTACGTATCCGTCAGTTAGAACATGCGAGTTTTGCTTATGCCACACGTTATATTATTCTTCAATGCCCATACCAAATGTCACACTCGTACGACAATAACGATAAAGTACCCTCTTCGTTCTTGTAACATTGTATGAGATACTGACGAGTGCTAGTGTAAATAGAACCAAGAAATTATTAGTATGAAAGAAAAGAATATTACAAATGAACCTATGGCTACAACTAATTGTTATATAAGATTATATGAGTAAACATTTGTTTTAACAGGAGACGACGACCGCCTCATAATTTATCTGGCGACCGCCACTTAGGCTATGGCGGCGGCCACTTTATTTATCTGGTGGTCACCTTATATTATACATGTAACACAATCGCCACTTAAGTAAATGGCCGTCACCACTTGTTATGTCCCAACATCCACTTTATTTATTTTGCGGCTGCTATATAATAAGTACCGGCCGCCAGATGCATTTAGAGGCAGCTACCATAAATATTAAGTGGCGGCCGATAAAATAATTAGTGACGACCGTAATATTAGTTTTGATGGCCGCAACATAATAAGTAACGACCGCAATATATTAAAGTGGCGGCCGCAATTTAATAAGCGGTTGAATCTTGTTAAAACAAATATTTTAGTCTTGCTTGGCACTACATGTAAAAGGCTTCCATCAGATTAACTATTTAGGACAAAATACAACATGCCTGATTATTTGGACTTTTACACACAAAAAACCCGTTATGGTCGCTTACAATATAAAAATCATACAAAAGTCAAGGTATAGTGAGGTATGTCGTCTTGTTTTTTCCTCTTTTCTTCTCGGATATTAGGATTGATCATCCCAGTTCGGTAATTTTTGTTATTTCCTTTTTTAAAAGGTAAAATTAGCGTTTTTTTCATGACATTGGTCAGTTACTTGAGCTCTTAAAAATCTATAAATATATATTAGGCACAAAAATAAACGATACCAAAATTATTAAACTGATCTTAAGGCTGACTTCTTAAAGAAGTAACTTTACGCGGTTTTAAATAAAAACTACCAGTTTTATCATTTTAAGTTACAAAATTTAACAGTTTAAAAGTGAAAAAAAACAATCATATGATCTTTAAATAGCGTGATGAAAGAGCGATAGTGTGCTACTTTCAGAGTTTGGCTTGCTTGTGGGCCATTTTTGCAAAAGCACTTTCCTGGCGCTTCGATTGCTTTTTTCAAGTCCAATTCATAAATGGCGTCAGTTAATCTTACATTCAGATATATTGACGATGTCCTTTCTATCAATAACACTTCATTTGGTAGTTGGATTCCTTCAATATATCCTCCGGAATTGGAGATTAAAGAGACCACCGAATCTAATTGCTTCACGTCTTTCTTGGATTTGCACCTCGAAATTGACCCAGGTGGTCATCTCAGTACAAAAATTTACGATAAACGAGACGATTTTAATTTTCAAATTATTAATTTTCCTAATCTACAGAGCAATATACCTACTTCTCCTGCATACGGTGTTTATATTTCTCAACTTATTCGATATGCCAGAGCTTGCACACATTTCACAGATTTTTTGATCAGACACCGGTTTCTTCGTGACCGACTTTTGAAGCAGGGCTATAAGAAAATACGTCTCATACGATCACTAAAAAAATTCTTTCTTCGTTATCAGCCACTAGTAGAAAAGTTCAAAATTGAGTTAAAAGATATGATAGTTAAATGTTTTAATTAGTGTTTGACTGGTGTGCTGTACTGAGATGATCACCTCAATATCCCTATTGTGTCTCACAACTATGTTGTGTTCTATGGTCATTACCGGATCCTAAGATCGCAATGGAAGAGGGAGGTTTGGCGCCATAAAACCTGGTTTAACCCACCACTTCTTTGGAAGTGCCTGTACCAAGTCAGGGCCATTGCGATCTTTAATTCTTCTGATTTTGTGTTTCTCTCAAATAAAAGTTAAAACAAAGTTTCAGACAAAAGCTTCTAAATTTTGTCAATGATAATTGTCATATCCTATATGTCCTATTATGTTCGACTTATCAAACCTAATTCCAATAAAATTTTACAGTGTCACACTATTTTACGTAACTATATATTATGGGTTAAGCAAATTTTACAGTGTCATACTATTCTATGCAACTATATATATTATGGACTTGAAGATCGCAATGGAAGAGGGAGGTTTGGCGCCATAAAACCTGGTTTAACCCACCATTTCGTTTGAAATGCCTGTACCAAGTCAGGACCATTGCGATCCACCAGTTCTCCGGTATGACTGATTCGTTTTTTGTCATTTTCTCTGGACTATGAGATTGATCATTCAAGTTCGGTAGTTTTGTTATTACCTTTTATATATTCAGCATTAGATATGCAATAAATGAACCAGTTTCGAGCACAGATATGATTTTCTTGTATTTGACGTTTCGACGTTTCTTGTCCTCGACGTGTACTGGGATGATGTGTGTCAAAAGTGTAATATCAGGTTTGAAAAACAAACTTAGATTAAAATGCAAAGAAACCTGTAAAATTTAATTTATCATTTTGCTCTGTTTTGACGTTGACGTTGTTTTCGATTTTCAGATTTTCCAGTTTCAGTTTTGATCGCCTTTTGGTTGTCTTATATTGTAAAAAATGAAACATTTCATAATCAAGGTTAAAATTCTAACATTTCTTTCAAGATAATTTTCACTTTTTATTGTTAAAATTGTTATTTGACGGCATTGAAAAATGTTGTTCACTTCAACTGAAGAATAAATTTTTCATTCTATTCATATAACAAATTGCAGTCAAACAGTTTCGTGGAACTATGTTAAAATTAAAAAGCCTTGGTATCGTTTCTTTTTGCGGCTTGTATATATGGCCCCTTATTGAAGTTATGGGCATTAAAGGGCAGATTTTATCTTGAAACTTGAAAACTGTACAAAACACAAAATATCAATCAAAGCTGTTAAAAAACGGTATATTTGGTTTTGCTATAAACTTGTATGCATATTTCAAGAAAAACTTTTAATCAGCATTTAAAGCAAAACATTAGAAGGTCGAAAACCAACAAAAGAAACGAAAGAAAAACAATCGTTTCCAAAAAGCAAAAAGATAGAAGAAGCGATTACTTAGTACATAAATTTTCATCTAAAACTGATTATCGTTGTCAAGTATTTATCTCTTAAAAAAAACACAGAGAAGAAAAGGAAAATGAAAAACGAAAAGGAAAATGAATAACGAAAAGGAAAATGAGTCATTTTCCTATTCAAAATCGAAAAGGAAAATGAAAAACGAAAAGGAAAATGGGTCATTTTCCTATTCAAAATCGAAAAAAAAAGAATTCGAAAAAAAAAAATTTGAAAAAAAAACTTTGAAAAGGAAAATGAATAACGAAAAGGAAAATGAGTCATTTTCCTATTCAAAATCGAAAAGGAAAATGAAAAACGAAATGAAAATGAATAACGAAAAGGAAAATGAGTCATTTTCCTATTCAAAATCGAAAAGGAAAATGAAAAACGAAAAGGAAAATGGGTCATTTTCCTATTCAAAATAAAAATAAAAACAAATTTCGAAAAAAAAAATTTGAAAAAAAAAATTTGAAAAGGAAAATGAATAACGAAAAGGAAAATGGGTCATTTTCCTATTCAAAATCGAAAAGGAAAATGAAAAACGAAAAGGAAAATGGGTCATTTTCCTATTCAAAATCGAAAAAAAAAGAATTCGAAAAAAAAAAAATTGAAAAAAAAACTTTGAAAAGGAAAATGAATAACGAAAAGGAAAATGAGTCATTTTCCTATTCAAAATCGAAAAGGAAAATGAAAAACGAAAAGGAAAATGAATAACGAAAAGGAAAATGAGTCATTTTCCTATTCAAAATCGAAAAGGAAAATGAAAAACGAAAAGGAAAATGGGTCATTTTCCTATTCAAAATAAAAATAAAAACAAATTTCGAAAAAAAAAATTTTGAAAAAAAAAATTTGAAAAGGAAAATGAATAACGAAAAGGAAAATGGGTCATTTTCCTATTCAAAATCGAAAAGGAAAATGAAAAACGAAAAGGAAAATGGGTCATTTTCCTATTCAAAATAAAAAAAAAAAAAAAAAAATCGAAAAAAAAAAAATTTGAAAAAAAAAATTTGAAAAGGAAAATGAATAACGAAAAGGAAAATGGGTCATTTTCCTATTCAAAATCGAAAAGGAAAATGAAAAACGAAAAGGAAAATGAAAAACGAAAAGGAAAATGGGTCATTTTCCTATTCAAAATCGAAAAAAAAAAAAATCGAAAAAAACATTTTTGAAAAAAAAAATTTGAAAAACGAAAAACGAAAAACGAAAAGGAAAATCACTTGTGTTAGGTTGTTTGCATGATATCTGATTATCTATTAACTAATTACTATGTCTATGATTTGTTAGCGAAATATCTGATTATCTGCTGACTGATTACTATGTCTATGATCTGTTGGCATAATATCTTATTATCTGTTGACTGATTACTTTGTCTATGATCTGTTGACTGATTACTATGCTTATGATCTGTTGGCATAATATCTTATTATCTGTTAACTGACTACTATTTCTATGATTTGTTAGCGAAATATCTGATTATCTGCTGACTGATTACTATGTCTATGATATGTTGGCATAATATCTGATTATCTGTTGACTGATTACTATGCGTATGATCTGTTGGCATAATATCTTATTATCTGTTGACTGATTACTTTGTCTATGATCTGTTGACATAATATCTGATTATATGTTGACTGACTACTATGTATATGTCTGTTGGCATAATATCTGATTATCTATTGACTGATAACTATGTCTATGATCTGTTGACGAAATATCTGATTATCTGTTGACTGATTATTATGTGTATGATCTGTGGGTATAATATCTGATTATCTGTTGAGTGATTACTTTGTCTATGATCTGTGGACATACTATTTGATTATCTGTTTTCTTATCACTATGTCTATGATATGTTTGCATACTATCTTATTAGCTGTTGACTGCTTATTACGTCTATGATTTGTTGGCATAATATCTGATTATCTGCGGACAGATTTCTTTGTCTATGATCTGTTGGCATAAAAAAAATGCTTACTATGTCTATGATCTGTTGTCATAATATTTGATCATCTGCTGACAGATCACTATGTCTATGATTTGTTAGCGAAATATCTGATTATCTGCTGACAGATAACTATGTCTACGATCTGTTGGCATAATTAGGCTATTGGTACTTTGCGGAACGGAACGGAACGAAACGGAACGGAACGGAACAAGACATGGGGATCCATAAGGGGAAAATTTTTATTAATATATTTTTTTTAACTATGACAAGGACTTGCTTCTAAACTAGTCCTTGTGTATGAATTTCACATTTTTGTATCATAAATTAAAAGTTTTATAAATCATCCCTACTTTAATAGTCTGTTCAGATATTTAAAGCTATATTTTAACATGGCCTTAAATAATTAGTAAACTAGTAAGTTGTCAACGCATAATGAAAGTCATTGCTGTCTCTCAGCCATTTTTTACTTAAATAAGACATATGTACATGAAGATAAATTTGAGAATACAATCTTGTTCCGTTTCGTTCCGTTAAATACCATTACCCGGGGGCTAATGGTACTTTGCGGAACGGAACGGAACAAAACTTTTTTCTTCCAAATTTCATTTTCGCACAAAGTTTCCACCATCGTGATAAGAAATAGACATATGAAACACTTGAAATGTAAAGAAAATACAACAAGTTGTCCGCAATTATTTATTATACCTACCTTCTGAGAAGATGAACCTATTCAGGCTAGAACTAAAAGGAGTGCGTTTAGATCTAGGTATAGTATTGGGTTATCTTAGAAATAGATGATAGAGACTCTGATATGCTACTAATGACGAAAATCGAAAAAAAAATCTTGTTCCGTTTCGTTCCGTTAAATACCATTACCCGGGGGCTAATGGTACTTTGCGGAACGGAACGGAACAAAAAAATTTTCTTCCAAATTTCATTTTCGCACAAAGTTTCCACCATCGTGATAAGAAATAGACATATGAAACACTTGAAATGTAAAGAAAATACAACAAGTTGTCCGCAATTATTTATTATACCTACCTTCTGAGAAGATGAACCTATTCAGGCTAGAACTAAAAGGGGTGCGTTTAGATCTAGGTATAGTATTGGGTTATCTTAGAAATAGATGATAGAGACTCTGATATGCTACTAATGACGAAAATCGAAAAAAAAATCTTGTTCCGTTTCGTTCCGTTAAATACCATTACCCGGGGGCTAATGGTACTTTGCGGAACGGAACGGAACAAAACTTTTTTCTTCCAAATTTCATTTTCGCACAAAGTTTCCACCATCGTGATAAGAAATAGACATATGAAACACTTGAAATGTAAAGAAAATACAACAAGTTGTCCGCAATTATTTATTATACCTACCTTCTGAGAAGATGAACCTATTCAGGCTAGAACTAAAAGGAGTGCGTTTAGATCTAGGTATAGTATTGGGTTATCTTAGAAATAGATGATAGAGACTCTGATATGCTACTAATGACGAAAATCGAAAAAAAAAATCTTGTTCCGTTTCGTTCCGTTAAATACCATTACCCGGGGGCTAATGGTACTTTGCGGAACGGAACGGAAAAAAAATTTTTCTTCCAAATTTCATTTTCGCACAAAGTTTCCACCATCGTGATAAGAAATAGACATATGAAACACTTGAAATGTAAAGAAAATACAACAAGTTGTCCGCAATTATTTATTATACCTACCTTCTGAGAAGATGAACCTATTCAGGCTAGAACTAAAAGGGGTGCGTTTAGATCTAGGTATAGTATTGGGTTATCTTAGAAATAGATGATAGAGACTCTGATATGCTACTAATGACAAAAATCGAAAAAAAAATCTTGTTCCGTTTCGTTCCGTTAAATACCATTACCCGGGGGCTAATGGTACTTTGCGGAACGGAACGGAACAAAACTTTTTTCTTCCAAATTTCATTTTCGCACAAAGTTTCCACCATCGTGATAAGAAATAGACATATGAAACACTTGAAATATAAAGAAAATACAACAAGTTGTCCGCAATTATTTATTATACCTACCTTCTGAGAAGATGAACCTATTCAGGCTAGAACTAAAAGGAGTGCGTTTAGATCTAGGTATAGTATTGGGTTATCTTAGAAATAGATGATAGAGACTCTGATATGCTACTAATTACGAAAATCGAAAAAAAAATCTTGTTCCGTTTCGTTCCGTTAAATACCATTACCCGGGGGCTAATGGTACTTTGCGGAACGGAACGGAACAAAAAAATTTTTCTTCCAAATTTCATTTTCGCACAAAGTTTCCACCATCGTGATAAGAAATAGACATATGAAACACTTGAAATGTAAAGAAAATACAACAAGTTGTCCGCAATTATTTATTATACCTACCTTCTGAGAAGATGAACCTATTCAGGCTAGAACTAAAAGGGGTGCGTTTAGATCTAGGTATAGTATTGGGTTATCTTAGAAATAGATGATAGAGACTCTGATATGCTACTAATGACGAAAATCGAAAAAAAAATCTTGTTCCGTTTCGTTCCGTTAAATACCATTACCCGGGGGCTAATGGTACTTTGCGGAACGGAACGGAACAAAAAATGTTTCTTCCAAATTTCATTTTCGCACAAAGTTTCCACCATCGTGATAAGAAATAGACATATGAAACACTTGAAATGTAAAGAAAATACAACAAGTCGTCCGCAATTATTTATTATACCTACCTTCTGAGAAGATGAACCTATTCAGGCTAGAACTAAAAGGAGTGCGTTTAGATCTAGGTATAGTATTGGGTTATCTTAGAAATAGATGATAGAGACTCTGATATGCTACTAATGACGAAAATCGAAAAAAAAATCTTGTTCCGTTTCGTTCCGTTAAATACCATTACCCGGGGGCTAATGGTACTTTGCGGAACGGAACGGAACAAAACTTTTTTCTTCCAAATTTCATTTTCGCACAAAGTTTCCACCATCGTGATAAGAAATAGACATATGAAACACTTGAAATGTAAAGAAAATACAACAAGTTGTCCGCAATTATTTATTATACCTACCTTCTGAGAAGATGAACCTATTCAGGCTAGAACTAAAAGGAGTGCGTTTAGATCTAGGTATAGTATTGGGTTATCTTAGAAATAGATGATAGAGACTCTGATATGCTACTAATGACGAAAATCGAAAAAAAAATCTTGTTCCGTTTCGTTCCGTTAAATACCATTACCCGGGGGCTAATGGTACTTTGCGGAACGGAACGGAACAAAAAATTTTTCTTCCAAATTTCATTTTCGCACAAAGTTTCCACCATCGTGATAAGAAATAGACATATGAAACACTTGAAATGTGTGTTGGGGGCACATATTATAACAAGCTTTTAATTGCTAAAATTTTCATCTCTACTCTTTGATGTGCATTGAGTTACTGGATTTTATCAGTTGACCCATTATTAATCTTAGGGACCTTTTCATGTCAAAAATGGGTTGGCATAGAAGTCAGGTGAACGATTTAGGCTCATTGGAGCATCTTGTTTTCATATTTATTTTGGTCTTTCATTCCATAAGATTATCTGGAGCTTTGTGATATGCAACAAGTAAGGAACATGGTATTGTTATGCAATACCCTCAGAATAATATAACCTATTCAATTTTAACTCCTCTGGCGCCAAAACTTGTTGCAATTTTTCTTTCATAAGAATCGTCTAAGCAACCGCTGTTAGCCATTTGATATATTGTATTTGATGATAAATACTTTCTGTTGTGAAATAATGAAATCTTTTGTAACAGTTTCTTAAATTTTCATGTATTAGAATTTAAACGTTGTGGCCCATAAAAGGTGAAAACTAGTTTTCTGTGTTTTTTAGTCTAAAAGATGTAAACTTGTCCAGATAGAGAAAAGCTGTTGCTTGCACAAACGTTAATTCACTATGAACCAAAAAAATTACTGTCTATACCAGACACAGTCATTTTTTTACTGCCTTACACTGCTATTTACTGTGAAACTACTGCCAAACAACAGTGAATTACCATTATCACCCTATACAATCAAGGACAGTTTGTGACAGTGATTGCCTTCCGCCTATAATGCACTGTCCTGCATTGGCCTGCACTGTCCGACATTGGTACAGTTTCTCATAGATCGTGACAGACTTTACCTGCATTGTTAATCACTGTCCTAAATTGTTACAATTTTGGGCAGTAGTTAACAATTTTACTTGTATTGTTTATCTTTGTCCTGATCCGTAACAATTTTGCACAGCAGTTGACAATTTTTCTTGACCTATTATGCACTGTCCACCATTGCCATAGTAAAAGGCAGTACTTGACAAGATATCCACTAACTGTAATGCACTGTTGTGAATTGCTGCAGGAAATATTAGGTCATCGGACAGATTTGTGTTTTCTGTCTTGAACTGTCATGAACTTAAGCAGGAAATAATAGATGGTAACAATTTATAACGGTCTCTTATTTACTGTCCTTCATTTTGTGAGTTTTTGGCGAAGAAGAGATTATTTTTATTTTCATTTAATTATTATGCTTTAAATGCTTTGTAAATAGAATCTTTTATAACCTAGCCCGCCACACCGAATGCGCGAGTTCTATGGGTTTTTTATTTTTATTTTCACATATTCTTCTATCAGAATCAGAACCACAAATTTATAACTGTCACATGCATTCGTTAAGCCATCTGGAAAAATCTTCTTTTTAAAAACATGAAAGAAACTTTTCTGACACAAGCTCTTAAAATCGCTGATATTTGTTGTTCAAAATTAAGATTAATCATTTTTTTGTTCAAACATCGTCATGCATAAGATATAATATGCCTTTCTTACACTAACGTTTTCAATGTCAAAGAGTCTCTATCATCTATTTCTAAGATAACCCAATACTATACCTAGATCTAAACGCACTCCTTTTAGTTCTAGCCTGAATAGGTTCATCTTCTCAGAAGGTAGGTATAATAAATAATTGCGGACAACTTGTTGTATTTTCTTTACATTTCAAGTGTTTCATATGTCTATTTCTTATCACGATGGTGGAAACTTTGTGCGAAAATGAAATTTGGAAGAAAAATTTTTTGTTCCGTTCCGTTCCGCAAAGTACCATTAGCCCCCGGGTAATGGTATTTAACGGAACGAAACGGAACAAGATTTTTTTTTCGATTTTCGTCATTAGTAGTATATCAGAGTCTCTATCATCTATTTCTAAGATAACCCAATACTATACCTAGATCTAAACGCACTCCTTTTAGTTCTAGCCTGAATAGGTTCATCTTCTCAGAAGGTAGGTATAATAAATAATTGCGGACAACTTGTTGTATTTTCTTTACATTTCAAGTGTTTCATATGTCTATTTCTTATCACGATGGTGGAAACTTTGTGCGAAAATGAAATTTGGAAGAAAAAATTTTTGTTCCGTTCCGTTCCGCAAAGTACCATTAGCCCCCGGGTAATGGTATTTAACGGAACGAAACGGAACAAGATTTTTTTTTCGATTTTCGTCATTAGTAGCATATCAGAGTCTCTATCATCTATTTCTAAGATAACCCAATACTATACCTAGATCTAAACGCACCCCTTTTAGTTCTAGCCTGAATAGGTTCATCTTCTCAGAAGGTAGGTATAATAAATAATTGCGGACAACTTGTTGTATTTTCTTTACATTTCAAGTGTTTCATATGTCTATTTCTTATCACGATGGTGGAAACTTTGTGCGAAAATGAAATTTGGAAGAAAAAAGTTTTGTTCCGTTCCGTTCCGCAAAGTACCATTAGCCCCCGGGTAATGGTATTTAACGGAACGAAACGGAACAAGATTTTTTTTTCGATTTTCGTCATTAGTAGCATATCAGAGTCTCTATCATCTATTTCTAAGATAACCCAATACTATACCTAGATCTAAACGCACCCCTTTTAGTTCTAGCCTGAATAGGTTCATCTTCTCAGAAGGTAGGTATAATAAATAATTGCGGACAACTTGTTGTATTTTCTTTACATTTCAAGTGTTTCATATGTCTATTTCTTATCACGATGGTGGAAACTTTGTGCGAAAATGAAATTTGGAAGAAAAAAGTTTTGTTCCGTTCCGTTCCGCAAAGTACCATTAGCCCCCGGGTAATGGTATTTAACGGAACGAAACGGAACAAGATTTTTTTTTCGATTTTCGTCATTAGTAGCATATCAGAGTCTCTATCATCTATTTCTAAGATAACCCAATACTATACCTAGATCTAAACGCACTCCTTTTAGTTCTAGCCTGAATAGGTTCATCTTCTCAGAAGGTAGGTATAATAAATAATTGCGGACAACTTGTTGTATTTTCTTTACATTTCAAGTGTTTCATATGTCTATTTCTTATCACGATGGTGGAAACTTTGTGCGAAAATGAAATTTGGAAGAAAAAAGTTTTGTTCCGTTCCGTTCCGCAAAGTACCATTAGCCCCCGGGTAATGGTATTTAACGGAACGAAACGGAACAAGATTTTTTTTCGATTTTCGTCATTAGTAGCATATCAGAGTCTCTATCATCTATTTCTAAGATAACCCAATACTATACCTAGATCTAAACGCACTCCTTTTAGTTCTAGCCTGAATAGGTTCATCTTCTCAGAAGGTAGGTATAATAAATAATTGCGGACAACTTGTTGTATTTTCTTTACATTTCAAGTGTTTCATATGTCTATTTCTTATCACGATGGTGGAAACTTTGTGCGAAAATGAAATTTGGAAGAAAAAAGTTTTGTTCCGTTCCGTTCCGCAAAGTACCATTAGCCCCCGGGTAATGGTATTTAACGGAACGAAACGGAACAAGATTTTTTTTTCGATTTTCGTCATTAGTAGCATATCAGAGTCTCTATCATCTATTTCTAAGATAACCCAATACTATACCTAGATCTAAACGCACCCCTTTTAGTTCTAGCCTGAATAGGTTCATCTTCTCAGAAGGTAGGTATAATAAATAATTGCGGACAACTTGTTGTATTTTCTTTACATTTCAAGTGTTTCATATGTCTATTTCTTATCACGATGGTGGAAACTTTGTGCGAAAATGAAATTTGGAAGAAAAAATTTTTGTTCCGTTCCGTTCCGCAAAGTACCATTAGCCCCCGGGTAATGGTATTTAACGGAACGAAACGGAACAAGATTTTTTTTTCGATTTTCGTCATTAGTAGCATATCAGAGTCTCTATCATCTATTTCTAAGATAACCCAATACTATACCTAGATCTAAACGCACCCCTTTTAGTTCTAGCCTGAATAGGTTCATCTTCTCAGAAGGTAGGTATAATAAATAATTGCGGACAACTTGTTGTATTTTCTTTACATTTCAAGTGTTTCATATGTCTATTTCTTATCACGATGGTGGAAACTTTGTGCGAAAATGAAATTTGGAAGAAAAAAGTTTTGTTCCGTTCCGTTCCGCAAAGTACCATTAGCCCCCGGGTAATGGTATTTAACGGAACGAAACGGAACAAGATTTTTTTTTCGATTTTCGTCATTAGTAGCATATCAGAGTCTCTATCATCTATTTCTAAGATAACCCAATACTATACCTAGATCTAAACGCACTCCTTTTAGTTCTAGCCTGAATAGGTTCATCTTCTCAGAAGGTAGGTATAATAAATAATTGCGGACAACTTGTTGTATTTTCTTTACATTTCAAGTGTTTCATATGTCTATTTCTTATCACGATGGTGGAAACTTTGTGCGAAAATGAAATTTGGAAGAAAAAAGTTTTGTTCCGTTCCGTTCCGCAAAGTACCATTAGCCCCCGGGTAATGGTATTTAACGGAACGAAACGGAACAAGATTTTTTTTCGATTTTCGTCATTAGTAGCATATCAGAGTCTCTATCATCTATTTCTAAGATAACCCAATACTATACCTAGATCTAAACGCACTCCTTTTAGTTCTAGCCTGAATAGGTTCATCTTCTCAGAAGGTAGGTATAATAAATAATTGCGGACAACTTGTTGTATTTTCTTTACATTTCAAGTGTTTCATATGTCTATTTCTTATCACGATGGTGGAAACTTTGTGCGAAAATGAAATTTGGAAGAAAAAAGTTTTGTTCCGTTCCGTTCCGCAAAGTACCATTAGCCCCCGGGTAATGGTATTTAACGGAACGAAACGGAACAAGATTTTTTTTCGATTTTCGTCATTAGTAGCATATCAGAGTCTCTATCATCTATTTCTAAGATAACCCAATACTATACCTAGATCTAAACGCACTCCTTTTAGTTCTAGCCTGAATAGGTTCATCTTCTCAGAAGGTATAGGTATAATAAATAATTGCGGACAACTTGTTGTATTTTCTTTACATTTCAAGTGTTTCATATGTCTATTTCTTATCACGATGGTGGAAACTTTGTGCGAAAATGAAATTTGGAAGAAAAAAGTTTTGTTCCGTTCCGTTCCGCAAAGTACCATTAGCCCCCGGGTAATGGTATTTAACGGAACGAAACGGAACAAGATTTTTTTTCGATTTTCGTCATTAGTAGCATATCAGAGTCTCTATCATCTATTTCTAAGATAACCCAATACTATACCTAGATCTAAACGCACTCCTTTTAGTTCTAGCCTGAATAGGTTCATCTTCTCAGAAGGTAGGTATAATAAATAATTGCGGACAACTTGTTGTATTTTCTTTACATTTCAAGTGTTTCATATGTCTATTTCTTATCACGATGGTGGAAACTTTGTGCGAAAATGAAATTTGGAAGAAAAAAGTTTTGTTCCGTTCCGTTCCGCAAAGTACCATTAGCCCCCGGGTAATGGTATTTAACGGAACGAAACGGAACAAGATTTTTTTTTCGATTTTCGTCATTAGTAGTATATCAGAGTCTCTATCATCTATTTCTAAGATAACCCAATACTATACCTAGATCTAAACGCACTCCTTTTAGTTCTAGCCTGAATAGGTTCATCTTCTCAGAAGGTAGGTATAATAAATAATTGCGGACAACTTGTTGTATTTTCTTTACATTTCAAGTGTTTCATATGTCTATTTCTTATCACGATGGTGGAAACTTTGTGCGAAAATGAAATTTGGAAGAAAAAAGTTTTGTTCCGTTCCGTTCCGCAAAGTACCATTAGCCCCGGGTAATGGTATTTAACGGAACGAAACGGAACAAGATTGTATTCTCAAATTTATCTTCATGTACATATGTCTTATTTAAGTAAAAAATGGCTGAGAGACAGCAATGACTTTCATTATGCGTTGACAACTTACTAGTTTACTAATTATTTAAGGCCATGTTAAAATATAGCTTTAAATATCTGAACAGACTATTAAAGTAGGGATGATTTATAAAACTTTTAATTTATGATACAAAAATGTGAAATTCATACACAAGGACTAGTTTAGAAGCAAGTCCTTGTCATAGTTAAAAAAAATATATTAATAAAAATTTTCCCCTTATGGATCCCCATGTCTTGTTCCGTTCCGTTCCGTTTCGTTCCGTTCCGTTCCGCAAAGTACCAATAGCCCATAATTAACTAGTCGAAGCAGCCACGCTGCTTATCCCCGCGCTACTCTGGTGTTTGATAGTATAAGGGCAAAAATTGAAAGAAAGAAACTATGACTATAATGAGCATTACTAGAACTATCAAATGTATATGTATTAATATGAGACTTTTCCCTGGTAGTGGCAGTGATAGTAATGTAAAGAATTATGCATGACGAAGGAATGTGCCCTTATGCTACCTATGCAGCCCAGCTTCTAGGAGCCATATCAAAATTCCGAAACTTTCGACAGAATCTACATCCATAGTACAACTACTGAGCCAAGTTTCAGTTTGGTATTCCAAATAACATGGGACGAGTTGCGTGACGAAGGAATAATGTGCTCTTAGGCTACCTATGCACCCCAGCCCCAAGGGGCCATATCAAAATTCCGAAACCTTCGGCAGAAGCTACATCTATAGTGCAACTACTGAGCCAAGCTTCAGTTCAGTATTCCAAATAACCTGGGAGGAGTTGCGTGACGAAGGAATAATGTGCCCTTAGGCAACCTATGCAGCCCAGCCCCTAGGGGCCATATCAAAATTCCGAAACCTTCGGCACAGTCCCCACCCACAATGCAATCAATGACCCAAGTTTCATCTTTCTACTCCCAGTGGTTACAGAGATTATCCTGAACATTAACGCCATACGTACGGACGTACGTACATCGAACAGCAAAACATTATCACCTCGCTTTCAATATCTGCTGACTGTGTATTATAGAGTAGGGGGTCTATTTATCTTCAAGGTAATATAAATGACCAGAACTCAAGCCCCTGTGTATTATAGAGTAGGGGGTCGATTTTTTTCAAGGTAATATAAATGACCAGAACTCAAGCCCCTGTGTATTATAGAGTAGGGGGTCGATTTTTTTTTCCAGGTAATATAAAAATGACCAGAACTCAAGCCCCTGTGCACCAGCTCTCTCACAGTTTCACTTGTTGTTAATCCTCTACCGATGAAAGCTGAAGGGGACTATAGTTTTGCGATCGGTCAGTCTTTCTGTCCGTCAATCCGTTCCGTCTGTCACACTTTTTTCAAATTACTTATAGATAATGAAATGATTTTTGTCCCCCGCCGCAACGCGTCGGAGGGACTTAGTAATGGTCTCCGTCCGTTCGTCCGTCCGTCCGTCTGTCCGTCACGTTTTTTGTGGGTGCAACTCCTCGGACACTATTGAACGGATGTTGCTGAAACTTTACACTGATAGGGTACAATTAGTAGATGATCATCCCATATTTGAAATTTTCAAAATGGCCGCCGTTTCCATGGAAACAGGGATAAAGGTCAAAATATATGACATTCAATATCTCGGTTACCTAGGTGCACAGGGTTCTGAAATTTTGTAGGCCGATAGAGCAAAAGGTACTCTATAATAATACGAAAAAAAATTTTGAAGCGATATTTACGGTTTTCGAGTTATTTACGAATTTGTGATTTTTCAGTCCGAAAAATGGGACTTTGTCAAACGTTTTTGTGGGTGCAACTCCTCGGACACTAATGAACCGATGTTGCTGAAACTTTACACAGTGATAGGGTACTGTTAGTAGATGATCATCCCATATTTGAAATTTTCAAAATGGCCGCCGTTTCCATGTAAACAGGGAAGAAAGGTCAAAATATAGGACATCCAATATCTCGGTTACCTAGGTGCACAGGGTTCTGAAATTTTGTAGGCTGATAGAGCAAAAGATACTCTATAATAATACGAAAAAAAGTTTGAAGCAATATTTACGGTTTTCGAGTTATTTACAAATTTGTGATTTTCCGGTCCAAAAAATGGGACTTTGTCATATCAAACATTTTTGTGGGTGCAACTCCTTGGATACTACTGAACCGATGTTGCTGAAACTTTACACACTGATAGGGTACTGTTAATAGGTGATCATCCCATATTTTGACAACCTATGTCTATCGTTTCTGAGAGAATATATTGCTTGAATTGACATACCACACAACTTTTATGAGGCGGCGGGGGACACATGGCTACGCGTAGCAATCTTGTTAATACTAGTATGCGAGTCAACCATGATAAGTTACAGATCAAGTATAAGTTATGTGCCAGTCCGCGAATTTTTCCGGGCGTCATGGCCCTTTAAACTTTGAAAATTCACTGAAATTTTAGTTTCCCACACTTTTTTCTAAACATTTATGGATAATAAACTGATTTTTTGGTATGTGAGTTAACCATGATGAGTTATACTTACCAAGTTTATGTTTCGTTTCCATCCGCAAATTTTATCGGGAGTTATGGCTCTTTGAACTTTGAAAATTCACTATTAAACCGTTTTCCACTCTTTTTTGTAAACGCTTGTAGCTGATGAATGAAGTTAATGTTTTGTTTTCATCTGCAAATATTTACGAGAGTTATGGCCCTTTGAACTTTGAATATTTTCTGCACTTTTTTATTATCGCATGTGGACGATGAACTGATCAATTTAAGGTTTTGATTTGTTTCACAAATTTTTAATTTTCACTAGTGACTGAAATATGAGGCCGGAAGGGGACTATGTATTGTTTTGCAATACTCTCAGAATACTCGTTCTTGTTAAGGATTAAAAAAAAATTAAAAAATCACTATTTAGTTTTAAAATGTCTAAGAGAAAATGATTTTTGTTGTACTTTTCAACTATTCTGACATTTCTTTGACGGAAAAGAAATTCTTAAGAAGATAATAGGAAAAAATGTGTGTTATTAAATTATGAAAATTTTACCTTTATATATTATGCAAATTTATCTACCATAAAAGAAATGAAGTAGTACGTGATGTGTAGTTCAGCAAATTCTAATTCAATAACCACAAAAAGATTTTTGGCATTAAGACCAGAGGGATACATATACACGGCCGTCATTCGGTATCGTGAGTTTTTGACTCGTGAAGGAATCGACAACGGCGGCAAAGTATAGAAAGCTGCTCGTGGAGGGAGGAGGCGACGGCTCGTGGTGGAGGAATTCGGACATTTCAAATAGAATGTCAGTCTTTTATTCTAATTTTCTTATATTTATATACAAAATATTCAAAAAACAAATATGTCTCACAAAATTAATGAACATTATGAACAAAAGCCAACAAAAAATAAAAATAAATATGCATTACTTTCTTCAAACTCATTCAAGGCGATTATTTCGTCATCATTTTTTCTGTAAACAAACATGTTATTCTACGAATTGCGGGTTGCCTTTTGCATAAAACGTTACAAATTTGGTATGTGCGTGTGCAGCATCTTTTGTTTTTACATATTCCACACCATTATAATGATTTAAAGAAAAAATGTATTAATAATCTAAGAAAAATATGCTCGTTTTTTTGCTCGTGAATTATGCTCGTGATGGAGGAATTTATCAATTATCAAAACCTTGTACCGGCACTAGAATCAATCATAACCTAAATGATATTGCATATAATACTTATATATTTTTTAAACAAATTCGCTTGGGTATTTATTGTCATATTTTCATAACTTTAGATCATGAAAAGAAGAAAGAGCAATAATTATGACAACAGAAAGAGACATTGGGCAATAAAGAGAAGAAAGGTACAAACAACGGCAGGAGAAAATGGGACGACGACCACAACACCAGTCGAAGACGAGACAATAACTCCAGTTGAAGATGAAACAGCCACACTAGTCGAAGATGAGACAATAACACCAGTAGAAGATGAAACATTCACACTAGTCGAAGATGAGACAATAACACTAGTTAAACCATTTTGATGACGTCATTCTATTGTTTAAAGAGTGAATTATTTTTTACGAATTCACTGCGCTGTCTATTGTTCATGTTCAGTGTTCCATGAACTTTTCACGGTCCACTGATCACAAACATTAAGGGCAAACATTGGGTTCGGATTACCCGTGAGTGATTAGTTTTCAAGAAATTTGCCCTTTTAAAGGGTCGCAAAAAAGCAGAGTACAGAAAACAAGTTTTATTTAACTGAAAAATAAATGAAATCACTTTACGTAAATAGTAAATAAATTTATTCCATGCGTTCAAAAATCCGATGATGAAATACTTCATTTTGTCCGAAACGTAATCCAACTAGATAGACGTTCCAAAATCGTCTCAAATGCGCACATGAATATTTATCGTAGTTGATGAAACACAGAAAACAATCCGTACATTGAGAAATTTCAGATCATTCAAGATTGGCGAAAAGTTCGTTGTCCTCCACATAAAGATGTACATCTGTAGCGCGCCTTTTCAGCAATTGATTGGTGGTAAATCTAGAAAAAAGATAAAAAAAAATACTATAAAAAAATTGTATCAATATTTTATTACTCCGAATAAAGACAATACATGAAAACAAGACTTGTGTTGCTTGCAAATTTGTTTGCATGCTTTTTTCTTCTTACATGGTAACCGGCTATCGTTTAACGCTAGAAATCTGAAAACAGCCTTAAAGATTACTGTGTATTTTTTTTAAAAGGATAGAAAACATGCTAGGATAAGACTTTACTGTCTTCATAATTATTCAGTGTTAACAATAGACTGAACATGTAACAACCCGTGTTCCAATGAACGAGGAACAAAACTTGATCATTGCAATTTGATTTTGTTTTTTTATGGGTAATCGTATAGCTGTTGTATAAAACCCGCGATTTTACAGAAACTGTATAAAAATGCTTTATATGTTTTAATTTGCCGTCGTATTTTTCTTCAAAATGAAAGGTACTGTATTTATCAGGTTGGGGATATTCTGTTTTGGGACATAATATCTGAATTGGGAAATTATGTCCCAATTGGGTTATACCTGTATATCTCAATTGGGACATCACGTGTGTTTTTTCCCGCTCATACACGAAGATTTAAACAGCGCAAAATGGTGAGTGTTTACTTATATTTGTCATTGCTTTATTTTTCATTTCATAACCTTCATTACGCATTATGATAATGCATAAAACGAAAAACGACCAAAACATCGTTGCATATATTATACACGCCACCTTTAAATTTGATTTTTGTTACGATCAGACAATGTATTTGCATAAAAAATGTATTTACAAACTTCTGTGATCGTCCTCTTTGCTGTGATCCACCATTACCCTAGTTCCCGGATGCTGAGGCTACAGAAACATCCGCATCAGTTGCTGGACAACAGTATTCCGTGTTTTCTATGGAACACAAAATATGACAACAACAATTTTACCGCTGTAATAATATAAACTTCCCAGTGTGCGGAGCACCATGGAGGAAAACTTAACGATAACGATTTTGATGATGTTAAATGCATTTTTCCTTCTAGAATCATAGATATGAATATATAAATTAATTATCGATATATTAACACCCAGGTAAATAACTAAAAAATCATAAAATAAATAAATATAGCTACATATAAATATATATTTCTACAATGATAGGAGAGCAAACCTTATTATAAGAGCGTCATTCATAGAAACCCAGGGAAGAAAGAAAAGGGCATGGACACATCCACGCAAGTTCATCATACTGGACCAAGGAACCAACATGATTACATCACAGACTCTAAGCTTAGGGCCAGCTGCTTAGCCTAAAGAAAACCAACTCTATTCCAGTCGGTAAATGTTATATTTAGTTATTACCATGGAAAAAAGTGTTGATTAAATAATTACTCACCATCATCCACGTCACAAGTAGCATCATCTGTTGCTTCGTGTACAGCCTGTAGCAACTCCCTGTAGAATGCTATATAGTCATCCTTGTTTCCTTTCTTTACTTGGGTCTTCCATTGGCTCTTCAACACTATCCCTTCTGCTGTTGTTTCTATCTTTTCCAATGCATTCTTTATTTCAGCTTCTATGACTGTCTTATTTTTTCTTAAATTTTATAAAATATTTATGAAATTTTAAAGATTTAATAAATCATTTCGTTATGGACAATGTACATAGTGCAAGTTTTATAAAATCCATGCGTGTTTTAATCAAAGTTATAAAGTAGCATGTCTAAAAAAATTAATGGGGACTTAAGCAAATTTGAAATGTTTTGAACATTACAATACTTATTTATTGTACATGTTGAAACAATATATATCATAAACTCACTTCGATATGTCAAAGAATTTAACTCTATCTTCCTCCAGTATGAACAGTGGCTGCAGTATGATGTTTCCTTTGCCAAATTCTGATCCGTTTTCATAACTGTTGCTATATATTTTAAAATTCTCTTTAGCGTTGAAACTAAAGTTGATCAGATCATGATCAACCTCTTCCCCGTTCATACATGTCAGTGGTTTATCTTCTAAAATATATGTAATATAATGATTTTAAGACAAAACGGGTATAAACGGTTAATTTGGATATGCTATATATCGATATTGTAAGGAGTAACCTCTCATCAGTAGCATTTAAATCAAAACGTTGGAAGATCAAAACTATTGAAAACAAAAAGTACTCGAAACCAAAACGTTCGAATAAGGAAGCCAAATCCAGCAAATTATTAAAAGCAGTAGCTAACCTGTGGGTAGATGAAAAATTCCACGACTTCGCAGTTTGCACCTAAACTGATATATCTCTTCTGTCAAATCATAATGATATAAGTCTCCGTCATACACCAGTCCCAACATGCTAAGAAGATCGTCTTTCATCTGTAATATAGATTTATATATATGAATATTTTTAAATATATATAGGCTGAAACCTTGTACAAAAAAACTCACGCAGAGGTGTATTTAGAGGTTAAACCACAGCATCAGAACCCTGTACACTATAAAAGTCCATATTATGAGGTAAGTATATTGCAAGATAGTTTATGCCCAATCATTATCCAACAGGCGGCTATTACATGAAAGACAAGAAAGATTTTTGTCATCAAAACAATTACTGTACATATACATGTAGTTAAAGAAACAAGACAACCTCACAAAATAAACATAATTTAACTCTAGTCATATAATGAGAGTGAACTCAGTTGCTCCGAAATAGTAAGCAGTTCCTGTCTGTCGCAACACATTAGTCATGCCAGTCTCGTTTCCAATGGTATTGTGAATATAACATACAACATTACATGTATATCTTATAAAATTAAATGGTCAGAAACATAACATGGTATTATTTTATTGTGTTCATTATTGCAGGATCATATAATAGTCAAGAACGAAGTTGACATAAACAATAATACTTCGACATCAGGGGAGTCTAGCATCTTAGACTCAAGTACAACCTCACAAAACAGCCCTCAAGGCTCTAGTAATATCGAGAATGAAACGACAAAATATCCTAGCCCAACAAAGAGGAGGACAGCCTTGAAGGCTCTTTACAGTCAGGCATCAACTAGCAAGGGAAAACAAGGGAAAGGGAAAGAAGGAATGGTGAACAAGTGTATACAGACTATGAGTATAAAGGATGTGGAAGAGGGAGAGAAAGGGCCGAATGTGTGTAGGGTATGTGGGGTAAGGCACGAGAGTGAAGAGGATGTCATCACAGACTCCCAATGGATTGGGTGTGATTTTAAGGTGGTGAAAAAGGGAGAGGAGAGTGACTGTGGCTATTGGGTACACGAAAAGTGTGTTGGGCTGTATCCCATGGAGAGGAAGGAAAAGAAGGGAAAGAGAAAGGGACGAGGACGAAAGAGGAAAGCAAATGAGGATGACGAGGATGATGTAAATAGGAAATGGTTTTGTCCGGAACATAGATTTTGAATTAATTAAAACATATACACGTATTAAAATTTATTATTTTATTGTGTTAATTCCATGCAGTGCACAGGGTGTACCTGCTCCAAACGATCTTGGTTCCTGCACACCCTTAACCATCTGCGTTCTGTTGGCAGCCCTGGTGGCATCCACATCTTTGTTCTACGGTTCTTAGCCTCTAGAATGAAATCTCCACCCTCCCCTTTACTAGGATGTCCAGATACAGAGAATGATTCATTTTCATTTACAAATGATTTCACTTTATCCGGCATGTTGATTCGCATGAGAATATCTCGGAAGTGTAGTTCTTGATAATTTGTCATATTCAAGCCATAAAACAACGGAGCAAACTTCATTCTAGAGGCTAAAATCAGATCTGAGTTATTTCGTCTCACAGCTGCCCTGAACATATAAATACTAAGCATGTACGTAAATACAACCTCAGATGCAAACAAAAAATTCTCATTCTTCACAGTCTTGTCCATAAAGATGTAATAACATTGTACAGATGGCGGACTATTTTGCTTCTTACAAAAAATACAATACTCATGTATGAGTTCATCAGCAAGTGCAAACAAAGAAATTTCTAACATTTGCATAGACTTGTGTTGATCGGATGCATTTTGACAACATGTTTGTGCTCTGATAGTTCTGAAACCCAACATTGTGGCAAGTTCCTTAAAATACAAAGGCCATAATAATTTAAAAAACCCTTGATCATATTAATCTCTATATGGCCTAGCCCTGGAAGTAGTAACAAGTTACCAAATTCTCTGCAATTGTTGATCTCGGATTCTGAATTGCACATAGAATGACTTGTGGTCAAATGTTGTTTCATGGACGTCTTGCTATCAAATTGCTCTTTACAAACAACACATATAAAAGATTTGTCCATCAAACGAGATGCTAATATATATGGCGAACCATCGCAACCCACAACAGACCATTCTCTTGTTTCACAACATGTCTTGTTAATAGACTGGAGAATGTTTTTAACAGCTTTATATGAGCATGGATTTTCCATTAATGGATCACCCAGTGCGACTAATGATGGCTTTTTAGCAGAAGAAGAAGAAACAAACGAATACTTATCTTCAGATTTGTTGAAGTTGGTCTGCATCTTCGCTGGTGGTTCATCCGAAAAATCATCTTCCTTCAAAATAACCGACAAGCGGGACGAAATGAAGTTATGGCGAAACGTTCGGAAAATCTTCTCGCTCTCATCTACTAGTGCACGTATGCAAGCTGCATTTTCGACGCGTGTTCTATTGTATAACCACGACGATGGTGACAACTCGGGTAAAAATTGAATTTGAGTAACAGTATTTGCAAATAAGTGTAGTATGTTCGTGATAACGCTCGCTGTACTTTTATAGTCATACGTCACACGCCAGTTTCTAGCCAAAACCTGGTTATTGTCAAAAAAAGTTATAACATCATTATCTGCAGGCAAAACGTTTGCCTTCTCACTCCTGACGTTAACCCAATTCAGTATAGTGTTATAGCTGCCACAGGGCGATAATGCATTCTGAATCTCACTAACAGTTTTACTTCCAGTAGAAAAATATGATATTAAGTTTGTTATGAAGGACAACGGCAAAATAGCATTTTCATAGCAGCAGAGCAATAACTGTTCGAACAATTTCACAAGAGACAATGTTTTCTTGCGATTTTCAGTTAATGTGTCAATACCACAAAGAGATTTCAGAAATTCTAACACTACCTGATTCTGACATTGAAGCCATGTACATGGGTCATAACTGTTTATAAACTCATCGTTTCTATAATCAGAACTCTGCGACCTAACGTCACTGTACAAATCAGGACGTTTTTTCTCACCAATACATTTGACAATCCTTATAAGGTCAGCATCTTCTATTTCACCTGAAGTTATAAATTCCATAATTGTCTCAACATAGTGGTTGCTATGTTTAACCCGTTTTTCCTTGGGAGGGAGGACAAAATTCTCATACGCATAGTCAGCACATGCGTTGCATAAGTAGGTTGCTCTGTCCGACAAAATACCTTTTTCAATAAGAATATCGTCCACTTGTTTAGGGTATTTTCTTGAACTTCTCTTAAAAAGACTAAATTCTTTACCACTTGCAAAGTTGGCATGGTCTTTACATCCGCACTCTGGTTTCCTCTGTCAAAGAAACCAAGTGCCGATTACAAACAAGCCCATTTAAAACAAGAGGCTCCCAGGAGCCTGAATCGCTCACCTGGTCTTGATGTTGACCCTATACTTTTGTAGAGCTAAATGAGCTGAACATTTAAGCAAGCAACAGCTAATCTCTATCTGCAATAGTTTTCATTCTGTAGGCCAAAAACATGAAAAATCACTTTTTTCAGGGGCCGTAACCCCTATAAGGGGTCATCTAACAACTTCGACCCTGTGGAGAATTTTGAAGAGCTAAATGAGCTGAACATTTAAGCAAGCAACAGCTAATCTCTATCTGCAATAGTTTTCATTCTGTAGGCCAAAAACATGAAAAATGGCTATTTTTCAGGGGCCGTAACCCCTATAAGGGGTCATCTGACAACTTCGACCCTATGAAGAATTTTGTAGAGCTAAATGGGCTGAACATTTAAGCAAGCAACAGCTAATCTCTATCTGCAATAGTTTTCATTCTGTAGGCCAAAAACATGAAAAATCACTTTTTTCAGGGGCCGTAACCCCTATAAGGGGTCATCTGACAACTTCGACCCTGTGGAGAATTTTGTAGAGCTAAATGAGCTGAACATTTAAGCAAGCAACAGCTAATCTCTATCTGCAATAGTTTTCATTCTGTAGGCCAAAAACATGAAAAATGGCTATTTTTCAGGGGCCGTAACCCCTATAAGGGGTCATCTGACAACTTCGACCCAAGAAGAATTTTGTAGAGCTAAATGGGCCGAACATTTGAGCAAGCAACAGCTAATCTCTATCTGCAATAGTTTTCATTCTGTAGGCCAAAAACATGAAAAATGGCTATTTTTCAGGGGCCGTAACCCCTATAAGGGGTCATCTGACAACTTCGACCCTATGGAGAATTTCGTAGAGCTAAATGAGCTGAACATTTAAGCAAGCAACAGCTAATCTCTATATGCAATAGTTTTCATTCTGTAGGCCAAAAACATGAAAAATGGCTATTTTTCACCTTTAAGGGGCCGTAACCCCTATAAGGGGTCATCTGACAACTTCGACCCTATGGAGACTTTTGTAGAGTTAAATGAGCTGAACATTTAAGCAAGCAACAGCTAATCTCTATCTGCAATAGTTTTCATTCTGTAGGCCAAAAACATGAAAAAATGCTATTTTTCACCTTTAAAGGGCCGTAACCTCTATAAGGGGTCATCTGACAACTTTGACCAAATGGAGACTTTTGTAGAGCTTTTGATGCTGAATCAGTAGCGTGGCCTCAGATTTCCTCTATCTCTTATACTTTTTGATTTATAAGCCAAAAACAGTAGTCTGACCCCCCTAGTCTATTTTTAGTAACGGCGGCCATGTTTTTTATCAAAGCATTTCAAAATGAGGATCGTTTGTTGCCAACATGTCATATATCATTCCTGCCAAGTTTCTGTTAAATTGGTTCAGTGGTTTCAGAGGAGAAGATTTTTGAAATTGTTAACGGACGACAGACGACGACGGACGACGACGGACGACGACAGACGACGACGGACACATAGTGATGGCATAAGCTCACATGGACCTTCGGTCCAGGTGAGCTAAAAACGGATATAAAACAGTGAAATAATAACTATTAAAAGTGCGTCATCAGAAAATTGAAAGCGTACAGCAACTTAATTATTAAACTAGTGTAAAAACGTTAAAATGCATTATATACTATGTACTCCTATATATGTGTTTTTGACTAAAAACAAATGTTTACTTAAAAGGTTTATCATTATTATCAAGAATAAAACATCATTTACACCAAATTAAACAAATAAGACAAAATAAATTCACTCCCGATTTCTTTTATATATATTTTCGCGATATGTTACTGTTACCCACATTACGCTCCATACATTTATGCATCAGAAATAGGTTACCACGGAAACTTTATCAATAACTCACCGGCATTGTTTCAGCAACTACCTATCTCACTTCCGCTTTATGACAGATGAAGAAACGAAGCAGCTTTCATAAATTCAACAGAAATAGTGGTGTTTAATTGTAAAAAATCAGTCTATTTATACTAAATGCACGCAAGGGTAAGCACGAAAACCGCCTCTACGCAAAACGTGCAGATTCCTGCACCCAAAACTCGGTACCTCGAATTATCGAAAACCTCGGTATTTACCGAAAACGAGTAAGGATCTTTTTCTGAGGTCAAGCGAAGGTTGAACTCCAACATAGAACCTGCAAAAAAGTGCGCGAATTTCATTTCACAATCAGAGCTCAAGAAAAGAAGGTCTATGTCCCAATTGAGATATACAGGTATAACCCAATTGGGACATAATTTCCCAATTCAGATATTATGTCCCAAAACAGAATATCCCCAACCTGTTTATTGGTACAGAAATTTCGAAAAGATGTAGTTTAAAATAATGCTGTTCGTCATGTGTTTTCTCGGACTTGAAAATGGATTATCCATTGCTTTTTCATAGACTTTTGCTGTGTTAAAGCCATTACACTTAATTAAACTTTGATAGACATTTACTAAACTGTTCTTCCTGAAAAAGTTATAGTGAGTGTTCCGATTTTAAAGTCGATTAAGAGCGAGGTTAAAAACAAATTTTGCCGAAAATATGCACAAAATTAACAAATTTTCAAATGAAAGGAGGATTCAAAACCCAGGAATTCCTCTTCTGGATCCACTTCTGGAAGTGACGGGCAATAAACATCAATAAATGTTTCAATTGTAAAATCCTTGATTTTAGCAGTTTTTGACGTACATGTAGTCTAAAGGGAAACATAAAAACAGATTAAAACTTTGTAAAAAGTGGTTTTAAATATGTCAAAATAATATCTTTTGCATTGTTTTTTTTTAATTTAATTTCTTCCCATTACGTTTTTTTAGTTTTATAAAAAAATCTTACCTTTTGCATGCTTCTGTATTTTATTCCCGAGAACGAAAAATAAATCCATTGTTGAAATTTAAAATAATCCATAATGAATTTCAAAATTTATATTCATTGACAAAAACACGACGACCTCTGTTTTGTCCATTATAAAACATGTTAAAAGTACTCAAAATCTGTTCACTATAAAATTGAATAAGGCGGGAAAGTTTATGAACATTATGGAGGATCGTATGGGATGTCGGAACCACATTTTAAATTAGTTTTTTTTTTTTTTATGAAATACAGACGATATTAATGTTTAATCATACTTATACATTTATAATTTGTTTTCCCCGGTGTAAAATGGTTTAAGTAGGAGAATGTATGGTTTACTCACGGTAGATTCGTAAAAATAATTCACTCGCGCCTGACGGCGCTCGTGAATTATTTTTTACGAATCTACAGCAAACCATACATTCTCCTATACATATTCTTCATTAAAGTTCAAATTGTACTGATTACCATTAAAGTTCAGCTCAACAGAAGAAAAGCTGAGACATAAAGACAAAAACGGAATATAGAGCAACTCTCGTGTAAACACTTGTTATCAACTGACTGCTACGTGTTACTTAGAATCATATCGAATTAGAATACGACTCAACACTTCAAATAATAATAATTTAGTGAAGCGTGATCACTCACACACTTGATCGTTGTAATGCTTAAAAAGTGATACAAGTTTAAAATTGAAATTTACATTTAAAGCAAATATCAAATGGTAAATATTGCTGCCAAAGATTACTAAATTGAATTTTAACAAGAATGTTCAACTCTACCCAATAATTGTTTTAACATTTTCATTCCCATTAATTGTTTTAAAACATGTATAAATAACCATAGAGATTCACAATAAAAAATCGAGGTGAAGTACCATCTAACTCACCTTTCTGATATGGACATGTTGTGTTAATAAGTTTTTCATTGGCAAAACTCGCGTCGGGCCCAATCATGTACTATTAACTTAAACTGATCCAATATTAAATTGTGATGAGCGATTAGACAGTAAAAAGGTCTAGTCAATCATTTCCGCAAAGTAGATCTTTTGCCTTGACATTTCACTGAATATACAATGAAGAACATACATGTAATGATAACTACAATAGTAAGCACTACTACAAACGGCGATATGTAAATGAATGTTTGGCTGCACATATTGAAGAAAATGTTCATTTATGAATTTTATTTTAATTTTTTCAACATATTTATATATTTGTCTATAATCTTTCTCCAAGTTTTGGTCCGTATTGTATCTAAATTATTAGAGATTGACCACTTATGATCTGTAGATTACCGGAATAACCGTATCTATATATATTTTTTTAATTTGGATTTACTTTTTGTGCCTACTTAATGGCCGATTTATTGTTTGATCTAACTATTTTGAGGCCATTTTTTACTGGTCACGCTTGCTACTTCACGAGCGATAAATCGTCGCCGCATTCTTCACGAGCAATAACAGCATCTTTTTTTGGAAAAAATGAAATTTTATTACATTTTAATAACTTTTCGTTTCATATAAGCTGTCAAGATGTGGCAAAAATTGTTTTGGATATAATGATATGCTTAAAACGTCATTTTTGTGCATTTTAATACATATTTGTATTAAAAATGTCCTTTTTATAACCCCCAAAATATATAGGGTGCAGTAACGCCTTTAATTAATTCTTGAAATTGGTAATGCTTTTTCGTGTACTTTTTTCCCATTCTACAGAGTAAACACAATCATTTTGTGAGACAGTTTTATTTTCTTTATTTTTCTTCAAATAACTTTGATATTGAGTGAAATAAATCAACTTTCAGAAAAATTATAGTTTATGCTCCACCACGAACCGTCGCCTCCTCCCTCCACGAGCAGCTTTCTATACTTTGCCGCCGTTGTCGATTCCTTCACGAGTCAAAAACTCACGATACCGAATGACGGCCGTGATATATATACCTAGCTGCAGTTCCGTGGCTCTCGATGGTCATCTTAGAAATTTTCTGATTTGGCGCCAAATAAAAAAAAATCATTAAGGACCGAATAGAGCTACGAACCGCAGATAATATATACCTTAAATGTCCCTTAAATGAGTAAGTTGCCTCTACTGGGGTAGATTGTATTAATGAAATGCTTCAATTATTTCATACATCAATTATTAAACCAGTAAGACTCACTGGGCCAATTTGCCTAAAGAATTTTATCAAATATTATACATTGTAGTAAAGTTTAATAATACTGTGTGGTCAATCGGGATATCATTATCATTACATTACATTTTAAATTGGTTACCGTTAGTCATGGTTGCCATTAATCCATTCCTCCTCTTTGCCAGAACACCCTACGGATTAAACATTATTGCAGGACCTACAGTTGCCTACATCGCTATTGTGTTTAATATTTTGATATTTGTAATATTGTGCGATAAAAAACTACGATCACCATCAACCATCATCATGCAAGCACTCGCAGTAGCTGACAGTTTAACTGCACTTTGTACATTTGGATTTGAGCCTTTGTTTTCATTCTTTTATACACAGATTGGACATAATGATGAAATACCAGCTAATAGTTCAAGGAGTGGAAAATTTGCAAGCAATTTTTCAGATGAATTAAAAAGGTTTAGCATGCTAGTATCTTTGGAATATCCATTTTGTATAATTCACTTTTGTGTCAACAGTTTATCGGACAATTTTCATTTAATATCAGTTTTATTAATGGGATGTCTTGGACTCCATAAAGTTTTGGTCATCAAGTTTCCAATTTGGAGTAGAATTAAAATGACTGTAAAGACTGCAATTGTCGTTTGTGCTGCCTGCTTCTTTATTTCCATGACTATAAACCTTCCCAAACTGTTCGTGGTGACTTTTCAATCGGATGGTAATGGAACCTGTCTCATGTCAGATCCCAATGAGTTCTTAGAGAGATACATTTTATCTATTCATCCGATGTTATACGCAAGTTTACTTTGTTTTTCTATAATTGTTATGATAGCAAGTACTAGCTTCATATTATTCATATTATGCCGACCAAAGAAAAACCTACGTAAAACCATTTCAGATGCGGAAAGAAAATCCTGCACTCTCATCACATATGTACTTGTTGTTTTTCTCCTTACTGAAATTCCAAGGTTATTTTTAAATGCAGTAATAGTCGATGCTTATAAAATGGACCTAGATCAGGATAATATTGCTTGGAGGAAAATTAAAACGAAAAAAGATGAACAACTCAAGTCACATTATGATGTCTGTTTTCTAAACAAAATCCAGGATTTTCAGTCATCTTATTCAAACAGTAATGATACATTTTTAATGGCTAGGAATGAAACATGTGGAGAACTCACTAGTGTCCCAAAAGACATGTTTTGGCAGTTTTTGTTCGCTAGAATTAATTCTTATTTGTTGCTGAATGCGGCATACACTGACCTTCTATCGTCATTGAAACAGAGGATAGACAATGTCTTTCTGAATAAATTTTATGATAGGTTATTTCCAGACCTTTTGAAAACTTCAGAACAATTTTTTGATAATATTACTACCCTCTTCTCTTGTACAAGTGTTCAGATTAGTAACAGTTTATTGGGTGCTATTTATTCCACATATGTTGTTTGTTACTTTTTCCCAATGTTTGAACTTATTTTTAGAAATCTAGATTTTTACATGCTGGTATCCTCCCCATATAGTGAGGCTATAAATTATATGCTGATGTTTGTCTGGGGGGATACCAGTTTTACCTTGGAAAAGTTGAAGTTGTTGGTTGAAATTTTAAAGCTATTTTCAGTACTAGGATGTGCCTCTAATTTTATTATCTATGTATTGATTAGCAAGAAACTTCGAGAGGCTGTGTTTAAAAAGACGTTTCTTTCAAAACTTGTGTTCTTGAAATAAACTTCTGCTATTTTAATCTGTGATTTTAAGAATTTGTAAATATGATTTCAATGCATACAATAAATATGTTGCGAATTGAATTAAGTCTTATTTATAGTGCCAGGAAACTAATTTGCATATAAATAATGATTTGCATTTCCTGTTCGAACTTTTTGGTTTTGAGAACTTTTCATTCAATGTTTTTGGTTTGTGATCTTCCAATATTTTAATTCAAATGCTGCTGATGAGAGGTTACGCCTTGAAATATCGATATACAGCATAACCGTTTTATACTCGGGTTTTTTTTTTGGTATTTTATCTTGACCATTTCACAATTTTTGTATGTACACATGTACTATAATGTGAGCCGTAAATGCTGAAGGAAAAGTTTTCATTGCGCAGGATAGTTATCTAAAAAAATAATTCAGGGTCAAAATTGTCCGACCAACTGTTTAAAAGTTATCTCCCCTTTACTATGATCAATTTCAACTACTTTGTAGAATATGACCTTCCAATGTTTTGAATCAAATGCTACTGATGAGAGGTTACTCCTTGAAATATCGATATATAGCATATCCAAATTAACCGTTTATACCAGCGTGTTGGTATTTGTAATTTTGAAACCACTGGGCGGTAACCGCTGTTGGTGGACCAGAGGTTCCCGACGGTAATCACAAGCCTGGTCGTCAGACTTGTCTGACACGATTTACCATAAAATTTCTAATATGTTTGTCGCAGAAATTTCCGATTTTTAAATTCAAAATTGTTTAAAACACCAGGTTTCTTTCCTTGTAATGCACATGGTCGATATCCTCGGTGCTGGATTTGGCTTCCTTGTTCGAACCTTTTGGTTTCGAGTACTTTTCGTTTTCAACAGTTTTGGAATATGACCTTCCAATGTTTTGAATCAAATGCTACTGATGAGAGGTTACTCCTTGAAATATCGATATAGCGTATCCAAATTAACCGTTTATTATGGAACGCCGCAACTGTCTTATATGGTCGCTTTTTGTTATAATATATCATTTTGTCATTATATGATGTCGTTTTGTCATTATATGATGTCGTTTTGTCATTATATGATGTCGTTTAGTCATTATATGATGTCGTTTAATCATTATATGATGTCAGTTTATCATTATATGATGTCGTTTTGTCATTATATGATGCCATCATGTCATTATATGATGCCATCATGTCATTATATGATGTCGTTTTGTCATTATATGATGTGGACTTATTATTATATGATGTCATTTCGTCATTATATGAAGTGAACTTTCATTATATGATGTCGTATTGTCATTATATGATGCCGTTTTGTCATTATATGATGTCGTTTTGTCATCATATGGGCGGATTTCAAAAAATGTCCAATTTTGTGTCCACGATGTACAGTGATGTTAAAATTAGATATTGCGTTTATTTTTAAGTGTCATTGTTTTTGTTGTACTTTTAAGTTGGGAAAGCAATAAGGTAAAGTTCAATATGCAATCAGAAAATCTTAAA
This sequence comes from Arcuatula senhousia, assembly GCA_963971305.1. Taxonomy (NCBI): domain Eukaryota; kingdom Metazoa; phylum Mollusca; class Bivalvia; order Mytilida; family Mytilidae; genus Arcuatula; species Arcuatula senhousia. The sequence goes on along the minus strand of OZ020303.1, from coordinate 60,849,514 downwards.
AATTGAAACAAAATGACACAAAATATCCTCCAAGATCGTGTCCATATGAATAATTTCAGTCATCTCTTTATAATTCCAACCAATTTTGATCAATTTTAAAAGTATTTAATGTTGGATATATGCTGACTTACATTCATAGTTTAAAACAAACGTCTTTACTTTAAGCTAGTCTCTCCTTAAACGTTGTTATTAGCAATTTAGTGTGTGTCCATGAAAAACACGTCCACTTCGCAACAACAACAATAATTGATGAAAATCAAATCTTTCATGTATCTTGATTTTAATATTCTTATTTTTTGTTGTAACTAACGCCACTAAAATTTATATGGCGGAAAAAACATAATCGAGGATGCTGTTTTTGTGTATGTTTGAAGGCAGTTAGTATGACCTTTCACTATAATATTTTTGGTTTTGTCCACTTCGCAACGGGTATTTTTTTGAAGAATTTGAGTAGAAAGGCACCAAATTATTCGATATTTATGAAGAAAACCAAATGATCTGACCAAATTAAGAAAAAATATTTTAGTATGGCATTCAAATAAAACAAAAAGTTGACTTGTGTGTAAATATGTCCACTTTGCAACGGTCCACTGTGAAACGTTTCGTTGCGAAGTGGACAAATATCGTTGCACAGTGGACACATTTCGTTGCATAGGGGAAAGTGCGTTGCGAAGTGGACAATTGGCACAAAAACTTGAATTTCACAGAAAAAGATCATAAGCAGCACATAATAATGTATTTCACAGCCTTTTCTAATCAATATCAAAATCGTTTAAATGAACCAAACAATTTACAGAGCGCCTTGAAGTCTAAAAAAAAACAGAAGTTTGTGAAATAATGTCCACTTCGCAACATACGTATGTCCACTATGCAACGTGCCTCACTTTTTAAATTATCGAAAAACTATTATTTAAAAGCATATCTTTTTTCATTGGTCGTTTATAGATTGATTTGAAGAATCATTTAACTTTATTAGAACTATATTAAAACTATATGCCTCAAATTGCTTTCGGTCTAAAGCTACATTTTTCTTGACGTTTCAAAAATCACGCCTTTGAATAATTGTTTTAGTTTATTTTTTGCACTAAAATTTTCAAATTTAACAGTCGTATTGCATGCGTTGTGCTGAATTGTACATATAATGTCAAGAAATTGTATTTAAGATGCAATTTGTTAAAAAAAATAATGTCTTAAAATATTGTTGCGAAGTGGACTTTTTCGTAACCCATGTTCCAAGTTGTGAAAATTTTATCCACATTACACTTGGATTTAAGGTTGCATATGTATTCTGTCACTATAAAGGTTGAAGAAAATGTAGTTCAAATTAAAAGGATATTTCATCAACATTGCATTTTTTTATTTTGCCATATTAAAAAGTGGACATTTTTTGAAAACGTCCCATATGATGTCGTTTTGTCATTATATGATGCCGTCTTGTCATTATATGATGTCGTCTTGTCATTATTTTTTAGATGGCAATGCTGAACCATCTTACCAATTTTCAAACCATTAAACCATGTATGGTTTTTGAAAAAAAGCTTACGGAAATCCGTACGGACGAACAGACATGAATAAAACTTAACCCATCTCCCACCGCCGACATGTCGTCGCAGGGCCATAAACATACAGAAATTGTGTTAATAAATTACAAAATACAGAAACGATTTTTAAAGAATGCAACATTTTAGGTCATGTAGGTTGTAGCAGAAATGTCCAAAACACCATCGATCCCTGGTTATAGTTATTTTTCTTTTTTTCTTCATCTACGCAGACAATCCTATCAAGCTTTCTAATTCGAGGGAATAAAAGTTCGACTTCACAGTTAAGAATAACTAAAATATGGGTCAAACTTTTAAGGCAGTGATCAATGGTTCTTAGTACAAACAGTTTAACTTTGTACGATTATCTTGACTTGATGGGTTATAAAGGCTAGAAGCCTCTGCAGCGACGTTCAACCTTTCGGTTGATAAACTTGCCGTATGCTTTGAGTCGTCCAGCTCGTCGGCATACCGTGCACCGCCAGTGTTGACCGTTACAGTTATAAGGGATCTGGTCCTTTCGTGTCGCTGTTACGATGCCTTACTCTCACCACGTGGAGGTTCTGGTCGGAATTTGAGAGTAATATAACGATTATCTGTTCGGTTATTGGTACGTTTCGACCTTAAAGGAAAGCAATTAATTTGCCGTTAGCTTAAGTAAATGAATAAAAAATAAGGTTTTTTTTCTAAATATGAGAGACACACAAAGCAAGGTCATTGATCAAACTTGTATGACACAGATTTACCTACAAATTTCTAATATTTTTGCTTTTGAATCCCTTTTAATTGTTACATTAAATAAGTAAATGTATTTCTGGTATGACGCAACTGTATCATGTGTATGAAGATTATTAAATTTCCATATTTTAAGACTTACGTAACTATATATGTTTAAGTTTATGTCTTTCTTTATGCTCTTCATAATCATATAGTATTTAGCATTTTCAATATTTTTTGGTAGAGCGCCTCTGATTGTGAAACCTGTAATTCTTTTCGCACATAAATAAAGGTTATAATATTACCATATCCCAAAGATCCAAAAAGAAAAACAAAACAAGCCAAATAAATATATTGCTATGGACCAGACTTAATTTACTTATTTTGAATGCTAATAAATATGCATCCAATGAACCTTAGATGATGTACTCATTTTGAATGCTAATAGACATCCAATGAACCCAACTTTATTTACCTATTTTGAATGCAAATATACATTCAATGAACCTAAGAGTACTAGTAATCTTGACAGCAGGCTTTAGCAATGTTTGGAAATCTGTAGGATTTGACATTTTCAAAAGTCATCTATAAGGTGTCCAACATTTAAGTTGCGGGAGTCCTATTGTTTTCACTTTGTCCTTTTGTCCATGCACGGTAAAACTATAAGGAATGCAGATTTGAAATTTTATTCAGTCATTTGAAAAGTAATATTGAAAGAATGTTATATTGAAATTTCATAAAAATCTTGCCTTAAAATTTTATTACATTCCCTATGGTGGATTGTTTGATCTGGTGTGTTGTCCCAACTACTTTGGAGAACTTGTAGAATGGGTTGGATGGTAACACATTTTGTTGATCGATCTATCCATTTGATTTTACAGTTGGGGTAGTCTATTTTATAATTTTATATAAATGACAGGATCCTAAAGAATTTATATTATAAGAGACATTGCTTTTATACAAAAAAGAAGAAGGCAAGATGGTGTTTTTGGATGCAAAATTCATATAAGAAAAATAAGATAACAATATTTTTTTTCAAATGTACGTGTAAGGGTAAAAAAAATCCAGGCAATTTTTTTTCTAAAAAACGAAAATTATTTGACTTCTGACGCTTTAACATATTTAAGGTACATTTCCTTGATGAATATGTATTTTGAAATTGCTTTGAATGCGTTAGTGCATAAAAATTGTAAACCAGAATACTAACATACCCATCAATAGACCACTACCCCTTGCAATCAATTGTGGAATAAGATTTTTATTTTAGTCATTAGTATATGAAAAATATAAAAATTGAAACTTTAAAAATCTTAACATAGTTAAAAATGCCCAGTAACTTTTTTTGCATAGGACAATGGCAGGACTCGTTGAATGTTATTCAGCGCAGCAACATTCTTTCCCAGAGCCAGACATAATCATGAATGGTAAGTGTCAAATCATTAGATAAATTTTATTGTGGGCTTTAAGGGAGGGTGATAAATAATAACGGTTTTATAACATGTTTATCAAATAAAATAAATAAAGTCAAGTAAATATTTGGTAAAAAGTACCAAAATAAAGCAAAATGAAAAAAAAATACACACACAAAAGAAAACAAATAATTACCTTTACTTCAGGTATTTATATTTGATTTTTACAATTCTTTTTAATTTTTGCACAGTCACGCTCCTCAGTGTAACATTAATTTACATGACTGGTTGTTTTTTTAATTCATAGGTATAAACAACAGTTTGAGTTTTATCCTAGGAACAGGAAGACCTTGATACCATGGCTGTGGTGAACCAGTTATTATAGACTTAAATTGCATCTCTCAGGATTTTAAAATTTGTGATAAACAATATACTTTTTCATATGATAATAATAATAATGAAACATTTGTATTGCGCCTTATATAAACCAAGTAGTGTACACTAAGGCGCTTTACATCATATAAGAATATAGCAAAACAAATACCTGTACATTGAATATAGATATACAGACAAATAAGCAATACATTTCGTACATTATGAAAAATCAATTATATGAAGACCTAACATAAAAAAATAAGAATTGAATTGAAATCTGAAAAGGAAAACTCATAACACCATTTAAATCATATAAACTTGTGCGTATTCAAAGTTCATAAGAGCAGAAAATTTAAATGATACATCGGACAAAAATAAACAGATAAAAAGAGTTCGTCTTACTCACACAAATAAAATATATGAAAAAAATGTGACAGTCATGTTTCTCTAAACTAAAATCCAGATTAAGAAAAAAACAATACGATAAAAGTGAGTTTTCAACTGACATTTAAAACTCTCTACAGATTAACATTATCTCAAACTGACTTGCAGATTGTTCCATAAATGAGATGCTGCCCAATTGAGCTGTCTCTCGTCGTATGACTTTGTGCGTACTATTGGAACAATAAGTGTTTGTGTAGAGCCTGCACGCAAGGATCACTTTGGAGCATTCAACTGTATAACTTTCTGAATGTCGGCTGGTCCGATTCCTTGTATGGCGCTGTACACATACACCAGAATTAAGTACTTGGGTCTAAATTCAACTGGTAGCCAGTGTAAGTCAGCAAGTATTGTTGCAATATGTTCACGAGGTTTGGTTTTAGTTACTAGCCGTGCAGCTCTCTTTTGAACTATCTGTAATCGCTTCAACAAACTCTTGTTTATGCCGAAAAGCAAAGTGTTTTCATGATGTTTCTATGGATTTAAGAAGAGTTTTACAGGCTGATGTTGTAATGAAGCGGCGAATTCTTCCTATGTTGGAAATGTATAAGTAACAAAGTAACATGGTCTGGCAATATAGATGATACCTGTCGTTCGTTTGTAAGATGTTAATCAAAATCATCTTCGCTAGCCAAGGGTTACGATCCGCTATCTCTCACTTCACGTGAAGATGAGAGATAGCGGATCGTAACCCTTGGCTAGCGAAGATGAATCAAAATAGACTCCAAGGTTTTTGACACATGTTTCACTACTTATAATAGAATTTCCAACTTTGAGTTTCAGATCTGGTAAAGAACTTTTAAGATGTTTCGGTGTAAACACTATTAGTTCTGTCTTGTCCTCGTTAAGCTTAAACATATGTCGTGACATCCACATACTTATATCGGCAAGACACAGTTCGAGTTTGGTAAAGTAATCCTTCCAGCTTTTATGAGGTTTGATGACCGTGTAAACCTGCGTATTGTCGTCATAACAAGTCATACCATGTCGTCGACATATCTCACCAATCGGCTTTGAAAACAGGCAAAAGAGTTTAGGACCAAATACTGATCCTTGTGGCACAGCAAACGATAAGTGACGTTTCTCAGAGTTCGTTGTTCCAATAACCACATTTTGATATCTATCCGTGAGATATTACCTAATCCATTCCAGAGTATTACATTCGATCCCGTGTGCGAAAAAAAAAGACGTTCCAAGAGAATTTTATGATCTTTAACATCGAAGGCAGCAGATAAGTAAAGTAAAGCAAGAAAAACCGGTGACTGTTTGTCTAAAGCTGATGCGATGTCATGGTGGCCTCTTGTCAATGCTGTCTCTGTTGAATGGTGTGACCAATACGCAACTTGTTAAGTATCGCACAAAGAATGTTTTTTCAAGATGAACATCGATTCGTTTTGCTACTACCTTTTCGAGAATTTTTTACAAGCCCCTTAGAATGGCTTTTACAGGTCTTTAAATTTTTTAAAGGCTTCTAGGCTTCCTCAGTAGCGGTCTTACGAGTGCTTGTTTAAAATCTGAAGGCACTACACACTCATTGAATGATCTATTGACGATACTGGCGATTCTTCTATATGGCACTACAGCGTCGGAGCACGTTTTCAGGAGACTTGTTGGGACAGGATCCAACTCACACGATTTACTTGGTGCTTTACGGACCTCTTCTTTGGTTGTACGACTAAACTATAACAGAGGGGGTCCAGTGAACTGAACGTCAGCGTTGAGATTAACTCGAATGATCCAAGCCCTATCCGTCTTCGCATACTTCGGCGGGACATGTAATGTAGCGACTGCAAGGAGCGAAATATAACGACTGTATAATAATTCGGGTTACGTTGAGATATGCATTATCATCGTTTACAAACACTTGGTTGGCCGATTGAAGGGTTGCTCTAATTGTCACCACCTTATTCATGAAGAAGTCGGCAAAGGCATTGCATAGATCAATGCCAGAGGAATACGTTGGTAGCGGAGAGTTTCGTTGCTTCCCCATAAGATCTTTAGTCGGAAAAGCTGCTTATGATCGTGTCCAAAGTGTTCAATTTTTGTCGAGTAGTAGGTCTCTTTGGCCTGGTATTTAATTTGCCATAAAGTCTGCACGTATCACGAAACATCTGATGATGAACTTCCAATTTTGAGCTCCGCCATTTTCTTTCTGCTCTTCCCTTTTCCCGTTTAGCTTCTCTGACATCGTTCGTGCACCTGGTCGTATTATAACAGATTTCGACGATAACGGTGCGTGAATGTCAATGATTGTGCTGAATTTACCTTGGTACTGCTCTACAAGTTCCGTAACGGTTCGATTGACATTGTCTACAATATGAAACGTTCAGAAATATCTTACATGTGTTTATTAAAAAAATATTACTTTCAACATGGTGGTCTAAGCATAGAATTCATAGCGAGCACATCTCTTAGCGGGCACTTGTGCCCGCAAGAGTGGAAAGCTCTACGGCAAGAACCCGCGAAAATATTGCCTTATGCTGATATTGATTTCAAAAGTACAACTGAAAAACCATCATTAACATGGCTGAGAAACCATCATAAACACCACCAAAATAGCAATCATAAACAACTACTTAGAAACCAGCACACTTTTAAGAAAACTACATAAACACAAGTGAGAAAACCATCATAAAAACAACTGACAAACTATCATAAATACAACTAAGAAAACCATCAAACACAACTGAGAAACCATCATTGATACAACAAAAAACACTTCCGAGAATACAACTATGAACACGACTGAGAAAGATTGCTTAAAAACTGGCGAGAAAATTAACAACTGAAAAAAAATATTATAAGCACTTATAACAAAACTGTCGAAAATCAGCCGAGAAACCCATTATAAACGCAATTGAGAACACCATTATAAATGCAACTGAGTAAGTAAAGGTAATAACAAAATAACCGAGCTTGGAGGATCAATCTCAATGTCCAAGAGTAAAGACAAAACATGGAAGACACACCGGAATAAGGTTAAATTGCAATAGTCCTGACTTGGTACATGCATTTCAAATGAAATGGTGGGTTAACTCAGGTTTTATGGCGCTTCCATTGCAACCTTAGGGACCGGTAGTTACACACAACGTTACACGGTTCACTGTGAAGACATAATAGGGATAATAAGATGATCATCTCAGTACAACAATCATCAAAACTCTTATCAAAAAGAATCACTAACCAATACGTTCAATTTAATTTTGAATTTTTCCACCAGTTGCTGATAACGGGCGGATGAAGAATTTGTTTAGGGACCGTATGAGACGCATTTTTTTTGTAACCTTGGTCAAAGAGTCGGTCACGGAGACAGCGGTGTCGTATGGTATATCTAATAAGTTGTGAAATATATACACCCATGATAAGCAGATGAGGTAGGTATGTTGCTTTCAAGGTTAGCGAAATTAAAAATATGAAAATTAAAGTCGTCTCTTTTATCGTAAATTTTTGTACTGAGATGACCATCCTTGTCATATTCGAGATGCAAATCCAAGAACGATGTGAAGCAATAACTAAAAGATAAAAGAAAAATAACTAAAAATAACATCATAAACACTACGGAGAAAGCCATCACCAACGCACCTGAGAATTCAACACTGCTGCGAAAATTGTAATACATGCTACCAAACAAAACCATCATAAACACATCTTGGAAAACATTCATAAACAAAACTGAGAAAACCACGAATACAACCGAGAAAACAATAATAACCTCCTACGAGAAAACCATCATAAAAACAACCGCCGAGAAAACCGTTATAAACACACGACTCAGAAAATCGCCATAAACTCTGCTAAGAAAAACATCATTAAATGCATGTACTCAACCAAAAATACTATTATAAATACTTCTCATGAAAACTGCTGAGAAAAACATCTTAAATACAATTTATATTTTTATTTAAAGCAATCATAAACAAACCACTGAGAAGACCAGCATAAACAATGCCGAGAAAACCATAATTGATACAACAAAAACAAATTTCATAAACACAACTGAGAGCACCATCAAAAACCACCATAAATACAATTTGAAAAAATAAGACATCTAATGGTACATTAAATGATACCCCGCCACGATATTCATCAAAAGTTTTTTTACATACATGTATAAATACTATATATACTTTACATCCACTGTTATGTAGAAAGAAATGAGTTATTTTTCTTAGACAGGAAAACTTAATCATTATCAAATTTTGGAAATTTATAAAGTGGCAAAACTGTAATAATAATTTTCTGATCATCCTGAAAATTGAACTTGAATTTAAATTATCTCATTGTTCTAGCTGTGCAAAATATCATTCGAATCCTTTGACGCGTTTTCAAGATATCATCATGAAACCTTCCGGGACGGACGGACGGACAGACACCGAGTGAATCTGAGGGTATAACATAGTACCTCGCCACTTCGTGTGTCGGAGAATAAAAATAATGAACACATGAAAAACATCATAACCAATACCTAGAAAACCATAATTCACACTTTTGAGAAACCCATCAAACAATGATTACACAACTGAGAAAACCATCACAAACATGCTGGGAAAACCATCACAACCACTGCTGAGAAAACCATCATAAACATGCTGAGAAAACCATCACAAACACTGCTGAGAAAACCATCACATCTACTGCTGAGAAAACCATCACAAACACTGCTGAGAAAACCATCACAAACACTGCTGAGAAAACCATCACAACCACTGCTGAGAAAACCATCACAAACACTGCTGAGAAAACCATCACAACCACTGCTGAGAACACCATCACAAACACTGCTGAGAAAACCATCACAAACACTGCTGAGAAAACCATCGCATCCACTGCTGAGAAAACCATCACAAACACTGCTGAGAAAACCATCACAACCACTGCTGAGAAAACCATCACAAACTGCACTGATAAAACCATCAAAAACATTACTATTAAAGCGTTATGTTGACGAAAGGGGATGTATCAGGCCATTAATACCGAAAATCTGCAAGAAATTTCCTGATGACAGGAAGATTCCAACCTCGGACACCCCGCCCCAACCTCTAGATTTTGCTAATGCCTATAACGGTAAATCTCAATCTTTCCATTTAAAGATTTAAGCAATACCTTACATGTACTTTAATACTTAAGACAGAAGGATGTCAGCAATTCAAGATTTTCTTACACAAATCTGTCGTGTAATGTGGATTAGAATTGACAATTTAATCTTCTAGTTACATGGTGTATCATTTTGACTGTTTAAAAACATCCGCAATAACCCACAATAAAAAAATTACTACATTTCTCACAAAAATATGATACGTTTAAAAATTTTACTTCTAGTTTTGTTGTTATGGATATCTCAAACTTCAGGATCAGGTTGGTCATTTTAAAATCTATTCCATTTTAAAGATTTGAAGTTAGAATAATAATTCGCGAGCATTAGTTGCCTTAGTTGCCAGTGGCGGATCCTGACATTTTGCTAGATGGGATTCTTTGGCTGAAAAAAGGGCCCACCCAAGTCACACTTGTTTCCTCTATATTCGACCGAAAATTGTTTTCATAAGGTGGTCATACCTCCTGTCTTACTCCTCTCTGGATTTGTCACTGGTTCGTAAAGCTCTATATCTATACAGAGATGTTTTTGATATTTTTTAAGTCATGACAGTGATTTACCAGAATCATTAAGTTGCAATATTGGAAACATCAACTATCATTCCGATAGTTTGGGAACAAATAGCTATATAGGCAATTAAATTCTTTCATAAGAGTTAAAGTCGCGATAAAGGACCCCAATCGTAGCAAAGAGCGGACCACATTACTAAGGCCCATGTACTCCAAACAAACTATAATTCTATGGTTATAAACAAATTTCTCCTCTTACCCAAGCAAACACGGAATCTGGATGAGAACCATATGTATTAATAAGCAGATATCAATATAAATAGATACCTTTTTTCAGTAAACCTGGCTTTAAGACAGCCCACACGTCAGAGCTCTACAAGAAGTGGCAGAGGAGGACAAAAAGCAGTTGACGGATTGTTTGAAGTTAATACTGGGGATTGTTTTATCACTAATCAAACGAATCAAAGACAATCATTCTGGCAAGTCGAGCTGGCCGAGACATCGTTCATCACACATATCAGATATAAATTTTCAGTTAGAGGTTTGTAATGAATGCCGCAAATCTGTTAGAATTTGTTTTTTATTGTTTGTTTTAATCTTTGTTCGAAACCGCTTTAATTTCCAATGTTATATTAGGTACCAAAACGGGAATCAATGAGTCAATGATTAAATCGTTAAAAGACGTTTTATGCTAAATATTATTCATTTTATTATGTTTTGCTGTATTTTAGGTTCTTATGTTTGTTTGTATGTATGTTGGTTACTTCTTGATATATACATTTTTTTTCAGAACCCTTGCCGTTAAGCAATTTGGAGAATCACAAAATATACATCTCCGACTCTAGAACTATTCCGTCTGGAAATCTCTGTTTCAAAGAATCTAGACCACAGAACGAAATTGACACCATCCAGAACAAGATATTTTGCAACACGCAAGGACGGTTTATAACTTATTTCAACTCGGATAGCTCGAAAGAAATAAGCTTGTGTGAATTTGAAGTTTACGGTAAGAATTTTTACGCTGTTTGATTATACTACTTCGAATTTCCAAAAATGAAAAAAAAGAATGGAATGCCGCACAGTTCATTGCGGATCAATGTATTGCTATAAGCTTATATTACATAATTCAGCGTTCTAAAGACTACGTTGACTTACCTAAAATACTCTGTTCGCATGAGATTTACTTGGAACTTTGATAACGGTAAATGAACTAAATTTACACGCCCCCACCAAATGAAAATGTTTTATTTGGTGATTATTACAGGTTGTGAGGTTGGAAGATACGGTACAGACTGTAGCACAAGCTGCAGTACAAATTGTTTGACCCAACCCTGCGAGCCAGACTTTGGACGGTGTACTAGTGGGTGTGTATCGGGATTCTCGGGCGAAAGATGTTTGTCTCGTAAGTCATTAACATTTTTGTAAAGAAAGCACCATTTTTTTCTACATCTATACTGTCGATTATAATATATATTTTTTTAAAACAAACGATTTTATATCAACACAGCGTTTAAGCAATATGCAAATCATCTCTTCTATTTTAGAAATAAAGACGACATAAATAAACTGCTGATCATTTTAAGCCCCAACCCCGAACTTGTTTGTCATATTGGAGGCTTTATTAAACAGTCTATAGAACTCAGGGCTTCAGATCCTTGTCAGGCAGGTTCATAACATGTGTGTGTGTTTGTTTGTTTGTTTTTGATTTGCTGTCTTATTATGTTTTATGTTATGCTATTGTATGATATGTTGTATTGTTTTGTATTCAATATCAATGTATGTTGATTTGACCCTTACGGGTGTAATTTCATCAATAAAGATTAATAATACAACTGATTCACTTTGATACTTTGATGATTTGTCATATTTGTCTTAAGGTGGGGACCTCACGCTTCTTTAAAACATTAGAAAGAAGGTTCAGCAACAGCAGATGGAGTTCAAGTTCTATGTGTTCCCAACTCAATTGCATTGGTAAAGAATATCATTGTTGCGATATGTTGTAAAATTTATACAACTGAACAACAACAGTATATACATCTTTCATTAAAATTTTCCGTCTCAGATGAGTCTACATAAAAAGAAAAATCGGTACAACCTTAGGTTGGTTAGATAACACCTTACATTATCATTATAATCATTTCTTTAGCCTGTACCACAAGCCAATATGGACCTAACTGTGCGCTCTCCTGCAGCACCAACTGTCTGAACGGAACATGCAATAGCGTAAACGGATCCTGCCAGGATTGCGAGTTTGGGATGATTGGCGCAATGTGCGATGTTTTTGACGAAACTGTCATTGGTAAGTAGGGAAATATAAGCATTTGATCAACCTTTCAATTGACTAACTCACAAAAGGACTAAAGCCACGAACCCTCATATTTGGCCCTAAATCGGGCCATTTTTTCAAATTCATTTGTTAGATAAGATTTTTGTGGCCAAGTAGTCTTGAATGATGACTTGTTACAAAACAAAATCAATTTTAAAGTTTTTTCTACTTGTGACATTGTAACGACGTCATAAAGTGACGCTAAAATTGAAAATATGCTATTTTCAGCTAAATTTCACAATTTTCCATCTGGTTTTTGGTGAAAATGACATGGGCGCCACCCCTCGCCCATAAATATTTTTTCTTAAATTTTATAAATACATTATTTTCTTCATATTTCAACAAAAATTTCGATGGGCGAGGGGTGGCGCCACATAGAAAATCATAAAATTGTGACTGAAAACAAGTCATTTTGGCCAAAAAAAGAAAAAAAATCACTGATTTAGGCTATTTTTGAAGGGTTAGTGTACTTGGAAATTCATTTATACACCATAATCAAATCTTTTCTCTTTTAACACAGACATCCAGCTATACATACACAAATTTTGGTGTAAAACAAACCAATTTTGATATTTGGGTATTAACAGGGCCAAATATGGGGGTTCGTGGCTCTAGTCCTTTATTTAAAAAATGGAGTAAAGAATAAGTTATAAACGCAATTTCTGGTATTGTTGTCATTAATAAAAAGTTCAAAAATAAATTCTAGAAATGCAAGTTAACTGAATTAGAGTTTTATACAAGTTACATTTTTCAGATTGTCTAAATTCAAAATTGTTTAGAGTTTTCCCCGTTCATTTTGGCTTTAACATTGTCAAACGTTTAAAAAAGTTTTGGTTACCGGATAGTACGCCTCTTTCGAACATCCAATCATTTATTTGAAAGATTATGCTTAATTTGAGTTTCTATCAGTTTTACCCGTATTCTGACGATTTCACTCTTTTTGTCATTTTATAGTTCCAGTAGCCAGTGTTGCAGATCCACCGATACAGTTTATGATAGTCATCGCTATTTTGACAATGGCTTTGTTAACTCTGGTTGGCATCATCGTCTTCTTTCGGGTAACGAAAAGGTATCAATTTAAAAAGATATTTTATGTGCTTAAAAGTCAAAATAGTTCAGCTTGTGGTGCTATGAGTTTGCTCTTAATTGTTATTGTTATGTATGTCTTCAAATTTGCATTGAAAAAGATGCAGACCAACTATTTTTAAACATCATTTTGATCATGAATGTAGGCTTTGGCAATCTATGTCTGTAAATATAAAATACACAAAGTTTCGAGCAAATGGGACAAGTAATAATTTCGGTAAACTCTTGTCAAACTTGTGGAACATTTTCTACACAGGCGGACACTTTCGAAAAGGTCGGGGTCCACATACATGATACAGTAGACTTTGGACGTCACGAAAGGTTGGTTCCAGACCATTTTTTTTTTACCCAAAGATAATAAAATTTTCGGAGGAAATTGGCGGGGTGGGTGGAGGTGTTCTAACACCCCATCCCTTGATTCATTACTGTTCTTTTAGACATTTTGTTTTAAACGTTTCAGAAAAAAGAAAACTGAAACTCATTCAAACAATGTCCCGTACTACCAAAATACGAAACGAATACCTGACCCAAAGGGCGGACTTATCAATGGGATGGAAGAAAACGGTGTGCAGTATGAATCCCTGGATAACAGAGACTTTATCAACCGTTCAAAAGACCATCAGCAGATGCCAACAAGAGAGTACGAAGTTCCAGTAACCAATCCTTCATCGATTAAATCAGCTAACCCCTCTACGGCGCAGTATCATTACATCGAGAGCATGGTCAATACCGGAACGGTCAACAATGTGAAAAAGCCGCCTCCAGCCGTCAAACCAAAGCCTAGAGCTGCTGCCTTAAAACCTCCTACTACACAAAAACCTAATATGTTTAGGACAAAAGGTAGAATAACGTTGATTTTTGCTTACAGTAAAAGTTGCAAAACAAAAAAAGGGGAAACGTTCGAAGAAAACCGGTATTATTCCTATGATTCATTGACACTTCCGAGAAAAAAATATTTTTGCAAATTGTTTCTATGCTTTTTGGAAATTTATACACCCCTTTGATACATATACATACACTTCTGTTAAGGCATCAATTCTAAAATGCGTGTTTGAATACTTTTTTTACTATATAGGAATTGAACATGCAAATAATTTACAACAGCTAACTACAGGAAATGTACTAGTAATCAAATAAACAACACAAAAACTATTCTTTTTAGTTCATTAGTTAATGTCAAGAAGATATTAAGTACTATAAGGTTTGTTTGTTTGTTTGTTTGTTTGTTTGTTTTTCTTTTATCTTTTTCTTTTCTTTTAGATCTTACAGCAACATACGAAGACCTTGAAGACCAGAACAATAAACACCTATATGATTCACTGAATCAGTGACCAACTGAAAGTTGGACAAATGTTTCCGTTATTTAATTTGTAATATATCCCGGTACAAGAATGATTTTAAAATAAAGATTATCTATCATATTTGTGATCAAGACTTATAACAATGATAAATAGATTAAATTGTCACGGTTGGGTTGCAAGAAGCAAAGAGACACCAATTGGGCATTCGAGTGTCAAAAGTTCGATAGGACAACGACGAAACCGGTAAACACGAACAAGAATAGCACGAAGAAACACAAAACACAAAATCGACCGAACTTTGAAACTTTGAAACTTTGAAACTTTTTATTTTTCAATGACCCCAACTGGGGTTTGTTGAATAAAAACAAACAATTAATAACATAATATACAAGCAAGTAATCAAATGACAACTTATAATTAAGTGTGACGTCAAAATGAGTACATAATATTGTAAATTTTAGTACACAAGCATGAATAGGAAGGCAATATCAATTGACAACAGATGGTATAATCTTACATAGTTTAGCGACATTAACTTTTGTTTTCAAGTCATTACAATTGAACAAGTCATAAAATTTTAAAGCATTTGGATGCTTAAAAGAACCTTTTGGTAACAATTGATTTCTTTCCATAGAGAAAAAATTACATTCAAACAAATAGTGAAATTCATCACCAATACATTGCATATCACAAATATCACAAATACGATCATCTCTTTCAACTCCCCAGAAACGACCTTGTTCAATGGGTAATCTATGATTCAGACATCTGTAGTTACAATAAGCTTTTCTCAGATCATATGGAAGTTCTAACAAATAACTCTCAAAATTATGATAGAAGAAAATGAGATGTGGAATAAGTGTACGCGACACAACCTACATTATAAACGTATATTTTAAATATCCACAATGGAAAACAGCCAGCAGCCTTCAATGTGACCAGCGGTCGCTGCTCGCTGTTTTTCAATTGGCCCCTGGATTGAAAATAAAATACATATGATTCAAGCCCAATCCCAAAGTGCATTGAAAGACCCTCTTCTTGACAAAAAACAATTAACAAAAATTCGACTAAATACAAACATAAGCTTTGATAAAGATTCCTGGCTTAGGACAGGCACATTAAAATGTGGCGGGGTTAAACTAGTTTTTTGGCGCCAACCTTCCCCCTAATGATAATCAATAACAAAGCACAAACTAACACACAGTAAAAATCAAATCGATAGAAGTTCAATTCAACAAGAGAGTATCAGAGACAAAAGGACAACAGTTAATGAACGGGACGTAAAGATACTCTCTTGAGAACACTCGAAGTTACTGACAGCTAGCTAAGAAGCATCCATCGACTGATGTAAAAAAATCAAGTATGTCGATTTTAAATCCGACACAACACGTCAAACACTTGATTTGATGATGCATCATCACACAAAACCGACACACTTGACCGCTGTAATGCTCAAAAATGACATAAGTATAAAAAGGCAATTAACATTTTAAAGTAAGTATCAAATTATCAATATTTTTACCAAAGAAGACTAAATTCAAAGATTTTACTAAAATATCCATTTCATAACCTTTATTTAATAAAGTTTTAAGCCAATTTTGCATTCCCAACGGATTGTTTTTGAATTTATTTGCTCTATAAACAACATTACCGTAGAAATCTGGATGGGATATTCCCTTTACAATCAAAAGTCGTCGTGTACAGTTAAATTTTCCAATAAGGTATAGATATTTATGATAAAACTTAGTAAACGACTTCACTAATTTGTGGTAACGATATCCTTGTTTTAGTAATTTTTTTGTAATACACTGGTTTTTATCATTAAAATCAGACACACCACTGCAGATCCGAGCATATCTTACCAACTGTGAAATATATACTCCGTAAGACGGAGCAAGTGGTACATCTCCCTCTAGAAAAGGAAAATTCACAATGGGAAATGAAAAGTCATCCCGTTTATCATATATTTTAGTGTGTAATTTTCCATTGATTATACTTAAATCTAGATCTAAAAATGGGCATCTATCACCAGTAAGGTTAGATTTATTCAAAGTTAATTCCTTGGGATAAATTTCCGTAATAAAATTAGAAAATGTCGGATTGTTTAGTGAAAGAATGTCGTCTAAATATCTGTATGTATAATTAAAAGTTTCAATGAGATGTTGTCTGTTGGGGTCTTTTTGAAGTTTTGCCATAAATTGGGATTCATAACAATACAAAAAAAGGTCAGCAATAAGTGGGGCACAATTAGTTCCCATAGGGATACCAATGACTTGGCGATAAATTGTTCTCCCAAAACGAATATAAATGTTGTCCAAAAGATAATTTAGAGCAGTTATCATTTCTGCATCAGTCCAATTGACGTAACCTTTATGAGTCTCGTTGCTAAAAAACGATTTATTAAATAATTTAGAAACTTTAGAGCAGATATAGTCACTTTTAGATTTATCGAAACACCATTTAACCAGATATTCAAATTGTTTTTTAATAAGACAGTGAGGAAGGTTAGTGTACAAAGTAGAAAAATCGTAGCTATCAACTGTATGGTAAGTACCTTCAAAAGCGCGAAGTTTGTCTAAAACATCGAGCGAATTTTTCACACTCCAAAAATGATTTATGCCACTGTTTTCAAATACCTTTTCGCAGTATCGAATAATAAATTCTTTCATAGTAGTCAAAGCAAGTGATAAGACTTTAGAAATATTAGTGAGAGAACACTTACTTGAAGCAGATATGAAACGAGATTTATAAGGATTTTTGTGTAGTTTAGGGATCCAGTACATTGTAGGTAGTTTATTGTATGTAGGAGCGGCTCGTAGTGATGTGGTATTTAAAATATGGTCCTCAATAATACTACATTCTGTAGATTGTACGCGAATAAAAGTGTTGGAGCTTTTAATTTCTTGCATCAACACTTCAAGGTAATATTTTCGTCATACAATAACGACATTATTGGCAGCTTTGTCTGCAGGAACGAAAACGTATTGTGAACCAAGTGAACGCATTTTTGTCTTAATTCTTTTTAGATATGTATTTGGCCGAAATTCTACAAAGGAGTTTTGAAAATGATTTATTCTGAGTTTAACAATTGACATGAAGTTATTTATAAAATTGTCAAGAGATTTAGTATCTGCTTCTTCTCTCTTGATCCAAGATTTACAGAAAGAGAGAAGTGCAGTTTTGATACAATCGAAGCAAGAATTCCAATTGATCTTTGAGGGGGGTCTAAATTTTGGGCCCTTTTTCAGAAAATTTATTACCTCTGGGTCCTTGACGATGGTAAGGTCACCGGTAACAACATGGTCACAAGGAACATATTTAAAATCAGAATTACTACAGTCGCATGACAAAGGAATATTCGTATCCAGTTCTTCATCAGTGGTGGTTGACGTATAATTAAAAATAATGTTTCGGGTAGGTTTTTTATATTTATAAGATACAATAGGAGGTTCAGTATTAGAAAAATAAGGTGGAATGAGATCTTTGATTTTTGGATCCGCAAATATGCTAGATATGTTTATAAAATCAAGTCCTCTATTAATATATGTTAATTTGATAAAATGTCGAATGTGGTCTAGAGGACTATCAATTTTTGGAAACAATTTAAAATAACAGAATGCATTTATGATAAGTGCACCTTCATATAAGGGACTGGCGTGAGATATAGTTTCACAGTCCAGTTTAATATTGTTTAGTTTAGAAATAGGTATAGAACACAGTTTACAAAGTAATTGATGTCTTCCGTTGTTTTTAAATATTTTAACAAGATCTGTAATGGTAATGTTTGAACGATGTTGTATTCTAGTATTATGAGTACACTTGAAAATTCTATAGTTAAGACATTTTGGAGATTTAAACACATTGTTATACCAATTTTGCTTAAATTGATCACATAGCTTTTGCTTAACTAACAAAGATAGGTTTATATTTTTTGAGGTACACTTTGTGATACCAAAAATTCAGAATAACCACAATCATTTAACACTTTTTCAATACACACTAACCATTTAGAGTGGTAAAAATGTTTGATATGCATATTATACATAAGTTTATACAATGTAGCACAAATTTTGTCTTGCTTGTTACATACAATCCTCTTCCAAAAAGCTATCATTCTACTTTTTATAACAATATCAATAGGAAATCTACCAAGTTCACCATATAATATATCATTTGGGGTAGAATTTTTTTATAAAATTGAACACAAAAAGATTCAAATACATCATTATAATTGAAACCCCACACTTCACATCCATACAATAATACAGGTGCCACAATCGTATCAAAAAGGTTCTATCTGTATGTCGATGGGCAAATTTAATTTTCTACTCTTTTTTAAAATACTATACAGAGCTTTTCTACCTTGAGAGACAAGCTTAGACTTGTTATTACAAAAAGACCCATTAGACATAAAAACATTGCCTAGATATGTAAAGTCGTCTACAATATTTAACACTTCATTGTTAAACATAAATACAGGATTTTCATTAGCACTTTGGTTTCTCTTTTGAAAAATAACAATTTTAGTTTTAGAGGCATTTACCTCTAGTTTCCAAGTTTTACAATATAGATACATTGCATTTAAAGCAGCCGGCAATTCACATTTTGACTCAGCTAGTATAACAGTATCATCAGCATATAAAAGCAAGTACAGTTTAAAATAAACAGCGATTCCTTCAGTATCTAAAAATATATGAGCTGCATTGTAAATATTTGACAATCCATCATATGAATGAGAAATAAATTCAACAAGATCGATTAAAAATAATGAGAAAAGTACGGATGAAAGGTTTTCACCCTGTCTAACACCAATATTACTAAAGAAATTATCAGATAACTTTGCACTTTGGTGTGTTTGAAAAATCATGTGTTTGAACCTTTTCTAACACATGATTTTTCATTTGCGTACATATTATGAATAATTTTAAACATTTTACCATCAATATTGTGAGCTAACAATTTATGCCATAGGGCTAATCTATCTACAGAATCAAATGCCTTGCGATAATCCATAAATGCACAGTACAATGTTTTATTACATCTTGTATAGACATTTAAGGTTGAAAATATGGTCACATGTGCTATAATTCTTTCTGAACCCTGCTTGTTCTTCACATACAACATTGTATTTCTCTAAGTAACAATTCAGTTTATTATTTAATATTGTGGTAAAAAGTTTACCAAAACAACTTAATATAGTTATACCCCTGTAGTTGTCTGGACTACAGGGATCACCCTTGTTTTTGTAAATTGGAACAATAATACCTTCAGACCAACTATCAGGAATAATACCCGTGTCAAAAATTACATTAAATAATTTTACAAATATAGGTAAAAGTTTACTACATGCATGTTTAAGAAATTCATTCAACTACAAATCAGAACTACAAGCTTTGTTATTCTTTAACCTTTTAACAGCATCAATAACATCTTTCTCAGTAATACATTGATTTAGTTCAGTATTCAGATTTGTGACAACATCTGGGTCTATATTTTCAAACATATCAAATCTAAAATATAATCTATAAATCAAAATCAGCAAGCAAATGTGCACAATTAGTACCCATTTGAATACCTATTGTTTGCTGAAAAACACGTTCACCGAACTGAACAAATATGTTGTTGATAAGAAAATTAAGCATGTCGACTACTTGGATTTCTGTATATTTGTTCTTTTTCTTCGACTCATTGATGACAAAATAAGTCTTACTGTAATCGACTACCAGATATTTGTACCTGCGTTTTCCATTCTTTTTTTAAAAAGCTGCGTTTAATCAGCTGTGAAAATCGTGATTTGAGTTGTTCTTGCGGAATAGAAGTGTAAAGAGCAGAAAAATCAAAGGTTTTGATGTTGTTGCAAGATGAAACTGATTTTGAGCATAGAATCTCCAATAGTTTTATTTTTGAATTCTTCAGGATCCACATTTATTCGACACTATTTCTAGGATAACAACAATCGTAATATTTCTGGAGGCCGGATTTTATTGCCGTTAGTATTGAAGTCAACAGAACTGAATGCGGTTTAGTGATTCATTTTGATGACCCTGCAACGAACCGCTATTGGTTTGGATTTTTATGTAATTTAGGATTCAAATACAGGGATGGTATGTCATCATTGTCAGCACCAACAGAGAGCCCAAAGGAGGAAATGACAGATTTGTGATTGTCAATAATTTCCTCCTTAGACGTATGTGGTGCTATTGCTGGTGCAAACAGCCCCTAATTCAGCTGTCAAGCGTCAATATAGTGTTTCTTGCACACACAAATGATATTATTTGGTACTTTGTCTGCAGGTACAACAACATATTTGTCATATAAGGTGGACAGTGTTTCTGCAACTTCAGCGTTGTAAAAAAATGGATGTTGCTTTAGTGCTCATTGAGCCCTTCAAACAATTGATTTTTTTTCAAAATCAAGGACCTCACATCTTTAACCCACGCTAACATAACATCATTTAGCATAACATTAAAATATCCGAAGGAACTTGAGGTAAAGGACACTACAGATTCTAGGAGGTCTGCTTCATATTTGGATCTATTTCTCGAAATTGACACACAAGGAAGGCTTTGTACAAAGCTCTATGACAAACGTGATGTCTTCAACTTTCCAATAGTTAACTTTCCCTTTCTGTGTAGCAACATTCCGTCCGCTCCAGCATATGGAGTTTACGTATCACGATTGATTCGCTATTCCAGAGCATGTAGGGAGTACAACGACTTCCTTGATAGAGCTACACGGCTGACAAGCAAATTGTTAACACAGGGGTACGTTGCTCCCAGGTTGTTGTCATCACTCAAGAAATTTTACGGACGACATCATGTGCTTGTATGCAAATACGGGATTTCTTTCTCTCAGATGAGCACAGATGTTGGTTTGACATAGAGTTTTGTAATGTCATCCTTTCCAGATTTGACCAACACTTAATCGATCTTTGGCAACGTGAAGGGTGTGCTATATCAAGCAGGAACTGCTTACTCTTCCGGAGCACCTGAGTTCACTCTCGTTTCGACTTGAGTTCGCGTTGCTGAATGCGGTTTTGTTGTTATGTGTGTGTGTTTTATATTGTTATGTGGTTTGTTTTGTTGTGATGATTTTTTGTCTGCCGGTTTTGTCTTTGTCTTCACGGTTTTATGATACTGATTACCCCTTTGGTACACCTTTGCTTCTTTCTTTCTCCTGTTTTTTTTCTTGGCTCATTTTCTGGCATTGTCTTCGACTGAATCCATAATTGTTTTAAAATTATTGTTCCTGTTGATGCGTCTAGGCTCACAATACGTTGGTCGTTTAGCCAAAGCATCACAAAGTAAGTCATTTTCCACGATGTTCAAGTCACCAGTGATAAAGTGGCCAGAGGGACCATTTTTGAATGAAGACTTTTCACAAGAGCAGTCTGGAGGTTTTGCTTTGATTTGGAAGTCCCGCAACACTTGTTTGTAGTTGAAAACCTTGTGCAACAATGGATGTATTGTTATAAGAGATGATTGGAATTCTTTTGTCTTTGAAACAATGAGGAATATGTGACGTAACAGATTTATGATGTAGAATTTTTCCTATATTAATGCCGCATCCAAACCTTTGTTTAAAAAAGGAAGACTTCAAGTGAGAGAACAGAACGTCGTCTTTACCATTTTCGTCAGGTTTGAATAGGCAGTTGTTACCGATATCAAGAATAATAGCGGTCAGTCGTTTAAGGTTGGAATTTGGGTCAGTGACTGGATTTTAAAGACATTGTTTATACAAGGTATAAAGTTTCGAAAGGGGTATAGATTACAATTTAGTGCGAATATGATGAATCCCTATAGTGGTTTTTGGACACACTGTAGCAATCCATTATTTGTAACATCGCATAGTTTTGGTGCATTGTATTTACGACGACCACGCGTTTCCGTCTTTCTGTTATTTCAAAAGGATTCATCACGTTCATATCATTGCATCTAGGTCTCTAGACAAATTGCCTATAATTCCAAAATTGTCGTTGCACCCATAAGGTAGTGCGGTTCTCAGAATCCAGAACACTTCTCTTTCTACGGAAAGGTGTACTCAAAGTTTGTTGTATGGTAAATTTTCTCTAGAATGCGAACTCTCAAGGACAAAATGGAATGGTCTGGTTGTTTGAAATGTTGGTAGACAAAAGGAAAACTGTCGTTGTTGACACCTGACCTATGGCCACACATACGAGCATTTAGTCTTCCCTCTGTCTCACCAACGTAGATCAATCAACAGAGAGTGCATTTTAGTCCGTAAATTAAATTTGAAGATGTGCAATTTAGATCATCCCAACTGTTAATTCCACATTTACTGACCGTGCAATGGGATTTAACATTTTCAAAATTGTAAACGTCTTCCAAGAGTACGGAGCATGGTTTGAATCTAAGTTTTTATATAAGAGTTCTGGATTATCAGACTGGGTATATGAAATCTTTGACGAGACTGAGATATTTGGACACCTGCATTACGAAACGAAGCCGTGTCCGTAGTGTCGGTAAGTCCAGGCCTTTTTATATCAGGCGACGCCTGGGCCAGTATCCTTTTCTGGTTTCTCAAGATTATGCTTAGGCACGAACCATTTTCACACGGTGGGGGGTCTGGGATTTTGTGATGTGATATTATATTTTTTTTCTGTCCAGATCAAAGTTACAATTTTTTTTTCTACCCAAGGCAAAATCATAATTTTTTTTTCATACAAATTCAGAATTTTTTATTTTTTTTTTACATTTGTTTTTCTATTCGTAAACAGGTTTTTTATCAATTGTGTGAATTATGCCAGTTCTTGGACTAATTTATTCTCATTGTGAATACATTTATATTCAACACATTCATATTTTGTTTTTTAGAAAAATGGGATATTGGGAATATGTCAAACAGACATAGTAGTAGTAGGAGATGAAATGTACAGTGGACTATTGTATCTTGATTTTGGATACATGCATATTCAAAACAATAGGAAAAATAGGATATGGGGAGATATTGCAAATATGTCAGCCAACCTCTATTGAAAGCGCAAAGTAAATCAAAGTACCGTTGGTACTGACAACTCGGAAGTCAGAATGTTTTCTTTTATAATGGAACTTTATATCCAATGGATGAAGAATGTTTGTCACCATATAACATGGTTTAACCCACCATTTTTTCTTTATATGTTTCAACTAGGCAGCGTACCATATTTCATATCTTGAAACTATTTTAAGGATTTCTTGTAGCATGTCTTTGAGCTGCATAAATTTGTTAATTTCTGCTGGGTATTCTGTTGCAAATAAATGCGACACATTTTAGTTTCTATTGAATGCTGATTTCAAGGATGGAGATTTCGTTAATCTGGTGTTTGATAAAACAGTTCCTGTTTTGTGGGGCTTTGTCTTATGTTGCACATTTAATCTATATCTTTTTTTATGCTTAATTTTGGAAAGCATTTCCTGTTTTGTGTATTTGGACAAGGCTGTATATTTATGATATAACCCTTGTGTGCAGTTCATATTATGGTATTGGAGTAAAAAATTAGCTTTATAATTATGTACTCTGGTAAATCAATGATTTGTTGCAACAGATACAACTATAAGTGTTATACTTCTTCAATTCCAAGTTCTATGGAATTCTGTTTTGTTGTTCTTGGTATTTTGGTAAATTTAATTGTGTCCCAAATTTGTGGCTAATGAATACATGGTAATTTATGCACGATTTCATATGATGAACTTCTTGCATACCAAGTTTCGTTAAATTTTGTTCAGATGTTTAAGGGTTGTGTTGACTAACTTGACTAACAGATGGGGACAGCCTTATCACCATTTGTACATGTATATCAGGATTTCAGTTTAATGGGTGATTATTCACACTATAATTTGCAGATGGAATCCTGGTAGAAAGCACAACATATGATGTACTTTTTTAGAAATATCCGTTTACTTGTTCATGAACTATTATCAGGGTTTTCAACATAAATATTGGGTCAACAGTCCGACAAAACTTTGCTTTTCTAGATTTTTTGGTAACATGCATATCTATATATGGTGTAGTTCTTGCAAACCATGTTTTGTTTGTGTTCAGTAGTATAAGTGGAGTTTCATTTATAGCTTTAAATTATATGTTTAATTTTCAATATTGTCTAAACCCCTAGATTCTTCTTACCCCAGACATTGTTAGATAAATTAAGTAATAATTTTCTTCCCCTGTTTGGTATTTTTGGTTTTATTGTTTTATGCTCATCATAATTATATTATGTTTGGCATTTTCAATTTTTTTGGTAGAGCGCCTCTAATGAGTCTTGGTGCGTCAGGCAGAGCAATATTTATTGTCTGGAACTTTGTCATTTTTATTATAACAAAGTGATGTGTAGGACTGATTGATGGACCAGAGACATAAAGCTCTGCAACTTTTTTGTGTGGGAAATAGATTGATATAACAAAACAAGTTATCTTTTATTATTACTTTTGTAGAATAACTAACATTTTTACAGACATAATATTCTTATAGCAGCAATTATGTTTGAAAATATGCATTTTCTATTGAACACATACTTGGTATTTTGGACAATATTTTAAGACATTAATACCATTTCAATGGTAGCATGTTTATTATTGTTCAATAATTAGTTAAAGTAATCTTTATAACATTACATAGCAATCACCATATCAATATTACATATTGATTCACTAAAATGCATCAAAAATGTCACCAACATGTTATATGTACAAAGAAAATGGGTACAATGATAAAAATAACCCTATTGGACTTATATGTAAATATTATTTAACCCAATGTTTTGTTTTTAATAAACAATTACTAGTGATTTTTTTACATGATAGGGGGCATAACCTGCCTCTAAATAATCTTAATTGGTCAAATGTCATTTCATTGACAAGGTTACATTCATAATTGAAACTTATAACATATATTGAAATACATGTAGACAATCTTTAACATGTCAAATAGTATAATCAATGCTTATGATATTTGTCAGTCAATCTATTTACATTGGATAACTTGTAATATATATCTGTCGTGTACAAGTTATTATTTTGTACAAGTTATAACTTGTATGAAAAAATTGTACAAGTAATTACTTGTATGATGGCATCATACAAGTTATAACCTGTACAAGCGCAGTTGTACAAGTAATAACTTGTACGGAAATTTTTCATGAAAAAATAATAACTTGTACAAGGGCTTAACTGTAAAATAATATAAGAAATATGTTCAAAGGCTAGGAAGCAACCTTACAATATGGTCTTATTGTATTTATTAGTAAACTGATGGAAAATAAACAGTTATTTTTAAGAATATTTTATAGGTTAAGAGGTTTACTTAGCAATGAGAATAAATCAGCTATTGTGAATAAATATTTAGCAAACAGCGAAGATCAATTTAAAACTGAAATAGAAAAACTGATGACGGACATTACATCTTCAAATAATGTTTTATTTACAAAAGAGAGATATTATGAGACTATAAACCAAGTGAAAAATGCAAAACTAAAAGAAACAAAAATGCTATGGACAGATATGTGTTTAAAAAGTATGATGTTCTGACTGTGGCTGGATTAATTAGAAAGCAAAGTGAAGGAGCCGTGCTTTATTTCGTCACTACTGATGAGTTATTTACATTAATTCGAACTGCACATTCACACTTGTAGCAAAATCAGATTTTCCGGTGGGAACGGACATAACTGTACGCAAAGCTGTCCAACTTAGGCAGCAACCATTTGAAATTCTGGGGCAGGTATGGATTTTTTTGAAAAAAAAAATTTGTTTTCAACATGTTCAATGTTTTTGAAAAAAATATTTTGTTTTCAATTTTTTGGGGAAAAAATAAATTGTCCTTGACCCAGAAAGAAAAAACAATGAATTGTTTTGGTGAGCCTGGGCTACACAGCGTAAACAAAATTGCGAATAAAAAAAATGTTTTCTGCTAAAATCCATACCCCCCAGAATTTCAAATGGTTGCTGCCTTACATATTTGAAAGGCGATCAAGTGCATTCATTGTAGTTGTCGTGGTGGTTGTAAGACTGGAAAATGTAAATGTAAACGTTCTCAGCTACTGGGCAATTCCAGATGCCATGCATCGTTGTCCTGTAGTAATAAGTAACTGTGACTGTAATCGAGAATTACTCTTCAAGATTCGCTTATAAAAATGTTGTTCTATGACTGTATAAATGTTGCAGCTTAGTCATTTTTTATTTCTCTTCTGGATATTATTTTAGGAGTTTGCTTGCATTTCAGAAGGTATCTTAGTATAGCTAATATGGATGAAAAAATGATTTTTTCACAAAGTTGTTCCAAAATTCTATATCTTTTTGGCTTGAATATAGCAAATTTTGTGACAAAATACATAACTCATTAATCCATTAATCAGGATATATCCATTTGATAAAGGGAGACACCTCTTTACAAAATAGAAATTATTGAGATGTGTAATATGTTTATGCGGCACAATTTAAAAATCCATGATAAAAAATACCAAATTAAACCTAAAGAAAGTCCTTGAAATAGAGTCAAACTAAATCAAACAGACCTACACGATTAAAATCATTGAACAGTTGTACAAGTAATTATTTTTTCTTCAAAAATTTCCATACAAGTTATTACTTGTACAACTGAACTTGTACAGGTTATAACTTGTACGATGTCATCATACAAGTAATAACTTGTACAATTTTTTCATACAGGTTATAACTTGTACAAAATAATAACATGTACACGACATATCTATTGTAAACAGCTGAGGAATAAGATGTTTGTACTATGATGAATTGAAAGGATAATTTATAAAATACTTACAGTGAATTGAGTAAATATGCATGCCACAAAATCTTATTAAAAACATGAAATAAAAAAAAAACTTATGGAGCATTTACAGCTTTCAACTTTTGTTAGTCTTTTATCATTTTTTTATAGACTTCATTTGGCAAATAAATTGGAACTATGTGATTTTATTCTTTCTTGCACTTGAGCTGTTACACATGGTATGTTGCATTGACACTTGCATGTGTTTTCTTTTTCTTTGTGTGTCTAGTCAACTATTATACTTGTATGTCCAATATGGGTCCAGACAAAGCTTTCTTCATTAATGTATTGTTCTGCTCTGTATTTGCCTTGATGTTTATGAAGATATGATGTTGTGTGGATCCATCATCAATAGAAAATATATAGAGTAACAAACAAAAAAAGTTCTTATATCACATTTATTTTTTAATATTTCCCTTGATATTAAATTCACCACTAAACTCATTCTTTTACACAACATATTAATTCATGATTTTTACTCAATCTTTTTCACATCATCCTAGGATGTTTATATATTTTGTAGCTGCTCAAAACAAATTTTCATAATTTCTATAGACTTTTGGACTCCTTAGTTAGAAGAATAAATCTCTCTGTAAAGGTAAACACTATTTTGATGCTAGATATATCCAGTTTCAGTGAGAATTATATATGCACAGTCAGCATTTATCCATATCTTGAAATTGCAGATGCTGATGACTTTTATCAACTTTTAGCTTTATATGGCTCTTTGTCTGAAAGAAAAAAAACACATTTATACTTAACTTGCTAATACACACACATATTAAACATACAATGTAGGACACAATTCACATATAAATCCACATTTAAATTGATATTTTGCAAATAAATAATGTTATAAAAATAAACATCAGCTTACAATAATGTATTTTTTATCAACAATTATTTTTGGTACACGAACGTTGCAATCCATGTTCCGCACACAGGGCTTGGATTCTGGTCATTTATATTGACTTTTAAGTCCCTCCCCTACTCTATAATCCAAGCCCCTGTGGTTCTGCACAGTTAAAATTATTTTCTGACATGTTTGTAGTTGTGGCGACATTGGTCTCTGTGTGGTGAATCGACAAAATTATCAAGCATTGATAACATTTTCGAACAACCAATAACTTGTGACAAATAAGTTTATTTTTCCGGATCCCGCAATACCTTTGTGAGAAATAGATAAAATTATTTATCCTTATTAAAATGACCTAGATCAAGACAGACGAATGACCCAATGTGGCTATTTTGTCATTTTCTAAAAATCAATAAAATGCTTGAATTGTGTGTGTCTGATTGACCTATTTTGCATAAGCATTATTTCTGTCTGTGATAATAAACTTTATTCAATGAATTAACATTTTGCAGTCAAAAATTTATAAGAAAGTACGCTTAAACATGTGCACAACCTGATAAAGTGACTACGCCATGTAAGCTACATGATCTAGTTGAATCGCATTGTTGCTTTAAAACACCGCCACATTCCCTCTTTTCAGTTTACATAGGTTATCTCCCATAAGCAGGAGTTATCTAACTTTGCAGGAGGTGTAATTTCTTAGTCCCTCTGTTCTTTTCATGGAAAATCAAAGAAAAATCTAGAGAGATCTGAAAGAAATTAGGGATTTCCCTAAATTTCACAAGAACTTTACTATATAAAATCTTTTAAAGTTTACATTTTTATTGCAGATTATTTAATAAGTATTTTTGTAAAAGGAAATGTTTTAAAAAGTTAAATAACTATCTCAAAATGTTGGGAAATCCCTTTTCTTTCTGAACCCCTCAAATTTATCATAGGATTTCAACAATAAATCCAGAGAAAATAAATTTCATACCTGCTGTAAAGTTAGATAACTCATGCATATGGGAGATAACCTATGTTAACTGAAAAGAGGGAATAAAAGCATGAAAAACGAAGATGCTGTGTACAACTTTTTTGCAAGATTTAACTTATTTTTGGTGTCCGAATAGTATTTTTGTCCTTTAAACTTTATTCAATTAAGTAAATTTTCGCAATCCAAAATCAAATACCCATTACGCTAAAGCCACGCAAGATATGCTACACTGACTAAAATATAATCTGAAGCGAAACACATAATCTACTGGTTGCGGCCATATTGTCTTGATGGAAATCCGAAGATTGAGAATCTGAATATAGCCCCCGAGTGAAAAGTGAAAGTATGTACATCATGTACATTGCAAAGAGCTTTTGTAAATATAAAAACGACGGAAACAAACGACCTAATTTCAGTATCGCTGCCTTTTTCTTTATAATAGGTAGTAATAATGATCAATAACAGTCTTGCAATTTCATATGTCCTAAAGTTGCAGCAATTCCACTATAATATTATCAATCAATCAATCAGTTTATTGGATAAAGCTCATGAATTAACAATGCAATGTAATCCCCAAAAGACATATATATATATATATGTAAGACATAAGTATAAAATGTAAATAAGATGAAATAAAACATTTTTGTCCCAATATTTCAAGTTATAATATTGCAACATTTAAGGGCTGCAAATTTAGAATACAAGGAAAACTGAAGTTTCTTTGCTTTTTTGTAAGATCAAAGATATTTGATGATAGATTTCCATTGCTTCCAA
Source organism: Arcuatula senhousia (assembly GCA_963971305.1). Classification (NCBI taxonomy): domain Eukaryota; kingdom Metazoa; phylum Mollusca; class Bivalvia; order Mytilida; family Mytilidae; genus Arcuatula; species Arcuatula senhousia. The sequence continues at coordinate 60,819,337 of OZ020303.1, read as the reverse complement.
GTTATTACAATTTCTAAACACAGTTTCCTATCAACCAGAAGGTTCATGCAATAAACATGAAACCCAGAAAATGTAAAATCAAAACAAATATAAGGTGACATGTGACCAAATTGGCCATGCAGTTCTTTGAAGATATATCACATTAATCATTGTTAATATTTGTTTAATTGTTTTAAGTAATGAATATCTAACTATTTAGTAGGTCAGAAAATATTGTCAGATATTGCTTTAATTTCTTTAAGTCATATACACATGTACATTGTCATTAAAAATCTAAAAGGTCTTCAGGAGGGGGGTAGCTTTCCATAAAATGTTGAACAGGGATGTGCCAAAGAGTAGGCCATGCCCATAAAAATAACTTTTTTATAATTGGTCTGATTTCAAAATATTTTTTCATTGGATACCTTATGAAAGTCCCTGCCCTTTTTTGCAATCTGATTAACAATATTTCTTACAGTTTTTTTTAAATTAGGGGTCAAAGGGCAAAAAATGTAAATTGATATATGTATATAAATAAGGCTTTTTGTATGAGATGTTGATGTCAATATACATGTATATGTGTCAAAATGCATTTGAAAGTCCACCACAGGATGTAATGTCAAAAAGCTTTGTAAGTCCACCATGGGCTTCATGTGACCAAAGTAATAGACTATCCATATTGGGCCTCCAGCGTACAGGGTTCAACTTGTATCGGTCGTATCATGCTGCGCTCGGCGTAGCTTTTTATTCTATGAGGGCAAACATATCGAAATATTGTACATGATGACAGCTGTACAGAACCTCAGGACCTGTCCTGCAAAAATCTGTTCAGTCCTGCAAGATTTGGTGTGTCTGACAGAATTACTGGCTGATCAGACCGTAATTTTGTATGAACTATCCTGGTATCTCGTTATATCATGGTACATAGCTACGTAGAAACAGTAACGTCACAGTTGAATATTTGGTTTTGAAATGAAAGTAAATACCACGATAACACAGAACCCATGATATAATGAGAACGGAGTATATTAGTAAATTGCAGACAAAAAAATGCTTGGGTCAGACACAATTTTCAGATTCACCGGACCGAATGTCCGCTTTTAAAATTTTTCGATATGTCTGCACTCTTGAGTGAAGACAACAACCGAGCAGCAACATAACCTTGTGTAAGCAATTTTTGTTTTAAAATAAATTAGATTCATATTCTTCTTCTTCTTTCAATTAAGAGTCAGACTCATATAGAGTGTTGATTGACTCTGGCTCATACAGACACCAAGACGCCATCTCTCAACAGTTCCAAAAACAAACAAAAAATTAAGGTTCTTCTAAATGAAAAATGGCTGCCATGCATTGTCAATACAAAACTTTCAAAAAATACACAGATTGAGCAAATGATGTATTTTGTTCAAAACTTGTCTAATTAGATTTAACTTACCAATACCCAGAGCAAGCTAGTATTTAAAATCCCACAATGAGTCTTAATTTACTTTTATTTACATAAACATGTAAGGTGCGCCTGATTACTGTCCTACTATTCGAACACACCCTTACAAATATTTCATTCTTTACCTTTAAAGACGGTTTTTTATGTAATTATTTCTAGCTTGCTTTAGATAAGATTGTAAAACATTCATTTCAATATAATTTTAGCAAAATACTTATTTAATCTAGGCTTTGTATTTTTTGAAAGTTTTGTATTGACAATACATGGCAGCCATTTTTCATTTAGAAGAACCTTAAATGATTATGTACAGGATAAAACTATCTACATCTGGGTCTGTTCTTGGCATTAGGCTGAGATGGTGTTGACCAAGGCCACTGGTAGAGTGGTAATACGGTGGTAATATTAGATTTTTTAATATATTTTACAATATATTTTTACTAAACAGGTGGCAGTGTTTTACTACATGTATCTATAATAAATACATGTACATTGTACACAGAGTTAAGCGTTGACCTGTAGTAACATATCTATTATTTGTTGTACATGTAGAGGAAAAGAACATAATTGATTGAAGAAAAGAACATAATTGATCATGTTGATAGATTACACATAAAATACAATAGACAACATGGTGATACAATCAATATACATGTACAATGTACAAGATGTTAAGGTTCATCTGTACCTTTCTTTAAAACATGGCGTTATTTTTAATCTATTTTCAGTATATGCACAGCCAAAACTGCACATAAAATTGAAATATAAAGTGTAGCTGGACCTAGATATTAAAAATTCTTACCTTTTTTCTATGAATTCTTCCCGAAAATATCCTTTATTTTAGAGATCTCTTTTTTCTCCACTTTTAAAAACACCCGATTTAAGGCTAATATCACTTTCATCCTTTCTTGAGGCCTCAAATTTCATGCAAGTTTCAATAAGGGATTTAACTAAAAGTGTTCACTTCGTTTAAAGTAAGAGGCACAATAGGGATAGTTTGTCCTTTTTTCAATTTAAAATCTGAACAGGAAAAAAAAAGAGATCTTTAATTTTAAGGAACTTAAAATGAAAAATTGATAGAAATTGAATTAGAAATTACCATATCTAGGTCCTGCTATGCTTTATTTTATTGTTTTATTTGTAGTTTATGTTCTGCATATACTAAAAAATAGGTCGAAAATTTCGCTATTTTTAACGAAAGGTACAGATGAACCTTAATGTATGTAATCGTAAATTAAACAAAACTCTTTAAAATAACATAAATGCAAGACTTACTTGTCACGTCAACTTTTACTTCCGCAATCGAAACATCACAGAACCATACGAGATCATTGGGAGCGAGTTTTTCAATAACAAAATCACTATTTCCCTCTGTCGAGACTCCTGGGCATGCATACAAACCGAGATCGTCAGGTTTGAATTCAGTTTCTATAGTTGTTATGTCGATATTTTTTGGTATCAGTCTCAGATAGATTGTTAAATCAGGCTGCCGTCGCCATGTTTGCCGCTTACGACCTTACAAAGCAATCGCTTTTTCTCGTCTGGTCCTATATTTTATTTCTTCGAGAGTTAGCGACGTGACAACGAGTTGTAACAGTTTGCCGCGCTTCTTCCATTTCATCTTTTCTCCGACAAGACTCGGAAGCCGAAGACTTCCGAGTAATAAAAAGAAGGTCATTAAAAACCAGACCCCCCCAAGTAAACGTATATAGCAATATTTATCTAAATGGACAATAAACAAAGTCAAATTACTGGATATCAAAATCCAAAATTTGTTTCTTTTATTAATATACTTTTTTCAATATGTGAAATCTTATTCTAAAACTAATTAAGACAAGAAGTGGAAGCAATATTTCAGTCGTAATTGCCCTGTAACCTTGTCACGTTGGGGACTTATCACATGGTTACCTTTTAGGTTCACCTTTTGGCTTAAAAGTTTTCAAAATTTAATTTCCCTGAAACAACAAGTCAGGGGTTGAAATAAGACAAATAAAAGTACCAGTTGAAGCCAATAAGGGATCATAAAAATAACAAGCCTTTTGATTTGGTTAGGGATCCTGCGAATCAACTATCATATTAAACAGACATGGGGATAGTTGAAGGCCTCAAAGCTCTTCGGTAAATGACCCAATTTCATTCATTCTTATGATTTCCTGAAAGCTAATCATGATATTTAGATTTCATAATTCATTTTTAAAAAATCATCATATGAACTACAAAACAATCCAAGAATGCAGTTGGAAATATAAGAAATCTGTGAAGAATAACCAATGCTACTCACTGCACCCCGTCCAATAGACATTTCTGGATCAACCAGTGGGATGGGGAGATTTAAAAAAAAAATATCTATATAATTTTATATGCCAAGCGGGACATCAGTGTCTAAGATGTACACACTTCAAAAGTTTGTTCTTCATACCAGGGAGTCCGAGGGCAGCTGAAGGTCATGGCAATTGACAGACATCACATATAATGATACAGAATCTATATTCTGAAAGCAATGAAAAAAAAAAGACCTGTATTTTACGATATAATAATAAGAAAACGTATCCGACCATACGATAACTTCCAAATATTGAAAGCCTTAGGTAAATAGTTTCGGAATAATCAGTTATGGAAATATTGATCCTTCAGGTAGGCAATCTGACCGACCAGTCTAAAACATTACACCCTTCTCAACTTATTGTATGTGAAATTTGCAACGTCTAAGAAATGCAATGTAACTTTTAATTATCCTGATTGGGCCCAAAAAAAGTAGGTAAGTTTACTGTCACCCGACCCTACCTAATTTTTAACCCCTACCCTAAAGTTTTTTTTAGCATTTTCCATTAAGCACTGTTAAAGTCACAAAGCTGCCCCCATAGACTCAAGGTAAAAAAAATGCCGACCCTAATTTGATTCAGCATGTGACAGTAAACACGCATACTTTTTTGTTTGGCCTTAGGAGTCATACAGCAGAGGTTCATACCATAACAAAACAGAACTATCTTTGTATGTATGTACTTTTAAAACATATCAAAAGTGATACTTTTTCGTACCACATAATAAATTCAAAATTTGAAACTTCTGCAAAACGCAATGATGAATAAGGTGATGTATGCCGAGCGAAGCGAGGCAGGAAAAAAAGGGTTTCATCATTTGAGTTCAAATGATGTATTTTTTTTATTATTTATTTATGAATATTTATTTTATTTTTTCAGCTCCATAAGAAGCATTTTTATTTTTTTCGGTAAAAATTGGAATTAATTTTTTTTTTGAAAAAAATCCAAGGCCCCCCACCAAAAGAAAATGGTTCGTGCGTTATATAAAGCTGCATAGACATCAAATTTCATTTTTTTTTTTTGTCCGGGGGAAAAGTGTTCTTAAAAATTTGCAACCATTTTGTAAATTTCATAAGTGGATTACAGACCTCTGAGTGACCTCCTTCCCCTCAACAGGTTAATTTCCATATCATATCTTGTTCAACTTTAGAAACTTTATTTCGAGTAAATATTACAGCATCGCTTAATTTATATATTACTTGTATGAGCTAAGCAAATTTTACAGTGTATAGTATTTTTTACGTTACTTTATATTATAGACTTGAAGATCGCAATGGAAGTGGGAGGTTTGGCGCCTTAAAACCTGGTTTAACCCACCATTTCGTTTGAAATGCCTGTACCAAGTCAGGACCATTGCGATCCACCAATTCTCCGGTATGACTGATTCGTTTTTGTCATTTTCTCTGGACTATGAGATTGATAATTCAAGTTCGGTAGTTTTGTTATTACCTTTGTTGTATTCTGATCGTTATCTGCTCTTGATTTGGTCGTTTCCCTTTTTTCCTATTTAACTGTAAGAATGGCAGTTTTCTACCGACAAAACGCTATTCGGCTGTAAATGAAGGAAATAACAAAATTACCTAACTTGGAGGATCAATCTCGATATGTTCAAGGGAATAGCCAAAAAAAGAAAGACAAATCGGAAAAATTTGAAGATCGCAATGGTCCTGACGTTGTGAAGACATAAAAAGGATATTGAGGTGATAATCTCAGTACAACACTCAGCCAATCACTAATCAAAACAAACACTAACGCACTGCGTTTCACAAAATGTTGGTTTTTTTCCATCAGTGATTGATAACGGAGGAAGAATTTTTTTAGAGATGGTATAAGACGGGTTTTCTTGTAACATTGGTCTAATAATCGGTCACGGAGACAGCGGTGTCGTATCAAAAAATCAGAAAAAAATTGTACAAGCTAGCCCTGGCATATCGGATAAGTTGTGAAATATAAACACCGTAGGCAGTAAAAGTAGGTATGTTACTTTGTAGGTTAGGAAAATTAATAATTTGAAAGTTATCATACCTGGTAAGCCTCACCTGGAGGAATTCATAAGAGATGAGCAAAACTTAACAAGATTCACGTAGATTTGGTTTTGGTAAGGCATTTTAATGGGATTTGCTTTGTGCAGTGAAGAAAAAAGTAAAAAAGTTGGGATTCTGTTTTGTATCGGTTTTCTATTTTTGTGATTTAAATTATCGTATTGAAAGACAAATATTTACCAAAACCAATTTTACGTGAACTAAACTTACTAGGGGTAAGTAATTGAAAATCCAAGAATGACGTGAAGCAACTGAATTCGATGGGTTCTCAAATCTCTTACTCTATAGTCCATCAGCCAACTCTGAAAAGACGTCATATTTAAAAGTTGAGTGGATACCCCCGTAGACCGATTTTTTATGGTACAAAAATTTAGTATTACATCTAAGCTTCATAATTCCAAATGTTATACTTGTATAAAATATGCGGAAAATAGCGTAAAAATCATTTTTCTGGACCCTTTGGTGAGCAATTGAAAAGTAGTCATTCATTTATTTTCAATAAATTGAACATGGGGTTGAAAACTTGAATTACTGTTTTATAAATTTATAGTATGCATAGGGATTATTGACTTAGGAAAAGAATTTGCATCATAACAATGTCTAAAAAAGATATTTTTTAGATTTAAAATTGCTAATTATTACGTTCAAAATTTCCCTATTTTTACAATTTGCGAATGTCTTCCTATGACTTCGCACGTATCACAGGTAAAATTTACTCAACAAGATTCACCTAATTACAATGGTCACAATTAAAAATATTAAAACCACCAGGATTTGATAAAAAACAGTGCTTTACAGAAAAATCCATTTTTAATGTCCATGTGCGGATTGTAATGGTTTGACCGATATGGTTTTATTTTTTAAATTATTAAATGTGAAGGTCACTTTTTCTATTTTTAGAATCAATATTTTTATGATTTTAAGTCATTTCTATGGTATTTTTTTTAAACCAACATAAAAAAAGTTATATTACAGTAAAGGTGATTTTTTACATTATTGAAAACAAAGTCATAACCAATTAATCACGTTTTCTTGTTTTTGGCCTGTTAGACTTTACTTTAGGTTAGGTGCGTTTGACTTTATTTATACTTATATGAAATATTTACATTACTTTTTACTTATAACTTATCTTTTCTTTATTTTTTGGCAACAATTTATATCGAGCTGTCGCCTTAAAATAATGTTACGATGTCGTTTTGTAAATTTAGGTTTTTTTCCAATTCTATTGTTATGAAATCAAAGAATGGATGAGGGGGTTGGTGTTTTCCTAAAATAATATTATGAATCTGAATTTTGATGAAAAACATTTAAGTATCAGAAGATAAAATATTTTGAAGAAGGGATTCTGCCATATAGAATAATGCTAATAATGAAAACAAAAATTTGTCTCGAGACACCTTTATGAAAAAATAATTGTCTGATCGGAACAAACCCACCCCCCTCTTTTCGTGGTAATGGTCTGTCTCATAAAAAAGAGTACTAGAAGACAAGAAGCCCTCATTGATGATGGATTTTTACAATACTGCATTCCATTTTAAAGATTTAACAGCAATGTCATCTCATTCCTAATCATTCCCAAAGACTCCGCCACGTACACAGACGAACAATTAGGATTTTTCGGACGATTGCTGTTGTTAAGAATCAAAAGCACACCAAAGTTCCTCAGGCAATACTGGTACTGGTCAGCTGTAAATTAATAGAAAATGGTGCTGAAGCTTTTTCCATTGCAAAGGGCACGTTGATCTTCATGTACCAGCATATGCTCTTAACCTTGAAGTGTCTGTTCCCATAGAAAGTTTGTATCCGTTTGCTCAGTTACTTTGTCCCAAACGATGTCAGGATTTTGTATTTTTGTCTATAAAGTATTCTGTTAACAGGAAGAAGTTGAGTAATTCCTTAACTCTATTAAGAAATATAGAGTTAAGTTACATAAAAATTGAGACGGAATACTTAATAACTTTGCAGAGCGACGCTCGATTTAAGAAGACGAACAATCAAAAAGTGAGCCTATGTATGTCGCTTCTGTCTAATGTTACTGGCGACACACAAAGAATACAAGCATTTTAGGTCTACAGAAACTTATATCATTAGTGTACCATTATTTCTTTTTTTATGTAATATCATGAAAAAATGGGGAACACTGAAATCAGCAAAGTTAAAAACCACACAAATAGTAAGATTACAGTATTCGCATTTTAACACAAAATCAGGACAAGTAGTTTTCTTTGATTTTTTTTAGAAATTTTGAATGCAGTATAAGACGGGACATATTGTACTCGTGGAGAACTAGACTAGCTATCTCTTTCTATCTCACGTTCCGATATACAAGTATTGATAATGTCCTTTCACTGAACAATTCTCTATTTGGTGACTTTCTCCATCTCATTATGACATATATCCTCAGGAACCTGAGATAAGGGACACAATGGATTTTAGGAAGTCTGCTTCATATTTAGATTTATACATCTCGTAATTGACTCTCAAGGAATACTTCAACAAAGCTCTATGACAAACGTGATGACTTCAACTTTCCCTTTTTGTGTAGCAACATTCCGTCCGCTTCGGCTTATGAAGTGTTCGTATCACAGTTGATTCGTTATTCCAGAGCTTGCGGCAATTACATCGATTCCTTGCATTTGGCAGAGCGTCACGTTTGACACAGAAAAGGCTAACACAGGGTTTTGTTGCTCCACGGTTGCTGTCTTCACTCAAGAAATTGTACGGTAGACACCGTGCACTCGTAGACAATCTCTCAAATGAGTGCAGATGTTGGTTTGTCTTAGAAATTTGTTTTGTCTTCCTTTACCAGATTTGACACACTGAATTGAAAATTAGCAACACGACGGATGTGCTATAGCAGCCAAAAACCGCTTACTCTTCCGGAGCACCCGAGTTACGACTTGAGTTGGCGTTGTTGATTTCCGTTCGGTTGATTTTGTGTTTTGTGATTCTTTGTGCTGTTCTTGCTCATGTTTACCGGTTTTGTCGTTGCCCTTTCGGATTGACACTCGAATGCCCTATTTGTGCCTGTTTGCTTCCTTCGATTCATTCGTCGGTTAGCACAATCACTAACTTCAATGGTTTGGTGATTTCAACTTCGTTAAGTTAACTTCTTTCTGGGAAAAATTGACCAAACTCTACGACATTGCTCAGCAGCATAAAAAAGTTCACAATAAAAAGGCCTGTTTTTCAAAATATATTTAGTTACGATTGTAATGAGAGTTTCTTTTTTGTTGTTTTAGAAGACAGTACGCTTATTGCTTTGAATTTCGTTAAAATCTAGATTCTTTAGAAGACGGTACAGGAAACAACTGCCAACAATGAAGGAGCAAAAATAATGAAATATGGATCTTCAAACTATTTTCAAATATACTAGTAGTAATTTCAAAAGGCAAAACAATCATAACAAAGCGTCAAATAAATTGAAAAAAAAAAGATCCATATAGAACTTTATTAATTGGCTGGCATATTTCCTCGATAACAGTAACTTTGTATCCCTTTTCTAACTAAGTGCAACAAACGGTCAAACATGCAGCGCCATTATTGTATTCATGTTGTATGCTGCCTTGCAAAATGATCCAAAATGCACATGTACGTGTAATTATGGCAACTTTTAAACGGCAATTAAGACTAAAGTTCTTATATTCTGATACTATAGTTTCAAAAAGGTCAAATATATAAACTAAAATTGAAAAAATATATAATGAAACACATTTATATGTTGATCATTTGTATTTACACATGAAAAAAATATAGATTTCAGGCGACTGGGGCTACATTCATAAATACCGAAACTTTTCAACCGGTACCACAAATATTTTAATGGAATTGTTTTATTTAATTTGTTATGTTGTAGGTAGATTCTTTCCACAAAATATTCCACCTAGCTATCCTATTTTTTTTATGAAATGAAAAAAGAAAATAAAAAAAATCTCATTTTAGTCATTCCTTGTATTATCTCCTTCTTTGAGTGAAAACTTTAACAAACTTTTATCTGTCGTTGGTTGTCTGGACAACATTTAATATGTTAAAAGTTTTCTTTTCAATAGTATTGTAGTAGACTTAGTATAATAGAATGTTTTATAAGGGTTGAAATTTTTTGACAGTTTATAGTACCCCTAAAGGGGCCTCTGTTATACCAGTTTCCGCATCTTTTTGCAAAGTATAACAAGTTGCAAAATAAAGTTCACATGTTTGTCTTTTGATTTCTGCAATAAAAAATCGGTCTACAGGGGTATCCACTCAAATTATTTTTTTCCGGACCTGGCTGATGGACTACTAGGGTACTAAAAACTTTAATGAAGTCGCCCAGCAAGTAGTAAAAAAACTGTATGTTTTGCACCGTTTCTTTCTTGATCATGACTGTGTCCAATGTATTTTGAGTAAATGGTGCATGTTGAGGTCGACTTTGTTGATTTCGGCCGCCAAAACTGCATGCAGTTTTTTTTTTTAATGCATATTTATAATCATAATTTTAAAACGATATCTGTGACCCAATTTTTTATTTCATATTTGGATGAATATCACTAAGAACTACATCTTGGACATGTCAGTCAATAGTTTATAGGTTTTAGACCTTCACAGGAAATTTTACCGCTGGCTGAAAGAACGCTTCAGCCGTGGGTGATTCATGTTGCCTGCCCGATTTTGCAAAAAAGAAGCTCACTGGAGGATTTCGCAGTGCAGTTGCCGCTCACCATTTTTTCGTTGGAATCTAGTTATAATTCACTTACTTAAACTTCTCTGATGAGTAATTTATATATTGCATAAAGTCAAATTTTATTACAAATATGGTATATAATTGTCCGTGTGCCCGACCGGAAATCATCATATCCAGTACAAAGTGGGCTAGACAAAAGCTTATCTAGTATACAGATTTGGTGTATTCGGACATTATGAAGTTTCAACTTTTGATTTTTTTATTTGAATTAGCACATGTGTCAGCGTCAGGTAAGGACATTGTGATTTATTATCAGGCTTGTTTTTGTTTTTGTTTTTTCTTCATAAGAAACATTAAATTTGAAAACATATTTTAGAAGTTCTTTTTCACGGCTTCGTTTGTTTCGAATGTTTTTAATGAATTTTAAAATCTTATAAAAAGCGCCTTACAAATAAATGTTTCATTTCATCATATTTCATTGCATATGCTCATGACCGAAATCCTGAAAAATAATCTTATATCATAAGAAGTGGTTTCGAGCATACGAGTATGTCACACGTGGATAATGACAATTTTTTTTTTATATGTCCTAGAATAAATATGTGTATATGAAGTATAAAGCTTTTGAAAATAAGTTTCATCCTTTCTACAAATCCGCTTTGATATTTTTCAACAAGTGTGTGTAAAAAATTTCAAAGGCAGGGTCTTATTGTATTTAAAACCACTGTATCTTATAAAAACAACAGGAAGATGTTATAAGCAAAGATGTTTGAAAAAATACTTTCAACATCTCATTTTTCGAAAATCAAGTCTACTGCTAGAAGACAATGTAATGCATTCCATGAAAAGAGAGGTGAAATAATGGTATTTAGCATAAAAGTAACAGTAAAACCAGGGATTAAATAAAACTGATTTGGACATCCCTGGTAAAACTTACAACCAGACGGACTTGGCTGATCAAAGATCCACGAAATTGTCTTTTTCAGTAAATCTAGCTCTTGGTCAAACCACAAACCAATCCTCTGTGTTCCAGAATCTGTCCTCTAATTTAGCTGTAGATTCCCAGTATGATCTTCAACCGTTCAATCTGTCATGCGCAGTGACACAGGCAATATCAAAGACCGTTTTCTGGCAGGTCAAACTTCGCAAGTTCTCTTCCGTAACAAGCATCCATTTGGTCTTTGAAAATAGTAAGTTAGTAACACTATATGGTGCCCCAGTGGGACTTTTGGTGAAACCTGATAAAATAGCAAAATCTCGACTTAATATATAAATGTGGGAATATATATCGAAAGAAAAGTTTTATACTACGATAGACAATATTAAAGTCATTAGAGATATTATAATTTTCAAGTGAAAATTCTTTATTCAATGATAAAAATTTGGTATCTAATTTTAATTGATTTTTTTATGAGATAAATACTTTCTTGTTTTATTTCTCCTATTTTTAAATTACCTTGAAATCTAAGAAAATTAGTACAGTAGAATCCAAAACATGGTTTTAGAATATCAGAATTTTACTAATGTTCGCATTTACAGTATAATTGGTTGTCAAAAGTAAAGTGAAATACAAAGAAAATTTGTCTTGGAACTCTTATGATTTGGACTTTCTTTATTCATTCAGCTAGGGATATCATCCAAATTCTTCAAAATTTCAGAAATTTTGTCCTTGAACTCTTATGATTTGGCGTTTCTTTATTCATTCAGCTAGGGATATCATCCAAATTCTTCAAAACTACAGAGTATACGTATCCCAAACTGACCAGGTACCCTCGGGCGAATTGTGTTACCAGGAAACCAGCAGGAACCCTGACCTTATAAAACACATTTTCTGTAACGTCAGCGGGAATTACGTTACCTACTATAGCGATCACTTGTACGACGGAAAAGTGGCACTGCTGTTGATTTGCGAAGTGGAAGTTTATGGTATGTGGTTCATAACTTTGGTATTATAGTACCTTGTATTCCCATATAAACGACATTAAAATGTAAGTTATTTAGTAATTTAGATATAACAACTTGTTTCTGTCCTCATGATGGCCACAATATCGCCGACAGGACATAAAGAAAATAACAATCAATCAATCAATAAATCAAATGTAAATCTTTTCTTTTTAATTACATAATAAGTTTTATAGTGTATAGATAAAGACATAAATAGACCATAAGGGATAGAAAGATTGTTACTTAAAGTTTCCTTTTTAGCTTCTCTGGTCGAAAGCCAGATGACTTTATACGTTATTATATCAAATGGGTTTGAGGGGTATTAAGATTGTCTATTAGGGTTTCCTTTTTAGTGAAGGTCTTATAAGATTATGCTGGCCGTTTTGCAATAGGCTCTAAATAAAAAATATAATGCATACAATTCAAAATCATTCCCAAAATGACAAAGTAATACCCCTTCTTGGCATAGAACACTAAAAAATAGACGAATACAAACATTTTCTACTCCTAAAGGTTAATCCAGTAAAGCGCTTCACACGCAGTGAAAATTTGCTTTGTACATTTATCAAAATCATATTAAAATGTGGATCGTGTCTTTCTGGCACATTTTTCATATTCTTTCGTTTTTAATAGTTATTGCATTTCTCCAAAGCAGCACGATTTTTGCTATTTCCGTGTGATGAACATAAAAGGGGTGACACAATTAATGAACATTAAATAATGATGAAGTGGAGGAATGGGGGACACAAGGCCAATGGGTAAAATAGTTGAATGGAAAAAAGAGTAATAGGTAATTTAGCCTCCTGCATGGGGATCATAAAAGTCTTTAACGAGCAAAGAACGTTAATTTTTCCCGACACGGTGCACTAATGTTTGCATTGAGGTTTTCCTCTTTATATAGATTATTTCTGACGGCCCTTGTATTCAATTTGATAGGGCTGCCCCATTCATCCATCTGGGGCACATATTGCAGTCGCTTTGTGGGCAATTTGGCCTGACCCGATGTCAGGTTTCTGAGGAGCGCTCTCAAGTTGACTTCTACCGACAAGCTTAGCACTGCTGCGGGTCGTATCGCAATCCAGGACCCGCATGGTGAGTACAGATACAATCTTTGACAGAGATTCCTTTCTTAGGACAGGCACTATAAAATGTGGTGGGGATAAACTGTTTTTTTCCACCAAAGTCTCCATTTGATCGAAGTTGCCAGTTGATAGGTCATGGTTCGTTAAAGGTGAAAAGGTGCGGGGTTTTTTCATGCTTTGCCTATAGATTAAAAAAATGCAGATGGAAAAATGATGTTGCATGCTTAATGTTTTTGCCACCTGGAATGAAAACTTTTGCAAATAGAGAACTTATCTTGTTGAACTTTTATCGATTTGATTTTTAGAGTGTGTATGTTTTGTTCTTATTTTTGTACAAGATTATCAATAGGGGGAGATTGTGTCCAAAAATCTAGTCAAACCCCGCAACATTTTTATGTGCCTGTCCTAAGCCAGGAATCTTTGTCAAAGCTATATCCTTGTCATCCATGTCCAGAGATGGATCTTTTGTTACGTAATTTAGGGATTGGTATTGAATCTTATGTATTGTATTTTTAGTCTTGGGCCAATGCAAGACGACCACCAGCGATCTCTGGTCATGCTGAGGACTGCTGGCTGTTCTCCATTGTGATTTTTTTCGAATTGGCATTTCCGTCTTTACGTTGCTTGTGTCGTGTCCACATCTCATTATCATCTAATATAATTATTGCTTTAACCTTTAGCTCAATAGGCTCTACATTGGGTCTCTTTTGGGTCAAAATTGTCAGAGGACCTCGTATATTGGCCTTTAAGGGTAAAACATGTGTTGCCCTATGGACCAAAGAAAACCCTACTGTATTGCAGAGAGAGAAAATCTGCTTCATGCTTTGATTCAGCTCGTTTAGCAAATTTTAAATTTTTCATTGGGGTCAAAGTTGTCAAATGACCCCTCATAGTTGTTTTTATCCTTTAAATGTCAAAAATTGCATTTCTTAAGTCTAATTGTTATGAGTAACTTTCTCGTGTTTTCAAGCTCCATATAGTTGGCCTTTACTTTTAATTAAAAATCAGAACTTTTAAGAAAGAGCGAAAAAAAGAAGTAACACTTCAAGTTAAATTTTATTTGAAGGTTGTGCCGTTGGTTTTTATGGAGACGAGTGCCAGTTTGAATGTAGCAAAAATTGTCAGTCTGGGAAATGTGAACCAGACTTTGGTATCTGCACTGCTGGATGTATTCCTGGTTTCAGCGGAGAACAGTGTGATACAGGTACAGGTTTTTTCTTGTTTCACTTTTTAAGAGTCGTTCAATTCAATTAAAAATGCATGAAGAAATATATGTATTATGTTCATTATATGTAATATATAGTATGTAGCAGAGAAAATATCCGAAGTTGCAAACCTTGTGTGTTATTCATTTGTCTCGATTTTTTTGACAATAAAATATGTTTAAACTTGATAGGAAAATGCACGTTTACATCAGGGAAGATATTTATGAGATGTGGAATAAGTACCCCATTCAACGAGGCCAATAGGCGCTTCCTTGTTTTGCGATTACCCCAAGGTCAAAATGAAATGCATACAAATCCAGTCTTCAGATAGTCAAAGAATGACCCATTTCGTAAACAAGGAACAGAAAACATCAAAACAACAATGCTTTTTAATAAAAATGATACGAGAAAATGTGATTTAAACGACGCGTAAATAAGTATTTATAAATTTGCAAATTTTATGCTCGCCTGTGACAAATGTCGCTAAAGGCAGACTTAGGTATGGTGATTTCGGCGTCGGCGGCGTCCACAATGGTTCAAGTTTTTTGCTTAAGTCTGTTTTATATGAACAAGTTATGGTACACCATTGATATTATGTATGCATTTGCATTATCATCAGTACAGATCATTTTAACATGAATCGGTTATGGCACACCATTGATATTTGACAGTTGCATTGGCATCAGCGAAGAATGACTTCGATGATGTTGCATCTGTATGCTCCTGTAGTTACGGTATAGTGACTTTGAGATTGTATACTGAGCCGGTGGTGTAGTGGTTAACGCGTCGGACTGCTAACACCGAGGTTCGTGGTTCGATCCTCGTTAAGGGTGAAGATTTCGTGAACCGATTTTCCGACTCTCTCTTGACACCATTTGCGAGGATGGTCTCAAGAAACGATGCTTGTCCTTCAGAAGGGACGATAAAAGGTTGTCCCATGTATGGGGAGAGCAATACCCTGTGCACGTTAAAGACCCCTTTGTAGGGTTCGATAAGAGTAGGCTCAATGGGGCCGTCTACAAAGGCCACACTTGCAAACTGCTAGCTGGAGAGGGATTTATAGAAACATTAAGCTTGTTTCCCAATCCAGGATAAATAAATATATTTAAACTAACAGCATTTTATCTGTATGCTCCTACAGTCACGATCTACTGACTTTTTTATACTGATTTACTGATAAAGTTAACCCTTTTTCCTTAGTCTATTTAACATGAATCGGTTATGGCACACCATTGGTATTTGGTATGCAGTTGCATTGGCATCAGCGAAGATTGACTTCGATAATGTTTCAACGGTATGCTCCTGCAGTTACGGTATAGTGACTTTGAGATTGTATACTGATTTTGCTTAATAATGTTTTTTTCTTAGTATGTTTTATGTAAACAATTAATAGTACACGGTACAGTTGCATTTGCACCAATGCAGATCAATTTCATGAGTTATTGCCAGTACCGTAGTTACTTTTAAAATTTGCATTTTATTTAATTGTCCAACTGCAACAGGCAAGACATATCTCTGTGTTATCCGTTTATTTCATCTAGTATTTGAGATTAATAACTTCGAATTCAGGTCTGCTTCTATTGCTTCATAAATTTAATGTTACTGGGAAAGTAAAGTTACATTGAAAATGGTCAGTGTGCTTTGTTCTAAATCCGTTTACCTCAAAGGAAAGCGAAAAATTGTAAGTAGTGCATTAAGCATGTACAATATCAGCAACAGCTGGTGAGTTTTGTTGTTGTCAATCACAAATTAAATATTCAATTGCACTTTATTAGACCATTTCACACCTAATTAGGTATTATTTAGAATCAAACGAAAGTAATTTTTTCTTTGCTGTTCATTTCAGAATGTGAATTTGGTTGGTTCGGGCCTGGGTGTTTGTTGCAATGTAGCGATTCTTGTCAGTTTCTGGACTGCTTCAGTACAAATGGTACATGTAAGAGATGTGAACCTGGGCGATTTGGGCCATACTGTGAACAGGTTGATGGTCCACAAGAAAGAACAACCGAGACAAACCCAAGTATGCTCTTATAAAGAAAGAAAAGCAAGCTACTTTTAAGTTCTCGGTTTCTGGGTGTTTTGGCCAAATTTGTAGGATTTTGTTTTCTTTTGTCATCTTGACATTCTATATAGGAAAAAAATACAACGCAACAAAAGCTTGATTTGCAGTCTAGACGCAATTACATGAATAAACACACAGTCTACAAGATTCGACGTGAACTTTTTTAATTTTATTCAAACGTTTTGAATTGGTGATATTCAAAATTCGCCCTTTGTGACCAAATACTCTTAATTAGTTTATGAAGGGATTGCAAGATATTAAATGTATGTTTCAGGTGATAGATTGCTAGAAACGAAAACACTGCTTCAGTATATAATTGTCATCGGTTTACTTGCTCTACTACTGGTTGTTGTTAGTCTTGTCGCAGTATTTTTCTTGCAGAAATCAAGGTATTTAAAAAAGCTCCGATAGACTAAGTGATTATAACTGTAAAAGTGTTCATTGACTGGCAAAAAAATGACTGGGGTGTGAGGGAAATAGATAAAGATTATTTTCATGGAGTACGTGTAAGTGTTACATTATACCAAAGGAAACAGCAGGAAAAAAACGTTTAGAACTTTAGCCATAGGTTGATTTAAAACAAATCTAAAATGTTTCTAGAAATGTTTTTCTTACTTTGCACTTACAATCTTATTTTAGAGAGCATTCAAATGTGTATCCTTTCTTTTGGCCGCCAGTATATATTTCTTATTTTCACTTATAAGTACACAATTTCATTGTTTTTCAAATTTTATTGCATTATGTTTTCAAATATGATTTATAATGATTTAATGACTAAAAAGAATCTACATGCAGAAGTACATTTATCTTGAAGTGTATTTTAATATGTGTTTTACATCATTTCTTAATGAAGTTGGACTTTCAATCCCATATGTTTTATTTATAAATCAAGGAAAATACAAAAGGCAATTACTGGAGAAAAGGTATCCTCTCCTTTGTCAAATGAAACCAGTCCAGTTTATTCAGATCCAAACGGCGAGACATCAAACAGACCAGGAGCATCACCAAACATATCAGGAGCACCGCCCAACAGATTGAGAACATCACCAAACACGGAAAGTGTGGCAAATGGTGATCCAGTTATTAATACAACGAGCGGCACGGTCAATACAAGAGTACCCACAAACCGCGACAGACTTCAGCTTCAAAGTGATAATTTCACGAGATCATACGTAAATGAACAATTCATCATTGGTAAGTTTGACCAAGTGTATTTTTATTTTTATCAAAAGTCAGTTAAAGATAGAATTTAAGACGGAAGATTACCTGCTCAATCAAGCTTTTAAAATAAAAATTTAAAGTTAGTGATAATACTCTTGAAATTAAAACCCAGAAAATCAGCGTTTTTGTAAACTGTGTCAAAAACAAAAACCATTTTTTCATATAGACTGCATAAAATATTCAAATTTAAGATCCACACTTTTCATAAAATATAGTATCCGATTTTAAACCATTGTTTTTAGAAATTGAACCTGCTCAACAATTACTTATTGTTCTTTCTCCAATGAACTTTTATACCATTTATATACGACTATATATAAAGAAGTCATTGGAATTGCGAAGATAGGGTCCATATCGGTCAAAGTTCTGTTTCGATTATATGTTCTTATGCATTGTCGTGTTTAGTACGTATTGTAAATATGTCATATGTCCAGATTGTACGATATTGAGATGTGGAATAAGTGTACGCGACACAACAAACATAAACAAACAGCAATTCAAAAAATCACAACGGAAAACAGCAAGCAGTCTTCAACATGACCATAGGTCACTGCTTACCGTCTTGCACTGGCCCAAGACTTATAATACAATACAAAAGTATCAAAACCAATCCCTAAATCATCAACGAAAGACCCAATTCTTGACATAAAACAGTTAACACAGAATGACAAGGACAAACAAAGGCTTTGGCAAAGTTTCCTGGCTTAGGACAGGCACATATAAAATGTGGCGGGGTTAAACTAGTTTTTTGGATCCAACCTTCCCCCTATTGATAAGCTTGCACAAAGCTACATATAAAACACACTGTAAAACTCAATCGACAAAAGTTCAATTCAACAAGAGAGAACCTTAGACAAGATACTGTACGAAAACAACAAGACAAGGAGGAACTCTCTTGAGAACACCCGAAGTTACTGAAAACTAGCTAATGTACCTGCATGTTTCTCTGTATTTGCTATTGGCGAAATTTTGAAAATAGAAAAGGTATCAACGATAATTCCTGCATAAGAACGAACATATTTTTTAGAGTTTAGAAACTTATGACATTTAGGAGAAATGCAGCTACAATACCAGTACTTGAACATCTCTTGACAAGTGATTCATGAAAATATCCAAGTCGAAATTTAATGATTACAGAATTTGAAAATTCATACAGGCATTTTTTCACATAGTGAAATAAAATCGTTACAATTCTTCTACTGATCTTTCAGAATATACTAGGCTTATAGACATGATAAAATTTTATGTTACAGATAATCGTCTTGATTATGAAGATTTGAATGGAGACAGTGATCTTCCAAGAGGGAGTCAGCATTTGTATGACAAACTGAAAAATTGAACACGCCTATACATTTTTTATTTGTTTTGTCATTTTGTATTTTGAAAAATCCAAGAGGGAGTCAGCATTTGTATGACAAACTGAAAAATTGAACACGCCTATACATTTTATATTTGTTTGTCATTTTGTATTTTGAATCTGTGTTACAGCATATGTTTGCATATGTCGTCTTTATTATGTCGCCTGCAACGTGTTGCAAAGCGACATATAGGGGTTACTTTGACAATGTCGTCCTGCGTCACAAAAATTTTCGTAGCATTTTTCCGGGCAATTACATGTCACAGCCTCTTGATATTTGGGAAGTAGCTTCCTTTTATAGTTCTTTATGGTTTAAATAGATTTTATGCCAAATAACTGTTTTTATACCCTTTTTAGTATTTGTATTATCTCTAATCTGACCTATATCTCAGTGTCTTTTTGTGAGGTACCTGTGTATTATGTCATATCTGACCTTTATCTAAGTCCATGTACCTGTGTTTGGTACAAACGAAATCACCTGGGCCAGAATATCGGTACTGGATTTGGACACTTGTAATGTTTGTCGGTTCTGGTGCTTGACAATCCTGGTGTAATGATCATAGACTTAATGTTGTTGACTGGACATTACACAAACAACAAGCAACCAAGCAACATAATACAGAAAATTGGCTTAAAATTTACATATTTACTACGGAAAAGCTTTCTATGAGAACAACTCTACAATGTATACAAAACACTCTTTATGTCTGATATGGGGATGTGGTATATGCATATGTACATGCTTACTAATATTACTCATTGAGTAAATCAGATATAAAATAAGTTCTCGCATTGTAAGTGTATTTTTCCCCGGAAGCAATCACATCCAGTACAAAGTGGGCTAGATGCCCGATCAGTGTACATGTACATATTGGATTATTCGGATAAGTTATGAAATTTCGTTGCAGCCTTCTTATTCCGCTCTTTTTATTTGAATTATCTAATGTTTTTGCATCAGGTAAGAGAGCAGTTTTAATTTTATCAAGTCTTGATCAAGTACAACTCATTTTTGGCAATATTGGCATTTTAAACCGTTTAAGCACAGGTACTTGTATCTAGAAAAAAAATAATAAACTCATACTACTAACCATACCACAAGGTGTCTAACGTCTGGTTTTTTGAAAATTTACCTAAAAATAAACTCATATACTACTAACCATACCACAAGGTGTCTAACGTCTCGTTTTTTGAAAATTTACCTATTCTTGATATTTGCGTATTTATACTAAAAAGAACCATTGCCAGAGGAATAAAGGTTCATTGCCAGAGGAATAAAAGTTATATCATCGTAAACTAGAATGAATTATTTACAAAATGGTTTGTGTAACAACTACCATCATTGGACCCCAACACCACAAATGCAACTTTTATTTCTGACTTTTCACAAACAACGTCATCCAAACAATACTTGATGATGTCTACAGCCGCAGTTGTAAAAGATGTAGTTTGTGAAAAGTCAGAAATAAAATTTGCATTTGTCGTGTTTGGGTCCAGTAAAGGTAGTTGTTACACAAACCATTTTGTAGATAATTCATTCTGGATTACGATAATATACTTGAACCCTTATTTCTTTCGCAATGGTTCTTTTTGGTATAAATAAAGAAATATTAAGAGTAGGTAAATTTTCAAAATACGAAACGTTAGACACCTTGTCGTATGGTTAGTATTTAAGTTTTTTTTCTAGAAACAAGTGCCTGTGCGTTTAAGTAATTAAGTGCTATTCTCTGTAAGAGTCGGGCAATGAGTGAATCATGATAAAAAAAAAAACCACTCAAGTTTGACCTCAAAATACTGTTCACAATGCTTAAAAAGTAACAAGAAATGCATTGGCACTACTCAAAAGAATCAGAAATTTTAGATATATTTTGGTTGAAATGCATATAAAATTTGGATCTAAGGGAGATAACTCGTGTCAAGTCATACTAAATCCCTATCATTGTAACAGAAATTTTTCTCCATCCTCTGACACTGGAGATGATAACTAATGATTGTTTTTTCATTAGAAGGCTATTTTGAATGACAATGCATTGTCAAAACCGTGTGTTCATGATTCAAACATTTACGATTTTGCCTGATTCTTACAGAGAACTGCTCTTAAAGGCGCCTCTAAAATAGACGAAACTTGCGTCAGGCGTAGCAAAATTTATTGT
Source organism: Arcuatula senhousia (assembly GCA_963971305.1). Lineage (NCBI taxonomy): Eukaryota > Metazoa > Mollusca > Bivalvia > Mytilida > Mytilidae > Arcuatula > Arcuatula senhousia. The sequence continues at coordinate 60,797,873 of OZ020303.1, read as the reverse complement.
CTTAAACTTTGTTCCTTTGCAATTTTTATTTTATAAATGGCATACCGACCTTCTGTATACACTGAGTCATTTTAAAGGTGAAGATGTACCAACATCGATCTAGAAAGGAGCATTATTTAATCTTTATTATTGAGAAACAAAATACAAAATGAAAAGAAGTCACAAAAATGTCCATAAATCATTCCTCTGTTTTCAGTTAATCTTGCTCGTGGTCAAATCACAAACCAATCCTCTGTGTTCGAGAATCTGACATCCGATATAGCTGTAGATGGTCAGTATGATCTACAGACATCGCCGTTCAATCCGTCATGCGCAACGGCAATATTGAATACTTCTGTTTTCTGGCAAGTCAAACTTCGGGAGCTCTCTACCGTGAACCACATTCATTTAGTCTTCGAGAATAGTAAGTCAATGAATATGAGATGGTGCACTCCGTGTGCCTTTCGTGAACCCTTATAATTATTTTCAATGAATGTAATGAAAATAGCAACCACTAAATGAAAAAAAAACACAAACAAACAGACAATTCAAACAAGAAGCTAATAAACACATAAGAACCCATGATACAGCAAAACAAAGTAATATAAACTAGATTAAACAAACAAAACATATAAAAACTGATTTTACATACTTATGTGGCATTCGAATGTAAAAAAAGCAAACAAAAACGAAAGTACAAAGACTAAAATCAGACAAGACAAACATGGACAACACGATGAAACTGACTAAACCAAAAAAAAACATCAGTCAGCTACGCGAACCAAAGTCGTTACGAGAGATGCTTCGGAAGGGTAAGAAGTTCCTGCTTGTTGCAACTTACCCGTCGCGTTGCTAAAGGTCAATTCAGCTTATCAAGACTCTACAGAAGGGATCGAAAAGATAAACTAAATGCCAAAAACCTGACTAAGCCTTTCCAAGTTAACTAAAGTTTACTATTTTGATATGGTGCTCTTTTATCAAATCAGCTCCGAATACCAGTCAAATTCTTCGAAACTACAGAGTATACGTATCCCAAACTGACAAGATACCCTCGGGCACGTTGTGTTACCAGGAAACCAGCAGGAAACCTGACCTTATAAAACACATTTTCTGTAACCTCAATGGGAATTACGTCACTTACTATAACGATCACAAAGTTTTGCTCGACGTAGAACTTTCAGCCCTTTTGATTTGTGAAGTGGAAGTTTACGGTATAAATTAAAAAAGTAGATGTAAAAATATTTTTCTCATATTTTATTAAGTTAATATTTTTTACTTTCAAAGGGGTAAACGGAAGTTGTTATATATTCCAAATTGATTGTTATTTTTTTAAAGCTTGACCAAGTACAGTTCATTTACAATGTGAGAAGCAGAGGTGTGCCAATGGGACATTCGGATCCAAAATACGAAATCAGTCGACACAAACAAGAACAATGCAATTAAAGAAATAGACAACACAAAAACAAACAAACAGAAATCAGCAACGCGTAGTCATGTTGTGACGAGAGTGCTCTTGGCTTGTTTACGAACGACTTAAACAAGTCAATAAAACAAAATTTGAGGTAATCATTCAATTGCATCCAACCTTCCTCGAGGATCCTATAAACATTTGGCAATTAAATTAATTTCTACCTACTAGAAAAAGAAAAAAAATCAACAGCACGAAATTCTTTAAAAACACGCTAAAGTGACGAAATTCATTGGTTGATATAAAATAAGCAATTTATAAATGTAGTTCGAGTGATATTCTCCGACATATCTCTGCATAAATTTTCTCTCCTATTGATACAAGAGACAAAAAATGAGAGAAACTTAACGTTTAAGTATCATTATTTAAAATCATTAATCATTTGAAGGCTGTGCTGTGGGTTTTTATGGAGATTCGTGCCAGTTTGAATGTAGCAAGAATTGTAAGTCACGGCTATGTGAACCCGACTTTGGTTTCTGCACTTTTGGCTGTATCCCAGGGTACAGTGGCATACACTGCCATCAAGGTAAACTACATTAAGATTTCTGATTTTATCTTATCTAAAACAATGGATGTCATACTTACAAGAGTCTGATCCAGAAATTTTTGAAAGGGGGGGGGGGTGTTCCAGAAGAATCAACACGAATATTGCTACATTTTCGCATTAAAAGGGAGGATTCCAACCCCTGGACCGGCCCTTTACTGGATTCGCCACTGTTTCACGCTCTCAATCAATTCAAAAGAAAGCCAGAAAAGTCGTCAATTCACAATAAACACACAATGTTTACACAATGTTAACGATCCGACGATTTTCCAGTCGGTCAAACGTGCCAACTTCAGAGCATTTGATAGTTAAAATTTGTTATGGTGCTTTTAAAAGCATGAAAGTATGAAATAGACGTGACATATGGTCAAATTATCTACGGATATTATGAATTTTTAATCATTATGATCATGACGTTTAGTACAAAAATTCAATATGTCTGTTTCAGTCGAAATTTATGAGAAATTGGTGAAAGCAAGAACACTGATCATCATCATCAGTTTACTTGCCCTACTACTGATTGTTGTTGGTCTTGTTGCAGTATTTTTCTCGAACAAATCAAGGTATTTAGAATAGTTCCGATAGGCCACTGCATTAAGAAATTATAGTGATATGTATGAATATTGTAACCTTGCACGTTAAGAAGCCGAACAAGCCTTAACTTATCTATAACTATAAGTTCAAATCAAATTTTATTTTTTATTATTTTGATTTTTAAATATGTTTTATAATCACATGATGTAATTTATAACCGTTGAATGAATATCTTTCAAAAACTGATATAAATATGCATACAAAACACTCTCGAGGTAGGTTGAAATAAAAGACGTAAATCTAAAAGAAAAATGTAGGTGTTTTAAATTTTCTTTTCTAAATAAAAATGGACTTATTTATAACTTCTGTTTTTACTTATATATAAATCCAGAAAAATGGAAAAGGCAATCACTGGAGAAATGATATCCTCTCCATTGCCAAACAGTCAAGTATATTCTGGTCAAAACAAATCACCAAACAGAGGAGCACCATTAAATAAGGAAAATACGGCAAATGGTGATTCAATTAATCAAACGAGCAACGAGGTCAACACAAGAGTTTCCACAAACCACGACGGGCATCAACTTCAAAGTGAAAATCTCACAAGGTCATACGAAAATGAACAGTTTTTCATTGGTAAGTCTGGTCTAGTGTGATTTTCTATTTTTGAAAACAAACAGCAAATTTGTGATTTACATCATGATAGTTCCCGCAACAGAATGATTAGATAACCTTTGACAGTTTGGTAACTAGTGAAACATATATACTTATGAACGATAGTGCAGCTACAGTACCTGTACTTGTACATCTCATGGACAAGATTCTTAAAAAATGCCGAGTCTAAACTATATTCAACGATTACAAAGTTGGAAAAATCATACAGGCTTTTTTATTTGGTCAGAAAGAAGCAAAAAGCGGTACCAATCTGGCATTCCGTTAGAGAAAAAAAAACTATTTATTTCCCGAGTAAACATGAACGCGAACAATATGCGAAGAAACATAAAAACAAAGCGAAAAAAAACAAAAAACAACTGAATAAAGCAATTTACAACGTGAACTCAGATCGTAACGGGAGTGAACTCGGTTGCTTCGGAAGGCTAGACAGTTTCTGCTTGTTTCAGAAAAAACACAATAAAATGAAATCGCGCCAGTCTTTTGCTTTGACTATTTTTAATATTCTAGATTTAGAATAAATTCGGCATCAAATATATCAAATAAGTCTATTTTACAGATAATCGTCATGATTATGAAGATTTGAATAGAGATGGTTCTCTTCCTAGAGGGAGTCAACATTTATATGACAAACTTAAGAAATGAAATTTTCAAATATTGACAACATTTGGCTGTTTCTTAAAAAAATAATAAATTTATCTGTTTGGTCATTGTTGTAATATTTTTGGCTTCTGTTTTTTTTTATTTTTTTTATTTAATCTAATGTTCTACCGGTTTTCCAAGTTTTTTACTCCTAGCGTGTCTGATGAAGGTTAATCCAGAAAAGCGCTTCGCACGCAGTGAAATTTTGCATTGTACATTTATAAAAATCATTTCAATATGTGGATTGCGTCTTTCTGGCACATATTCCATATTCTTTCGTCTTTAACACAAATTTGTCTATATCTTTGTTATGTTTCATATCTATATCCGTAAGCTGTGTGATATCATATGCATGCAGTTTGTACCTGTCGTTTTATGTTAGTTGCTCTTTGTCCAGATGAGAGTCTTTCTTTCATGATTTTAGGATTGATTGAATCATACATTATTGCATTGCACTTTAGATGATGAGCAGTAACTAGGGCCTTGGTGGACGAGTGGTCTAAGGTGCATTGAAAAAGACGTAAAACACCAATACACACACACACACCAACACACACACACACACACACACCGGTTGTGTTGCCGGTACTTTTTCCACAATAAGTTAACCTCATTAAAATCTTCTTTTCTTTGCAAAGTAATACCCAGAAGGGCCAAGTAATTTGAAAAAGAAACACACAAAATGACCAATCATTATGTTTAAGTAATAGTTATAATTAAATAGTTACAAAGTATATTGAATGTTTTCTGTGTTTCATTGTGGTCTGCTCACTGAGAAAAAAATGCAAGTTATGTATAATTTACAATTTATGAAAGGATATGGAGTAACCACAGCACATATGTTAACTTCAACGTTGTCCTAAACTGAAGGAATGAAAGTCTTGTATATATGAAACATATTTTATTACAAAATATTCCATAAAATATTACAATATATACTCATGGAAAAAGAAGCTGTGCATGGCTAAATGCAAAATCAATTGCACCCAATTTTCTTGTTCTTAGAAAATTGTAAAAGTGGCGGCTATCGAGTTGAAATTTTCATTGAATGTCAAGTGTCTGATGTGTCCACGGATCAAATTGTCTTTTTAAAATTCCAGTTTATGAGACTTAAAACAACCCGTTTTTGCCCCAAAAATTAGAAATGTAATTAAGGGGGTTACCTTTCAACCACTATAAGGAAAAAAGTTTTGGGTGAAATTCCTGATACAAAACATCTCAAGATTACGTACTTAAAAACGAAAATTTTATTAAAGATCTTTAGGAAAATGATTTTGTAGTACTTATTGGTAAAATGTATCAAATATCTAATAAAATGTTGACTTTGTTATTTTTTTTAAAGTGATGGGCAGTTTCTTTTTTCCATTTAGTATATACTTAAACCATGGAAGTATTTAATTTAATACTTCCATGCTTAAACATATGCACGCATGAAACCGTTTTCCAACAACTCCTACCTTCAAACACTTTTGAAAATCACTAAATACCAATGTTAGCACTTAAAAGTTTTGCAAAGGATAATGCGTATCTTCATAACATAAGAAAGATTCCCGGAAAATTTTAAAGAAATCCACCATTTAGGGGCAAGCAGGAGAAGCGGGTGCAAAATGTTTAACGGACAGACGGTCGGAACTAACCAACACTATAAAATAAATATAGGACGGGTCGATTAAAACTAAATTGATATGAATAATTAAGTTTTAACGTGTTTGTTTAATTAACATACTAGTATCGTTTTGTTGTTCTTTTTTTTTTTTACCTTAATCTAATAAAAGACAGGAAAATAATTTCAACATTTAAGAAAGCAGAAACTTGTTTAATATTTACAATCCCTATTTATATATAAGTGTCCCGTGACTTAAAATCTTATACTTAATATAGACTTTTTAATCAAGCACTTGTGACCGGGGAAACTGACGGGGTCACAACGGGAAACAGGAACAATAAGAAGAAACGAATAATAAATGAATGAATAACTGCAGACTGCCTCTGCGACTGAACACTGTCGACTTCCTCGACTAAACAATGACTACGGCTGACTAGTTGGACCTATGTGGCGACTCTGGATACAAACAGCAGACAGCTTTAACAATTTATTCCTTTTAACAATGGAAACAGTATACAAACATTTAGTGATATTGACAGAAATATTCTGGCTCACTATGAAACAATGATAATGTCAATTCGATTGACTCAAAGTTCTTAACTTGATTGAAACTAAAACATATACTCTATACTCAACTTCGTTTTACTGCTCTTAACTTAACTTAACTCCAGAATATAAAAATGTCCCTAACATAGATACCCTAATAATTTGACAGATTAATATTACTTAATTTGAGTGAAAATATATTAATTTGACATAAAAGAATATTTAAATTTTGAACACAATAGAAATCTTAATTAAAGCAAAAAATGACATGTGACAGAGTTAATCCTATCTTCTTAATTACTTATGGAATGTTGAACAAAAATACTTAATCAAAATAAAGTCCTTAAAATGCTGATATGAAAACAATTTTATAAACAACAAAAATTCAATTAAAATAATAAAATTACAAATAAAAATTATAGAATGTCCAAAAACAAAATTGTCAATTTTAGCTCTGTCACATTTGCCTCCTCCTCCGAGAAAACTCGTCCTCGAGTTTTGATCATCTGAAATATCCTCTTGGTCCATAGTTCTGGAACAGTTCAAGACCCTTATCAACACATGGACAGGCCCATCCTGCTCATGTGTTATCTGCAAATCATAGGAGCTGAATACCACATATGGTTTTTCTTTTGTTTTATTTTGTTGCTTTTTATGGTGCTTCTGCTGCTGGCTGTTACAATGCTAAAATGTTTTATTTTTAATGTTGCTTTTATATGCTTGCATCCTGCTAACTTATGTTACTCAGCTTTTAAAAATGTATGTCTTGTTTGCATGTAGATATGTCTTTGTGTGTTTTATTTATTATTTATGCAAGTCGGTATAGCTCTTCAGAGCTTATGTTGATTGTTATTATATGTGACCCGACTATAAATAAAATTTACTTACTTACTTTTTACTTACTAGTTGTAAGGCTGGTATGGTTGATGCACATTGTAGTTGAAGTTTTGGTTCTGTTGTTGCGACTTCAGTCGTTGGATTTCTTGCAATGATTTATTCAACTTAGATGAAAGTTCTTGATGTGATTCAATTAGACTGCTTTTGGAAGACTTCAGCATCTTATTTTCCAATTCAAGTATTTGTTTTTCCCTTTCGAATTCGTCATATTTTTGGTGATAACACTTATTTTGATCCAAGAGAGTTGTTGAAAATGTCTTGGCAGATTTTTCCAATGAATCAATTTTAGCTTGTAATCCCTTGCACTCACTACAGCTCTGCTGGACCTTTTCTGCTGATGACCGGAGCTCATTCACAGCTGATTTCAATGTTGCGTTTTCCTTTTGTAAATCCTTTATTATCTGGTCCTTAACTGATATTGTAGCCTGAAGTTTTTCCTTTACCGAGTTAAGCTCTGTTTTTAGTGCACTTGAAATGTCAAAAACGTTGAGAAAGGCGGTGTTTCGTAAGTTGTGAAACGGAAGACTTCTAAGGCTGTTCTTTTTCTCGAAATATGTCTGAAGACGCGCGATGTTTCTGTCCCTCTGTTTTGATGACTCTTTGCATGGGTTTATGAATAACGAGTCTTTGCAATGTATTTGGTTTAAGTCTTGTAAAACACATTCTTGCGAAGTGTCCGAACTTCCCACATTTGTAGCACTTCTGACTTGACGCTACGCATTGACCGACAAAATGAAATAGTCCGCACTTACGGCAAGATGGTCTTTGTTGCATCACGTTGTTCTGCATTCTCCATTGCCATTGTGGTCTAAAGCAGTATTCCATTGTTGAGTTCTGCTGCTCTGTAATTGTCCTTTACAAAGTATAAGATCAGCTCACACAGGTACTCAGAATCGTACGTCAACTAAGAAGCTTGACGTGCCCGGGTTCTCCACCAACTTGTGACCGGGGAAACTGACGGGGTCACAACGGGAAACAGGAACAATAAGAAGAAACGAATAATAAATGAATGAATAACTGCAGACTGGTCCGACTTAAATCTGTGACAACGGTTTTGGACGTTATTTGGTTTTGCAAAATTATCAACTCTTTTAAGCTTAATATTACATCTAAAAGTTGTTATCTTATCAAAAGGACTGCAAATAGTAAAAACTTTTTAATGTACGTTTTCATTCAACTAAATAAGCAAGGATTATCCGTTATTAAATAGACATTTTTGTATCAAATATTTCTTGTATAGTTAATATGTTTTATTGTGATTTTAATTGATCCTATTGTTGCTAGATTTATTGCGTAATTTGATGTAAGAAATTTGTTGTTAAGGGGAAGGCAGTTGGATTTCAACGGGCTAAGTGTACGGATGTTGTACTGATTTCTATATTTTACGGATTTCGTATTGACTACTGCATTGGACTTTCCGAGAGTTTATTATATTGGAACCCGAGGTACACATGATTATTGGACTATCCGATTGAACAGTTGTGTTGCTATTGTGTATTATTATTTACTGCTCTCAAAATTCTAATAAATATTTCGGACTTAATCTCGTATTCATTTAACTTTTGTTTATACTGTTCCCCTGAACTTTACATATAACACGAGGCGCGTCCAACCTCTGTTATATTTGGTGTGAGACCCGGGGCAGTCGCACATACCATCATAAGACGGCTGCAACACAAGACTCCGGTAGAAAATCAAAGTCTTAGATTCTTGAGGATGGACGTCACTCAAGGAAATTTGAAACAGTATCGACGGAATATGCCTTATCAAAAACCTAAAACTCTAAAATGTTATCGTTGTGGATCCGAATCGCATCTTATTAAAGCTTGTATTTCAACAAAACCTAGGATCAAGTCCGTGAAGAAAATAAATAGGGACAATGAAAGACTCAAAAGTATGCAAGAAGTTGTAACTAAATTTTAACTGATTTATCTAAGAAAAACACACATTAAGAACTGTATTCTTTGTACTTTGAATATGTTTTAACCTCATTTTAAAGCAATCGAACCGACAACTTCGAACTTTGTAGTGCCATGACTTAGATGAATATTTAAGCAAGTAACAAATTTCTCTATCTGCAATAGTTTTCATTCTTAAAGACAAAAAAAAAACATGACAAAAATCGCTATTTGGATATTTAGGAAACCATTACTCCTAAAGACAGTCCTCTGCAAACTCTGACCCAAAGCAGAATTTTGTTCAGCTCAATGAGCTAAGCAGATAACCAAGACACGGTTTTTCTCTTTCTGTAATAGCTTCCATTTTATAATCTAGGCAAAACAAGAAAAAAACTTGTTTACCTTTTAAACTATTACAAAAATGTATCTATAGTATCTTTTTTTTAATTACAAGAGGCTCACAGGAGCTTGAATCGCTCACTTGATTTCAATGACTGATGAAATTTAAATAATATTTTTGGGTATCTAAGTCGAAAAAAAATAATTGGATCATCGTATAGCTGAACATTAAGGCAATCAAAAGCTTTTCTTAATCTTTCATTGGTTTAAACTGCTAGACAAAAACCCAAAACTTTACAATTAGTTGCCATAACTTTTATGAGAATGGATCATTTTTCAGCTTCAGCCTAAAGGATATTTTTAAAGAGCTGAATGAACTGTAGGTTTATGCAAGAAACAGCTTTTCTCTATCTGCTATATGGTTCTCATTATATGTACATCGTCGGCGGAAACCCACGGCTGACTCCGATGCGTACGCACCTTACCCCATCACGATGTCAAAAGATGATATAGGCCAAATATGAAAAATGCTTTTCACTTTTAAAGGGTCATAACCCCTATAACGACCCAATGGAGACTTTTGGAGAGTTTTCTCTATCCGCAAAAGTTTGACCTCTGTAGGCCAAAAAGCTATTTTTCACCTTTAAAGGGTCATAGCCCCTATTCAAGTAGGGGTCATCTGACAACTTCGACCAAATGGGGACTTTTGTAAAGAAAAATGGACTGAAGGTTTAAGTAAAGCAACAGATTTTCTCTATCTGCTAAAGTTTTCACTCAAAATCATAAAAATGCTATGTTTCACCTTTAAAGCGTCATAACCCCTGTAAGCGGTCATCTGACAACTTCAACTAAAAGAGTTACGTTAAAAACGACGTTACCGTTTACCTGTACACTGAAAAATCCGTCTGAACGTCGTGAAAAGCAACGTCTAGTTAGTTAGATTCTATTGCGTTTAGTAAATTAGTAGTTCGGAATCCAATAGATGCCTCATGGTGTGTGTGCAAAGTTTCAAAGCAATCTCTTCAATTGTTTCAGAGGATACAATTTTAGAATAATCAGTTAAAGACGATGACAGCTGACCTATATAAAGAGATATATAGGTTATAGATCTACACTAGTTGCTTTTTAAGCTGTCTCCGCTTAAATGGTCTTAAATGTTAAATGGAAGTAATTAATGGCACAACTTGTTAAAAAACTGGTCATATGAAAACCTATATCCAACTTAGTTGTCATTATTCATTGAAGGTGCTCCTTAATTGGAGAAGTTTACGCATTCAATTAATAAACATTTGGGATCATTTGAACGTTTATTAAAGTGAAAAATAATACCATGATTTTGCATCCAATTGACTCTGATAAGGTTGCTAAAAATAGAATTGTAAACATTACCAGGATTTGGGGATTTGACATTGGTGAATAAATAACTTATCCCACAAATTGTGACAAAATGACACACAACGAAGAAAGGGCTCATTGGGTAAAAGAAGGAGCAATTGGTCTCGGAGGTATTGGTTTAATACTTTTACATAAAATGAACGAACTCATGGAGATATCACAGCAAAATGCAAGTTAAACAAAGTAGACTACTAGTACTAAGTACTGTGCGTGTTCATAATTTACCAGTAAACTTCTTAAAATGGAACATTAATGTATCATCAAGTAAAATAAAAAAAAAAACGAAACTATAAAATACCAGGCAGATGAGATAAAAGGGAAAAGCCGATAATAAATACTATCAAATGAGCTGTATATAGTAGCAAATTAGCTATAATTTACACCCATCCTGTTACTGTATTCAAATAAAAATATGAGGCAGGTTTAACCTCTGATGCTTCTGAAGTTACAATGTATCTTTTAATACTTTTGATGCTATGTTTTTAATGCTATGAATTGAAACAATTTCTATCCAAAAATAAAAACTTACTAGCTACATGTACATGTACAAAATGTAGTTCCAGGTCCCGTGTGCGCTTAATGACATTAGAAATTTCTTAATAAGTAAGCATTAAAAGACGCTGAAAGTTTGTGAAAACAAGCGTGAAAAACCGGACGTTGAAGGAAAATTCACTTCATAGTACAACTAAATTGTTGACACTTCTACCATTATCACTTCCTTCGGGAGCATATTATTAATGCAGGGCTGTCAAGTTTGTATGAGGCGTATGTGTGAGATTTGACAAAAAAATGAAAGATCAAAGACATTTGCCGCCAAATTGCCGACTAGATGCGTGAGTCTCATGCGAGTTGCGTGACACTTGACAGGTCTGTTAATAAGAAATGAATAATCAACTGTATTCCTTACCTATACACAATAATCAGATGTACATAATATTGTAAATTCTTTTTTTTTACCAAAAATATGCTAGCACATAATAATAATAATAACCAAGTCAAGATCATCTACATGATGGAACAAAGTTTTAGTGTATTTACATGAACATGTACAGTATAATGTATTGTAATGTTCAATGTACAAATGTAAATATTTACATTTGAATTGATTGTCCAAATTAGTATTGAATATGACCATAAATAACTGGATTGTCAAATAAAAATTATTTTGTTTGATAAAGCATAAAAGTGAATACTTGTACATGTAGTACAATATACATGTTTAAGAAACAAAATTGTCCTGTGACTCGTTTCATAAGTGTAAAATTAATCGTAAGGTTTGATTTCAGCTACCGTAATCAAAATGCTAAAAAATTACACTTTAATACAATAGTTTTTACACATTAAGACTTTTTATGAAACAGAGTGCTGGTACTCAACTGATTTATGAATGCCCACTTTTCTTTCAGTTGGTATTCTGTATGGTGTTACAAATGTATGTGTTGGTCATCCTTTTGATACACTCAAGACAAAGATGCAAGCCCAGCCTGGATTTGAGAAATCAAATATGTTCCAGACGTTTGCAAAAACTCTACGTACACAGGGACTTGTAGGCTTGTACAGGTATATTAAAAGGGTACCATTGTAGCTAAGATGATTGAACAAATTGAAACACCTTTTATGCAAGATTAAATATTATTTGTGCAATAGTAAAAAGACAAATATTCAAATTATTTGTTAAGAGCTGTTTCACTTATATAACACCGCGTACAACACCTCTTGTTCGGTGACGATAATGAGATGCTTCCGGTTTTGTTCGGTGGCGGTATTTCAAGCGAGGATTTGGCACTGGTCGCAGGTCAGTTGCTAATAATTCTTTAACATTACAGGTTAACAACATAAAACACCATGCACGGAATTCCTCGATAAATGAGACCCTTAAAAAATGATAATCCATATAAGATTAAGTCATACTTTCTTCAAACACTTCGACACAAAGGTGGACACTTGCGAATGTTTGTCAAACCAACACCCGTTTGTGATCATTTGTTGAAAATGCTTGGTGTTTTTGTATGAAACTGAATCTGTTATGAACGGTATGATTATGCTACATCTAAAATTGTCGATGGCATGTGTTTGGTGCTACTTATCGATCATACGTTGCCAAAATATAGAGGGTGTCATCCGGTGGCGGTTCCAAATGTTGTTAAATGTTCGTACAGTGGTGGTGCAATATAAAATAAAGCCTTTTTTGTACCACAAAATATGTGGATTCCAGCCATTTTGTCATTTTTGTTGAAATTATGCCACAAATAATGTTGGTCTTCAAGTACGCAAACTTTTTGATAAACTAGTGCTTCGAATATAATGTTTGCAAATCAATGCTAGGTGGATACATAATCTGACAGAAATTGACGAAAAAAAATAACTGCTAGAATCCTTCATGTCCTTAACGTTGATACTCAATGTTTATCACTGACTGTTTATCTTGTTATTCAACTCAATAGAAGATAATGAGATGTGGAATAATGAAGATATTTTTTTTAATCCACAATTGGACAATTCTCCTCAGTTGTGGAAAGTTGTATATGCAGTTTCAGAAATCATTTGTAACTAAAGTAAAGGCAAGGAACTAGATCAAATATTTCATTTAATATAATTCCTTGGTACGTAAAGGATATAAGCCGTTTACAATCTATTCGGTAAAGTATTGGACCGGTCTGAGGCCCTGTCCAAATTTTAGCAAATGGACTGTTTAAGGCCTATATCGCGGGTTCGAATCTAGACATGGAAAACATTTTTGAAAAAATTGTTGAATTTTATACTGAAGGAATTATTCTCTTCCAATATTAAGTACCGCATAAACGATAGCATGACGTTACAACTGTCTTCACTTATAGATACAGCTCTTTCCATAAGACAATAAACTGTTAACACAGAGACATGTCTCGCCTGTCGCAACTGGACACAGTATAAAATGAAGTAAAAATCCTTCTTAAACATGATTTTAACTGATGCTTAAGCAGCTGCATACCAAATATAAATGGTGAACCATAACTGCTTTATATAAAACACTCATGACATAAGTAAAAGTTAAAAAGTGTAAAATCTCAAAGTCAGTAGACCGTGACTGCAGGAGCATACATGTACAGATAAAATACTTTTGAAATTGATCTGTACTAATGCTAATGCAAGTGCATATCAAATATCAATGATGTACCATAACTGCTTCATGTTAAACAGACGTAAAAAAAAGGTTAACCTCGGCCAAATCGGTGTAAAATTTCAAAGTCAGTAGACCGTGACTGCAGGAGCATACAGATGAAATGCTTTTGAAATTGATCTGTACTAATGCTAATGCAAGTGCATACCCAATATCAATGGTGAACCGTAACTGCTTCATGTTAAACAGACATAAGAAAAAATGTTAACCTCGGCCAAATCAGTGTAAAATTTCAAAGTCAGTAGACCATGACTGCAGGAGCATACAGATGAAATGCTTTTGAAATTGATCTGTACTAATGCTAATGCAAGTGCATACCCAATATCAATGGTGAACCATAACTGCTTCATGCTAAACAGACGTAAGAAAAAAGGTTAACCTCGGCCAAATCAGTGTAAAATTTCAAAGTCAGTAGACCGTGACTGCAGGAGCATACACGTGAAATCCTTTAAAACCTAATCTACTGATGCTGATGCAACTGCATACCAAATATCAATGGTGTAACATAACTAGTTCACACAAAACAGACTTAAGCAAAAACTTTAACCAATTGTGGAAGCCGCCGCAGCAGCCGGAATTACCATACCTAAGTCTCGCCTTTTGCGACATTTGTCGCAGGCGAGACAAAAACCTGTATAAATTAGAGTTTTTCATTTCTTTGTTCTATTTTTCTTATAACCGACCATCTTTGATGATCGGACATGCAGTTTAACCCTTGTCCGTCCATATCCTGTAGCCTAACTGTCTGTTTACAATCTTTACTAAGTTATTAATGTGTTCGTTCCATTTTGCATCTTGGGAAAAGGTTATGCCTAAATGTTTATGACAGGGAGTAATAGGAATATCGGTGTTGTCAAAAACAAATCTGAAATCGTCTGGAATGAACAAGTTTGAGAAAATCATAATTTCAGATTTATCGGGGTTAAAATACATTAACCATTGTTCTGACCATAATTTTAACTGATGGAGATCATGATTTACAAGTGTTTCTACTTCTTGTTTATCTGAACTAGAGTACCCCAATGATGTGTCATCAGCAAATAGTCGTGTTAGTGATAAAAGATTGTCACCAATATCGTTGATATAAATGAGAAACATTAGGGGACCTAGTACCTAACCTTGAGGTACACCTGCATTAATGTTTTTTAATTTAAAGGAAAACTGTTTATGCACAACTTTTTGGTTTCTCCCTAAGAGATAGCTTTCAAACCATTGTAACATATTTCCTCGTATTTCATAAGCTTTCATTTTATGCATGAGTCCTTGATGCCATACTTTGTCGAATGCTTTTGAGAAGTCACAAAAAACAAAGCAACCAAATTCTTTGTTTTCAAGGGAATTTAATGTAGAGTTGTACATTTCTATATGTTGATGTACTGTAGAGTGTTTAGGAAGGAATCCTGATTGGAACTGATAGATAAGTTCGTCCGTTTTTAGGTGGTTATATACATGCTTGAAAACTACTCTTTCCATTACTTTACCAACACAGCTTATCAAAGAAATTGGACGATAGTTAGAAGGCAAAGTAGAATCCCCTTTCTTAAATATGGCTATGACATTAGCATTTTTCCATAATGATGGATACTTGCATGTTTGTAAGGATTTATTAATAATAATAGAAAGAGGTTTAGCAAGCTTCTTAGGACTAATTTTAAGCATTCGGTGACTTATTTTATCTGGCCCAGATGCTATCTTAAGGTTTAGTATTTCAATGATATCTATTATTTCTCTTTCTGTTATCTGTATATTACTAATGATGGCATTTGTTTTACTCTCAAAGTTAGGCAAATTGGCATTTTCGTTTTCAATTGTTGATATTTTACAAAAATATGAGTTAAGTAATTCACATTTTTCGTTATCATCGTACACAACATTTCCTACGTTTTCTAGATCTATTATATTATCCAAAGGAGGAATGTTACCTGAGGTTTTATTTGTTTTGATAAGCAGTTTCATTATTTTCCAGTCCCGTGCGGGGCCCGGGTGGCGAATATGCCCGCAGCAGAGCCTAGCTTGTCGTAAGAGGCGACTAAGGGTCTTGGGATTCTGACGTCGGGTCAGTGCTCAGCCCACAGAGTGACCAAGTGTGTACCCTAGGTGGCTGAATAGGGTAACCCTCGTCCGCTGGGGTTGTCAGGTCTATAATACGGAAACCCTGACCGCCGAACATAGTGGGCCAATGTGTGTGGAGAATGCCACGCTTCATGCATGTAAAAGACCCCTTTGTGGACCGCCAAGTAGTGCATCAAATAGGCTAAATTTTCCGCCCCTACCAACTTCTCCCCTTTCCCTGTGGTTCTTCAAAATTTACCGGTCCTGTGTTTCCCACCCCATTTCATATTTCCATTATCACCATCATTTCATGTTCACTGTATAATCCTTTTCATGTTCACCGCCTGTAAATAATCTATATAGCATTGCACAGGCGTAAAACACCAACTCACTCACTCATTATTTTCCAAAAGTTTTTAGGGTTTGTTGTATTGTCCAAGAAGAAATTATCAAGACTTCTCTCGAAGTTTTCTTTTGTTTTTTTCATCATATTATTCACTTTGTTTCGCTATTTCTTATAATTAGACGAGTTATTCATGGTTTTATTTTTTAAAGCTTTCTGTCTAAGCCTATCTCGTAGTTGAATTTGTTTTCAAAGTTCATTTGTAAACCACGGTTTATCTTTTTCACGCACACGGATATCTTTAGTTGGTATACAGGATCTTGCAATTTCTAGAAACTTGGCAGTAAATTTATTGCAAATTTCATCTACATCGTTAGATAAACCAATCAGTTCATTCCAATTGGTTTCATCTAGACTTTGTTTGAATCTTATGTATTGTATTTTTAGTCTTGGGCCAATGCAAGACGGCGAGCAGTGACCTCTGGTCATGTTGAAGATTGCTGGCTGTTTTCCGTTGTGATTTTTGAAATTGCCGTAATGTTGGTTGTGTCGCGTACACTTATTCCACATCTCTTTATCATCTATTCTATTAAATTTATTATGATCTAATTTGTCATATTGCCAAATTTCTCTCATGTATGTGTTTTTGGTGACTCGTGGGCATTCAATATTCGCAAATGCAGCTTTATGATCACTGATATTTGATGGCGTATCAATTACGTCAGAGTAGATTGACCTCAAGTTATCACTTAAGACTAGCACTGATTTGCAAACATTATATTCGAAGCACCAGTTTATCAAAAAGTTTGCGTACTTGAAGACCAACATTATTTGTGACATAATTTCAACAAAGATGACAAAATGGCTGGAATCAACATATTTTTTGGTACCAAAAAGGTTTTATTTTAATTTGCACCGCCACCGTACGAACATTTGACAACATTTTGAACCGCCACCGGACGACACCCTCTATATTTTGGCAACGTGTGATCGATAAGTAGCACCAAACGACATGCCATCGACAATTTTAGATGTAGCATAACCAAACCATACATAACAGATTCAGTTTTATACAAAAACACCAAGCATTTTCAACAAATGATCAAAAACGGGTGTTGGTTCGACAAACATTCGCGAGTGTCCAACTTTGTGTCGAAGTGTTTGAAGAAAGTATGACTTAATCTTATATGGATTATCATTTTTTAAGGGTCCCATTTATCGAGGAATTCCGTGCATGGTGTTTTTTTGTTGTAAACCTGTAATGTTAAAGAATTATTAGCAACTGACCTGCGACCAGTGCCAAATCCTCGCTTGAAATACCGCCACCGAACAAAACCGGAAGCATCTCATTACCGTCACCGAACAAGAGGTGTTGTACGCGGTGTATAAGGTATTGGTTATCCAATACACACCTGGAAAATTATAGTAGCAACAAAACTTTATCAGACAAAAACTACAAGTAAAATCTTAAATTTGTAAATATAAGAATGTCACTGCATTTGATAAAAAATTAAAAAGAAAAAAAAAAACAATGTATGAAAATAATCAAAATATTCAACATTTTGTCCAAATTCATATATTTTTTTTAACCTCTTATTTTCGTGAATATTGATCTAATTTCTGTGATCTTGTCAACATATCATTAATTCTTTTATGATTTGCTCTAAATTCCATAGCAAAAAATTAATTTATCTTGTAGAATTCTGTAACATTCTTAGATTTTCTAAATTAAGACTGTGATTTTTTATAAGTTCATCATAACCACATTCTTTCTGATTTGTTCATGAAGGCTTCGAGTTTCTCAGGTGTGCAAATGAAAGCAAATTGAAATAGGCATACTTTACATTTTATATATAACATGTATAATCCTGATTCCGATATTTTTCAGAGGTTGTATTCCTCCTTTGTGGGGTTCTGGTATATACAGATCTACACAATTTGCTGTGTTTGAGGCAATGTAAGTATCTGACATGTACCGGGGTAATTTTGTTGATTGTAGCCCAAAACAATTTCCAGACATTTTTGTTATCATGCTTTCATCATAAATCATCAATATTCAGTGGCGCATCCAGAAATTCTGAAAAGAGGGGGCCCGATTTGGTCACGCTTCAATGAGTTCTTATATATTCAACCAAATTTTTTCGCCAAAAGGGGGGGGCCCAGCCCCCCTATTTCCTCTGTTTTCAATGCACCTTTTCAGAAATGTAATTTCCAGTCATACAAGTACATCTTACTATGAAAAAATGCAACACAAATTATGAAAAAGTCAATTTGTGGATTGTGTAGAAAATGTTTTTTTTTTAAAAAACAAACTTGCTTCCATAGGTTTTATTCACAATTTTTTTTTAATCCAAGACAGATTTTACTATGGTGTTTTTTATCATAATGCATACAAAAATTGTTTGTTGGTAAAAAAATGCCAAATTCACACCATCACTATTATACAAACAATTATTGACTTATTAACTGTTAATTGGTGAATGTAAAGTCAGCTATATTTTAGTTTGAATTATCATAGCTGTGGTTCGTAGATCTTAAAGGTCCTTTTTGACTTTTTGATTTTTTATGATTTGGCGAACCATAGAGCTATCTATTTTAAAGTTGTAAGAATTGTGAAGTACAAGAAGGTCATGCATAAAGTCAAGGTTCTGGCGACTGCATGCATGCCAAATGTGAGCATTCAACCATTATTTTCCGTAACCACAGATATTTTTCTTCGTCCTTTCTTACTTTTCACCTCAATAATATTCCAGACTATGTCAAAAATCAATAAATATTGCTTTTTTCGACTTTTCCCACCCACTATGGTCTGCAAAAAAAAAAATAGCAAAAGGACCATAAAGAGCTACGAACCTGCAGTTAACATCATCAGAACATATGGTACTAAACCTTACTAATACCTATCCATCATAATATTGGTATATTTTTAGGTATACTAAGTTTGATACACCATTAGGTAGAACAGAAATTCCTGGCACTGGGGCCTTACAGTTGTAAGTACATGTACATATATTCTATTAACATTGAATGAGTAGTTTTTTTAATACCCAAAAACATGAATGTTTCTGTTCAAAAGGTTTACAAATGCAATTTTAAAGAAGAAATATTAAGCAGATAATGAGATGTGGAATAAGTGTATGGCTATGCCACACAACCTACTGGTACATTAACAGCAGCAAGTTAAAATCCACATAGAAAATAGTGAGTTGCCTTCTATTAATGTGACTAGTAGTTGCTAGTTGCTGACTTCCAATTGTCTCCAGATCAAAATTATAATGCACATGATTCAAAACTAATTCTAAAATTATTAACAAAAGACTTTCTTTTGGACTTACATGTAGAATGCCTAATATAAGGATGACAAGTTTAAACAAAAGCTTTGACAAAAATCCATAAGATTGGACTTTTCTACATTAAATATTTTAGTACAAAATCTATGAGATATTGTTAGTTGTTATAAAGAATCTTCCTTTAATGTTCTACTGTAGCATAACCAACATATAACTTATATAATTTCAACAGCATTTATATATTTTGTGTCAAGTTATTTAGACTTTTTTATCAAACAGGTGTTAAAACTACAAAAAACGAAACAACTACACAGCTCAAGAGCTATTTTGAAAAAAGGTCTAACTTTTACCTTGGAGGCTGAGGTTTTTGTACATTTTTTTAGGAGAGTTGTTGGAGCTGGAGTTATAGCATCAACGTCCCGGGCAATCATAGAAACACCGCTGGAATTTGCAAAAGTATGTAAAGGATAAAATGTACAGAAATTTTTGTTTTGCTCATCTGTATGTACGTGTAGTTGTTTTGTTAGTTACCATGGTAACCATGTTTCCTTAGAACTTGTGTAACACCATATGAAAATGTTAAAAACACACGGACGCAAATTGATAAAAGTATTTCATTTTGTAATACAGTTTAATTAATCATAATTAATTCTGCTGTTTCCATTATCCATTAATAAAATCTGTAAAAATGTCCAAACACTTGAACCTGCAAAAGGAAACCAATTGTTATATATTTCTATTTTTATAACATACATGTACATGTACAGGATTTTAAAAAATAGCACAGAATATAAAATATTTTTAAAGGCACTTATTAGTTAAAAATTAACATGTCTATCCGAGCAAAAATAGCTAATAAAATACACTTTCAGTAATCTAAAAATTGCATATACCATTATAAAGTTTTTAAAGTGACTGCATAATTTTATACCCATGAAAATAAAGGTTCTACTTCAACCAGGAGTGAATGAATTGATTTCCCCTGTCCAAGATAGTTATTTTATATTTTTTACATGCAAGCTTTAGCAAGCTTGTTCAAATAAAAAAAAAAAAAAAACAATTGAGGGTAGAGAAATGATTTTATCCTCCACTTTGTCTGAAGGAAAACCTATAAGAGAATTTTAGAGAAAACATTTTAAATTTAAAATGGCGGGAAAATCACATTGATATTTAACTACCAACCCATAATTAAATTTGCTCATGCAATTGAAACCACTTGAATATCATTGTTATGAATGGGCGAAAATATAAAACATAGCATCTATAGAGTTTTTATTTCATTTGTTTAAATATAATACATATTAATAATTAACCAAAAAAAATTCTTTAAAAAGTATTGAATAGTCAAGCTTTTGTTTCTTTTTGATAAAAGGTTATAGTTTATCCATTTTAGACTTTTATATTTAGGTAAGAAGACAAACTGGTCAAACTTGGCTTCTAAAAGATGTCTATACAGTGAGTATCTGACATAATTTTACTGATCATGGTATTTTATGATCATGAAGTTTTTAGCTCACCTGGACCGAAGGTCCATGTGAGCTATTACCATCACTTGGCGTCCGTCGTCGTCGTCGTCGTCGTCTGTCGTCGTCGTCGTCTGTTAACAATTTTTCAAAAATCTTCTCCTCTGAAACTACCAAACAGAATTTAATGAAATTTGGTATGAATGATCCTTAGGGTGTCCTGCACCAAACTTGTGTTTTGATTTTTGATCCGTTAAAAAACATGGCTGCCGTTACTAAAAATAGACTAGGGGGGTCAGACTACTGTTTTTGGCTTATAAATCAAAAAGTATAAGAGATAGAGGAAATCTGAGGCCACGTTACTGATTCAGCATCAAAAGCTCTACAAAAGTCTTTATTTGGTCAAAGTTGTCAGATGACCCCTTATAGGGGTTACGGCCCCTTGAAGGTGAAAAATAGCATTTTTTCATGTTTTTGGCCTACAGAATGAAAACTATTGCAGATAGAGATTAGCTGTTGCTTGCTTAAATGTTCAGCTCATTTAACTCTACAAAATTCTCCATAGGGTTGAAGTTGTCAGATGACCCCTTATAGGGGTTACCGCCCCTTAAAGGTGAAAAATAGCCATTTTTCATGTTTTTGGCCTACTGAATGAAAACTATTGCAGATAAAGATTAGCTGTTGCTTGCTTAAATGTTTAGCTCATTTAGCTCTACAAAAGTCTCCATAGGGTCGAAGTTGTCAGATGATCCCTTATAGGGGTTACGGCCCCTGAAAAATAGCGTTTTTTCATGTTTTTGTCCTACAGAATGAAAACTATTGCAGATAGAGATTAGCTGTTGCTTGCTTAGATGTTCAGCTCATTTAGCTCTACAAAATTTTCCATAGGGTCGAAGTTGTCAGATGATCCCTTATAGGGGTTACGGCCCCTGAAAAATAGCGATTTTTCATGTTTTTGGCCTACAGAATGAAAACTATTGCAGATAGAGATTAGCTGTTGCTTGCTTAAATGTTCAGCTCATTTAGCTCTACAAAATTCTCCATAGGGTAGAAGTTGTCAGGTGATCCCTTACAGGGGTTACAGCCTTTGAAAAAAGCGATTTTTCATGTTTTTGGCCTACAGAATGAAAACTATTGCAGATAGAGATTAGCTGTTGCTTGCTTAAATGTTCAGCTCATTTAACTCTACAAAAGTCTCCATAGGGTCGAAGTTGTCAGTAACTCCTTATAGGGGTTATGGCCCCTTATAGGTGAAAAATGGTGTTTTTGGCCTATAGAATGAAAACTATTGCAGGTAGAGAAAAGCTGTTGCTTGCTTAAATGTTCAGCTCATTTAGCTCTACAAAAGTATAGGGTCAACATCAAGACCAGGTGAGCGATTCAGGCTCCTGGGAGCCTCTTGTTTGTTATACCTACAATTCTACTTAAGCTCAGTATTTTCTTAGTAAAATTGTCCTGATGACGGCAGGTAACTGCCGAAACTAGTCGATCAAATAAAATATAGACTTTGCATCCTGAGAAGTGTTGTTGTCAACTTTTATTTATTTTACCCTGAATACGACAGCCCTGCATACCTATAGGTATCCACTTCAAGGTAGAATTACCTACAGATCAACGTAAACAGTGTTGGTTCACCTACCCTTTTGCAGTTGGGAAAAGTGTTGAAAATATCAATGCCAATTTGAATTTCCTAACACTGAAAGTAACAGGACTTATATTTTTTTCTGTGTCTGTTGGTCCTGACTCAGGTTTTCCTTTATGTTTAAGCAAATTTCCCAAAAACCAAAGTCTCAAGTTCAGGAATTTTTTTACATCAGTACTTAAATACAAAGAATATACATTTGCTTTTTTTCTTTCCTCATAACACATAAATACTTTTAGTTTACATTTATGTACATTAGTTTTGACCGGATTTCACAGAGTAAAAAATCTGAGTTATAAAATGGTGGATGTCGAGGGCAGATGGGTGGGATGGCGGACAAAGGGGAAAACGGCGGCGTTTACTTTTTGGAAAGTTTTTATGAGCACCTCCATATCTCAAGAACTAAAGGTCTTGGATTGATGAAACTTGGTATGCATATGCCCCAGTAGTAGCTTAGCACAGTTGCTTTTGACCTTGACCTTGATTTTCCTGTTGAGTGACTTTGATAATTTTCAGTACATATACATGTACATGTAAAAGCAGTTGAAAAGTTTTGCGAGCACCTCCATATCTCAAGAACTATAGGTCCTAGGTTGATGACACTTGGTATGCATATGCCCCAGTAGTAGCTTAGCACAGTTGCATCCCCATCTTTTGACCAAGACCTTGATTTTCCGGTTGAGTGACTTTGACAATTTTCAATACATATACATGTAATAGCAATGTTAAGGTTTTGCAAACACCTCCATATCTCAAGTATTATTGGTCCTAGGTTGATAAAACTTGGTATGCATATGCCTTAGTAATATCTTAGCACAGTTGCATCCCCATCTTTTGACCTTGACCTTGATTTTCTGGTTGAGTGACTTTGATTATTTTATTGCATATATTAGCAATGTTTAAGTTCTTTAATCTCAGAAACTGAAAATTCATTTAAATTCAAAATATAGTGGAAGTAAGAAAGAATAATTGTTTCTGATGGTGCTGGAAGGCGAGACATCCATTAGTGTTAACTCTTTTTAGTATACAGCATCAGAGTGGGGTTCCATAATATGGGATTCGATTTCAGATTTGTTGCTCACCTAATCGAAATCTGGCTTTTTTTTTACTTTGGCAGATTTTTTTTAACTGTTCATGAAAGCAATGAAAATAGAATAAATGTTTGGTTGACATTAACTATGAAGTAGGCAAGAACAAAATTTTTAATCAAACTGCCAACATTGTTTAAAGAAATAATAATAAAAAGACAGAAGTTTGGGAAATACTGAAGGCTATCTAGATCTTTAAAGTCATAAAAAGAATAACAAAATCATAAGACATTGGAAAAACAGCACTTATGAATAAAATAAAACTCAACTAAACTGCAATTACTAATGTAAACTACTGTAACAGAAGAATTTTTAGATTTTCAGAACAATTTTGTTCTTTCAGGGTTTTGGTATAACCTGGCTACGAACTATTGGTTTAATGACTACATATTTCATTCTTGTTGACTCTGGCAGACGACACTTTCCAGAACATTTCAAAAAGCCATTGATTGGTCCATTCTTAACTAGTGGCATTGCTGCCACATTAGCCTGGTGGATTGTTTGGCCTTTAGAATATATGAAATGCCAAGTACAAAGTAACTATGGAGAGTAAGTGGTGTTTTTATGTTATCTCTTGATTTGAATTTGTGGTCTCTTCTTTTTGATTTGCCCACAAAATATGCACAAAAACAGAGGAAATTGGGAAATACATGTACATAAAATATATTTCAAATGGAAATAAAGCAACCTTATCATATTTTTCCAGAATTTCTAGCTTTATTTTCATTTTTAAATATTTCTAAAAGGAGGAAAAAAACCAAGTACAATGTAATTTTCAACATGAACTAAGCTTGCGTTCAACATTCAAACCCAGGGTGCCCCAGGTAGGAAAAATGTAGCTCACTGTGGCAGAACGAGAACAACCAGGGTAATGACATATTATACCTAAGTTGTTCCGAATGTACACTTTTGTTTGTTAAAAGGATCATTGACCCATACAAAACAGAGGTCACCCGCGGTCTGTTTTATATTTTAAGCCAGGAAAAATAATCTACCCAGGCTGCCTAGGGAGGGAATTTCGAACGCGGCCTATATTTGCTGATATTTTTTTAATAACAAAAAACTTGTAAAACCTTATTTTAAGTCTGTGAACTTGAAATCTTACATGTTAATGTCTGTTCAGTAAATTTCAAACATTTTTTTAACATGTGTGTGCTTAAAAAAAAGTTGCAAGAATACATAAATAAATGATATTTTCTTCAATTTGTATTTTTCCTTGACAGAAAAGTTTCAGTTATCCAGAAGATGAAGATAGTCATCAAAGAGAGAGGGGGGTTCTTTGGACTGTATCGAGGACTTATGCCAGGGACCATTAGAAGTTTCTTGGCTAACGGGACCAGTATGGTTGTCATGTCATATGCTCAGAAAAAAGTATCAGAATTAGGTTTAAGGAATTAGCCTTTGTTTTTTTGTTTTTTGTTTGTCTGTTTGTTTTTTTAAGAAAACAATTTATATCAACCAGAAGTCTTTCTTGGAAAGAGCAAAATGGAAAAATACTGATTATAAGAAAAGTGGGAAAGGAGTAGAGCCACGAAGGACCCAAAATGGCCCAAAAATTCAACTTTGATATATCTGCTTGTAGTTGCTGCAATAATGTTCATTAATCTTTATATTTCATGAATTGCAATATTTTTTCTTTCAAGTATTTATCAATAAGGAGAGCAGTGAGGTAAAAAATAGACTATTTGGTGAAAAATTACAATTTGTGATAGTTTTTCTTGATTTTCATGTATAAATCGATGAATATGAAATGGGCCACACCTGTCGACCAAAATTATTTTGTGATAGAAATGTGTATTATGATACTATAAATTAATTATCAAAAAATTACGATGGTCGAGGAATGTGGCCAATACTAATTTTGACGAAATATGCAGTGAAACCAGTGAAAATGAGTGAAAAATGAGAAATTTTCAAATTTCTGACCTGTTTAAAGTCTCAAGGCTAAACCTGGGGTGTAAGTATTTTGCTAAATCTTACAGATATTAAAAGTTTGTTCATACCTTAACATATTTTAGTTAAATTTTTGACAAGTTATAGTACTTGAAAAAATAGTGAAAATACCGGGCCATTTTAGGACCTTCGTGGCTCTACTCCTTTGTTTCCTGCTCATCTTGTTTCAGGGTAAATTGATGTGTCTGTCTGTTGTATTTTTGTGTAAGTTTTTACATATTTGTATTTTTTGGGGGTGTAAATTCTATAAAAAGAAAGTAAAAGAATTTATATTAAATTGAGTTTGAGAAAAATGTCTAAATGTGTAATTTTTCTTGTATTAAAAGACTTTTTTTGACACTGCCAAAATAAAACATTATATGATAATGTTTAAAAACATTTTATATAAATAGATCAATCAATTAAATAATATGAAAGACAATCATTTGCTATTGATTTGTAATTTTATTTAGTAAGTTTTTACCTGCGTCGCCAAAGGCGAAAGCAGGTCTAGTAGTCGGGTCACTCCGTCCGTCCGTCCGTCCGTCTGTCCGTCTGTCCGTCCGTCTGTCCGTCCGTCCCGCTATGGGGTGCCTTTCTTGTGTAATCTGAATCTCAAAAACCAAACACTAGATCTTTATGAAATTTTACACAGTGATTACAGATATATTGAAGATGTGCACCTCCCTTTTTGGGGTCATTTTATAATTTCGTTTAGAAATTAGGGGCCCAAAAGGGGCCAAAAAAGTGACTTTTTATTTTTTTTCCACAATAACTTTTGTTCTGGTTGACCAAATGCTATGAAACTTTACAGTAATGTTACTTACCTTAAAAGGAAGGGTTGGGCTGATTTTGGGTATCCCCTCTTTTTTCGTTTAGAAATTAGGGGCCCTAAAGGGACCAAAAAAGTGACTTTTTTATTTGTTTCCACAATAACTTTTGTTCTGGTTGACCAAATGCTAAGAAACTTTACAGTAATGTTACTTACCATAAAAGGAAGGGTTGGGCTGATTTTGGGTGTCCCATCTTTTTTTGTTTAGAAATTAGAGGCCCAAAGGGGGGCCAAAAAAGCGACTTTTAAAATTTTTTCTGCAATAACTTTTGTTCTGGTTGACCAAATGCTATGAAACTTTACAATAGTGTTACTCACCATAAATAAAAGGATGGGGATGATTTTGGGGGTCCCCTCTCTTTTTGTTTAAGAACGAGGGGCCCAAAAGGGGCAAAAATGTGACATTTTTTATTTATGGTCCGATTTAAATTTTTTTTTTTTACAAGTTAATTTTGGTCATATATGGGATTCAAAATGAAGGATACAATTTTTTCTTGACCCACCTTTTCTGTTTAGCAATAAGGGGACCAAAAGGTGAAAAAAATAGAAACTATTTTTTGTCTATTTTTACAATATTGGGTGGAATGTGACAAATATGCTTTGTAAGCCCACCATAGGATGCAAGTGTCAAAATATTTTGACTGTCCATATTGGGCCTAGAACGTACAGGGTTCATCGTTTTGCCGTGCGACGCAGGGCCAGACATCGATTGGTCTTGTTATATAATCTATGTCCATTTTGCTCTTTCATGTTATTTTGTGGTGTGTATTGGTGGATTAATAAGGCAGCATAATTTGTTATACTCAGACTCTGTTTTTGTATGTTAAAGAATTTGTAAATATGGGGATAATATTTTTGTAATTATCTTATATTTTAACAAGGACTACTGTAAACCAATTCATTTTCGTGACAACAATAATTCACGTTTTAGTGTCATAGGGCTATTTATTTTCGCGATCTGTCGTAAAAACAACAATGAAAGGTAGTTTATCTGCAATGATTTATTTTAGCAAATTTCTATTCCTCGTAAAATCCTTGAATACAAACTGTTCCCAAAAATAAGTTGGTTTACAGTATATAAAGTTTGTTGTGGAATGTTCTCAAGCCTTAGATGTTACATTATAACTATTGAAATTTTCAGCCAACCATAAGTTATCATGTCTTGAAATGCTGACAAGACAAGTTTTATTCCTCTAGTCATACAATCTTAGGGCAAAATAGAAACATACTGTTGATTATTTTTTAAGAAGTTACTTTAAACTTCATGCCTCATAAGGAATAGTTGGTTTAGAAATTAAATGCTATGCATAATCTATAATTTCTTTATGCATGTAGTTTTGAATCAAACCTGCTTTATACTCTATTTTAGACGTATACTCCCAGCTATGCAATTTTTAGGATTTTTTAATATTTATATTTTTAAGATATTTGAGACCTCAGGATTTAAAAAAAATGGATTTAGTCCCTCCCCGTTTTTTAGTTGAATTATAAGAATCTCTATATTTTATGAATATCGTAGCCAATAGTATATTTCGTTTACATGTATTTTGTTATGAATTTATTTGATAGGCTATAATTATTGGAATGGTTCGGTTTTGTTATTAATTGACATTTAATCTTTGTATTATATTTTATTTTTATTAATCATTTCTATTTCTTATTTTTAAAGATTATTATACACATACCATATATATTTGCATTATTTTATTTGTAGAGTTTTATAAAATTATGATATTATTTAATTTTAGAAAAATCATGGGTGAAGATTTCATTGACCAATTTTCCAACCCTCTTAAAAATAATTCCAAAATAATCTTGGGGAAAAGGGGGGGGGGGTTAATCTAGTCCTTTAGAAGGGACCAAAAATGTTGTCCAGTGTATGGGGATAGAAATAGCCCATGCATATTTAAGACCCTATTTCAGTGGTCTAAGGGACCCACCATTTAACTTGAAGGGGGGGACCTTGGTTTTTTCCTAAAAAAAATCCAAGCCCCCCCCCCTTTCAAGTTTAATGGTCCGTCCCTAAGAGAGAAGGCTAAAGAGGGCTTTGAACAAGCGCCACACTTGCATATTGCAAACTGGAGAGGGCTTTGGATAAGCTTTTAGCTCATTTTTTAATCCAGTAGAAACATGTACATTGTATTTTTAAGATTAATTTATAAAATTAAGATATTGCATTAAATTTAAGCCTTGTAAATGCATTTCAAAACAACAACAAGAAAAACAAAATCACACAAAATTTATTTTATTATGCAGAAATATTCCTTAGGGCTTTTCTAGAATTAATCATGTGGGGGATCGGGAAGAATTTCTATTACATATATGGTGGGTGTTATAGGAATATTTTGTGAAGAAACAATGATGAAAATTAATTATTTTTTTATGGGTGGTTGGGTAAAGAAAAAAGTGCCTCCCGACCCCCCACAAATTTAAGTCTGGAACAGCCCTTGTACAGCATTTTCATATTTTTTAAGTCACCCTTTTTTGTTGTTGATGAAATAGGGGCCAAAAATGCAACATTTTACCTATGGTTTGATTTTGAAAAAAAAAATGCAAATTAATTTTTGTCATATATTGGATACAAAATGGGGGGCAATCTTTGAGGGCAAACCAAACTTAAACCACTATTTCAATTATGAACATTTTATTGATTTTTTATGAATATATTTTTTGCATAACTTTTGTCAATTTCATTTTCTAAGTTTCATTGTTCATTTCATTACTGTTTAAAAATTTGTTCTGTATGCTATATTACAGAATTTACTTAACAATGGTTTTGGCAGAGAAACCAGTTTTGGCTCAATATTTCTGTGATAAAGCATGTTATTCAAGTTTTGCCATGAGGAAATGGCTGTATTTATTTTATTCTTATTTAAATGATTTGTATCTATTTGCATTTCAATAAGTCATAATTCATTTTTAATTTTTTGTTAAATTATCATATGCAACTTTTATTTTAGAAATAGAAAGTGTGTTACAAGAATTTAATGCATTCCATCAATAAATGTGTCAATAAAGGTTATTAAATGAAAATGATTCTTGAAAACATGTTTAACAATGTATATGAATGCAAAATGATTATAAAATAGATTAAATGTATGTTAATATTTGAAAACAACTCATATTGTAATTACTGTGGTTTTATTATTATTCATGGGGTACCAATTTTCATGAATAGCCTTGTCCCGTGAAATTTCATACCCTTGAAAAGGAAATTTAACATTGATCTGAATGCTGTAGAACCATGAGTTTAAGATTCCGCGAACTGATCCTTTTTCATCAAACCAAAATGATTGGTACCTACCAAAATAAATGAATCCACAGTATAGGTTTTTTATTGGAATATTTTTGCTCAGTATTAATGTTTATAAAAAATACAAGTTTACATGTGTGACATTTATTGTACATCATTTTATATTCTTATTTAATGAATGGCTATTATTTCTGAAAACTTGTTGAACCATAAATATTTGTACAAAGGACTAGGTATGATAAGAGCCCAAATTTGCCCCCAAGTTTGAATATCTATTAAAATGAGCTGTAAATGTGCAATATATACTTTAAATTGGTTAAACTTTACTATATTGGCATGATTCTGTTTCAAGTTGTCCATTATGATGTTAAATAAATATGTAAAGTGGCCTCAAAATTGTAATTTGTTGGAAAACTGTAAAAGTCCTGCAAATTTTGAACAAATCACAGTTTTTAAGCCACTTTGGGTAAGTATTTTTATGTCACAATGGACAACTTGAAACAAAATCATACTGATAGAGTAAAGTTTAACAACTAGTATTTTAAAACTTATATTTCATATTTCCAGCTCATTTCAATAATTTCAAAAATTGGGGCTTAATTAGGCTCTGATCATACCTTATCTTTTGCTAAAAACTACTCATTTTAACACTTTCTCAAAGATGTAATTTTTGCATGATTTGATGATGTCACTGTGACGGAAGAAATGAGATTTTGTTGAAAATAATGTTATTTTACTATACCTTGTTCATCTCAAAACTGATCTTTAGTAGTTTCACCTCAATTCAATAATTTTAATAAATGGTCAATTTTGCACTTATCATATCTTGTCCTTTGGTGGATTGCAAAAAGACATATTTGGTTATCAAAATAAAAGAAATACAGCCATTTTGTTATTAATAAATTTCAATGAAAACTGAGACATTGAGTGAAAGAAAAAACCTGTTCATGTTACTTTATAGTAACAAAATAGGAACATAAACACAGGAAACAAAATGTAAACTTGGGTGTGTGCTGCCATTAAAAATTAACTTAAAAAAAAAAGTACCAATCAGAATAAAGCAAATGAGCTCAAATTCATTATGTGTTTTATAATTACAACAAGAGTTGTTGGAATGAAATATGTTTGATTTGATGTCCATTTGATTGTTTGAAATTGGTGTCTAGATGAAAAATTTAAAGGACATTAAATTGCACTTGTTCAGTACAATGAAATAAAATGTCACTAACATTTTTTAAGTATCATTTTGTGATATGTGTAAATGTGGCAGGGTATTATGAAATGACCCATTGTATGCTGTTTTTATTCTAAAACATTTTTTTTCAAGCTTTTATACCCTGCCACACAAAGTGGCAAGGTATTATGTTATACTCTCACTCTCTTTCAATGTCTTCCAGCCGTCCATCTGTCCGTTCCCCGAAGGTGTCCGAGTGATAACTTGAAAAAGTGTCAAAGGATTTGAATGATGTTTTTCACAGCTGTTGAGTACAATAAAATACAGGTCAATTTCAATTTTCAGGATGATCCGAAAAAATATTATTGAAGATTTGCCACTTTATAAATTTTCCAAATTGATGAAATTTTCTGGTCTAAGAAAGATAACTCATTTCTTTTTTGTCTCTGTTTAGATCTATAGTATATACAGTATCATATACAAATATATTTAACTTCTGATAAATATCGTGGCGGGGTATCATTTAATGTCCCATTAGATGCCCTATTTTTTAAATTATTTAAATGTGTACAGATCTGATATGTTAGGTGTGTGGAAAAAACTAAGTAATAAACAGAGCATTTATTTAATTGTTTATTTTATTGATGAGAATTATTGATGTGTGGAATTTTTGGAGATGGCACAGCAGTCTTGCAATATAAGTACTAAAGTGGATGTTAATAAACTGGTCACTTTGCAATTTCCAAGAGATACATCTTGTAGACAGATTTTGATTGGAAACATAAATAGACAATAAGTCTTTGTTGCTTTGAAGATGCATTTTTCTTTCTTATGAAATTATGAAGTTGGTTGATGCACAAGGATCCTTTTACTTAGAGAAACATGGGGCTGTATCTGTATGATATGAATGTAGTTTCCTATATATTATCCTACCAGTAAATTAAGCTACATAGTTTCAATCAATCAATTCCTAAACTCTTTTAAATAGATTTGTTAAGATTATATAACAAGAGGCTCCCAGGAGCCTGAATCGCTCATCTGACATATGTGCCTGAAGTAAAGGCTATTAGGCAAAATCTATTTGACATTGAAAGGGTTATAAGTTTAATAAGGGGGCCATCTGACAATATGGTGGATCTTAAGGTGCTGATCACTTTTATCTCAATTAAAATTCAAAAATCTGTCACCCTTTTTGAGTTAATAGCAAAAAAATGCAGTTTAACCCAATGTTCTATTTTTAGCCACAGCGGCCATGTTTTACAACCAATCAAATATCCCCACATCAGTTCTATACACCTAATGCTAATAAACAACAATACCAAGTTTGGTTTCTCAAATATCTTGTATAGTTTTCAAGATATTGAGCTAAACAGGTGCAAAATTTACCAAAAATCAACAAAAAGGGCAATGACTCCTACATGGGTCGTTGGATTCTCTTCAAAATTTCAGAGCTGGTAGATCTTCAGGTGCTGATCAGTTTTGTTCCCAATGAAAATTTTAAAATCTGTGACCGTTTTTGAGTTATTTGCAAAAAACTGCCATTTACCCCTATGTTCTATTTTTAGCCACAGTGGCCATGTTTTACAACCAATCAAAAATCCCCACATCAGTTCTATACACCTAATGCTAATAAACAACTATACCAAGTTTGGTTCCAATTGGACTTGAAGTGTCAGAGGAGTTAACGTTTTCAATGTAATGAGGAAATGCTGTTAAAATGCTCAATTTTGACGTTCTAAGGGCAATAACTCCTAAAAGGAAAGGTTCTACAACGTTGACCCTATTACATATTTTGTAGATCTTGATGTGCTTAACAATATGCAATTTAAATTTCTCAAATATCTTGTATAGTTTTCAAGATATTGAGCTAAACAGGTGCAAAATTTGCAAAAATTCCACAAAAAGGGCAATAACTCCTACATGGGTTGTTGGATTTTCTTCAAAATTTCAGGGTAGGTAGATCTTGAGGTGCTGATCACTTTTACCCTATGCCAGAATTTTCATATCTGTAGCCGTTTTTGAGTTATTTGCAAAAAAACTGCATTTTACCCCTATGTTCTATTTTTAGGTTGGTTTTACGACGAATCAAAAATCCCCACATCAGTTCTAAGCACCGAATGCTAATGAACAACCATACCAAGTTTGGTTTCAATTGTACTTATGGTGTCAGAGGAGTTAACGTTTTGAAAAGTTTACGGACGGACGACGGACGCCAAGTGATGACAATAGCTTCGGGTCAGGTAAGCTAAAAAGGCATTGACTCGATTTGCTATTTAAATATGAGAATTTCAAACCCATGCAAATTTTAAGGTGACAGTTATGGGCGCATTTCATTTTAGCGAATTTGAAAATTACCCCTGTTTTCAATTGATCGAAATTTTCTATGAGTGAATTGAAAATACAGGTAAATCCAGGTAATTTTGATAAATATGACAGAGAAATGTAAAGTAATAGGTAAATTTTCCTGTATTTTTAGCTCACCTGGACCACAGGTCCAGGTGAGCTATTACCATCACTTGGCGTCCGTCGTCGTCTGTTAACAATTTTTCAAAAATCTTCTCCTCTGAAACTACCAAACAGAATTTAATGAAACTTGGTATGAATGATCCTTAGGGTGTCCTGCACCAAACTTGTGTTTTGATTTTTGATCCGTTAAAAACATGGCCGCCGTTACTAAAAATAGACTAGGGGGGTCAGACTACTGTTTTTGGCTTATAAATCAAAAAGTATAAGAGATAGAGGAAATCTGAGGCCACGCTACTGATTCAGCATCAAAAGCTCTACAAAAGTCTCCACTTGGACAAAGTTGTCAGATGACCCCTTATAGGGGTTACGGCCCCTTGAAGGTGAAAAATAGCTTTTTTTCATGTTTTTGGCCTACAGAATGAAAACTATTGCAGATAGAGATTAGCTGTTGCTTGCTTAAATGTTCAGCTCATTTTTATTAACTCAACAAAAGTCTCTACAGGGTCGAAGTTGTCTGATGACCCCTTATAGGGGTTATGGCCCCTTAAAGGTGAAAAATTGCCATTTTTCATGTTTTTGGCCTACAGAATGAAAACTATTGCAGATAGAGATTAGCTGTTGCTTGCTTATATGTTTAGCTCATTTAGCTCTACAAAAGTCTCCATAGGGTCGAAGTTGTCAGACAACCCCTTATAGGGTTACGGCCCCTGAAAAATAGCGTTTTTTCATGTTTTTGTCCTACAGAATGAAAACTATTGCACATAGAGATTAGCTGTTGCTTACTTAAATGTTCAGCTCATTTAGCTCTACAAAATTCTCCATAGGGTCGAAGTTGTCAGATGACCCCTTATAGGGGTTACGGCCCCTGAAAAAATAGCGATTTTTCATGTTTTTGTCCTACAGAATGAAAACTATTGCAGATAGAGATTAGCTGTTGCTTGCTTAAATGTTCAGCTCATTTAGCTGTACAAAATTTTCCATAGGGTCGAAGTTGTCAGATGACCCCTTATAGGGGTTACGGCCCCTGAAAAATAGCGATTTTTCATGTTTTTGGCCTACAGAATGAAAACTATTGCAGATAGAGATTAGCTGTTGCTTGCTTAAATGTTTAGCTCATTTAGCTTAACAAAATTCTCCATAGGGTCGAAGTTGTCAGATGACCCCTTACAGGGATTACGGCCCCTGAAAAATAGCGATTTTTCATGTTTTTGTCCTACAAAATGAAAACTATTGCAGATAGAGATTAGCTGTTGCTTGCTTAAATGTTCAGCTCATTTAGCTCTACAAAATTCTCAATAGGGTCGAAGTTGTCAGATGACCCCTTATAGGGGTTATGGCCCCTGAAAAATAAAGATTTTTCATGTTTTTGGCCTACAGAATGAAAACTTGCAGATAAAAGATTAGCTGTTGCTTGCTTAAATGTTCAGCTCATTTAGCTCTACGAAAGTCCCCATAGGGTCGAAGTTGTCAGATAACCCCTTATAGGGGTTACGGCCCCTGAAAAATAGCGTTTTTTCATGTTTTTGGCCTACAGAATGAAAACTGTTGCACATAGAGATTAGCTGTTGCTTGCTTAAATGTTCAGCTCATTTAGCTCTACAAAATTCTCCATAGGGTCGAAGTTGTCAGATGACCTCATATAGGGGTTACGGCCCCTTAAAAATAGCGATTTTTCATGTTTTTGGCCTACAGAATGAAAACTATTGCAGATAGAGATAAGCTGTTGCTTGCTCAAATGTTTAGCTCATTTAGCTCTACAAAATTCTCCATAGGGTCGAAGTTGTCAGGTGACCCCTTATAGGGGTTACGGCCTCTGAAAAAAGCGATTTTTCATGTTTTTGGCCAACAGAATGAAAACTTGCAGATAGAGATTAGCTGTTGCTTGCTTAAATGTTCAGCTCATTTAGCTCTACAAAAGTCTCCATAGGGTCGAAGTTGTCAGATGACTCCTTATTGGGGTTGTGGCCCCTTATAGGTGAAAAATTGTGTTTTTGGCCTATAGAATGAAAACAATTGCAGGTAGAGAAAAGCTGTTGCTTGCTTAAATGTTCAGCTCATTTAGCTCTACAAAAGTATAGGGTCAACATCAAGACCAGGTGAGCGATTCAGGCTCCTGGGAGCCTCTTGTTAAAAATAATTCGCTCAAATGAAAGATTTATTCTGCTCAAATGAAATGCCATTTCGCTCAAATGAAGTGTACCGCAGATTTATAGAACGCAACAGCCGCCTTAATTATGTTGCCCTCGGCTGGTTCCATATTAGTTGGAAATGCATACTTATCTGGTGACTTTGCTGCTAGGATTTAGCAAGTGTTTTGCTATAGACATCTTCGAAGACCCAGTGTGTTTGATGCATCAGATTCATGTTCTCGGTGTGTCTTGGTCTTTGTAATTCTTCTTATTTACTTTTTTTGGGGACAAAATTGATATCTATAGACCAAAAAGGCTATTGATCTAACATTTCCATTGATGAACTGTTTCTTTTTCTTCTTAGTACCCGTATATATCTGTAGATAAATACCAAAACTAAAAGTTTTCTAAAATGATTAAAATAAATGAATAAAAGAATGCAAATATGAAATAAAAAGATTAGTTGAAACAGTAGAATATCATAAATCATGGTAAATATTTTACAAAAAATACCACATATATTTTCAATCTTTAAAATTTATTTTACCTCAAGGCATCGTGTTCAACGGTTGATTTGTCGAGACAAAGATACATCACATGAAAAACCTACTTCAAGATTGATCATTTTAAAATTAAGTTTTATTTTACAAGACGGCGAACTTTAATGAGGAAGGGAACTATGCTGCTATATTTCGTTCTTTTGTTTTGTGTTTCGCCTGTTTTTCCCCAAGGATGGACCGTAAACAATGCTATGCAGCCGACATGGAACAGACAGCAAAATGCTACTCCCAGACGCCAGGTCCAGGCGCAACCAGTTCCACGACCAAGAAACCGAGGTCAACAAACAGGGCGATCTCAGCGGACAGGACAGACATCAGCTCAGCAGACCCGGTCTATTCAGCAGCCCAGACAACAAACAACCACAATTAGCCCTGTAGACGAAAAAGGATCTGGAATCGGAGTTAGGATGCTAAGCATTCGAGCCGGTGACGGTTAGTTTGTTTTGTTTACTTAACATTATTTGTTTGTTTCTTTATTTTTCATTTTTCCCCTTTTTTTCTGTCGGTTTCAGATTTTTACTACTAAAACAAAGTTACACTAAAAATTGAAGTGATGATGAGATGTCATTAGACATAAAAAGATTCATGACTACACTCTTTCAAATGTACCTTCTGTATTGTCTGGTGAGAACACTTTTTATTAGAGTCGTTTTGAATTCTTGCTTGTTTTAAAATCTTTTGAGTTTCTACTCCCAGTAAAGGTTTGCCTCGGCTTAGATTTGACTTGATATAAATTCTATATCTTTTTAGTACCCTATTTGATATTTTTGTTTTGTTACTGTGCTATTCATATTCAAGCTTGTTTTTGTCTTTCAAAATTTTACCAGAGCTTCTTAGATGACCGGCTCTTTTATACATTAAGTTCAAAATATTTGAATTGCGCACTGCTGTAATTTTGTTTAGTAATATTATTCGATCGGAAAAGTCTAAAAGCTTGGGTCCAGACTTTGGCCAATCATTGACAATTTTTCTCACATATATTACTCTAAAGATTTCTTTCCTTTTAAAGGAAAGAAATCTTTAGAGTATTGTTGATTTCACAATAAATATATTTCAATGTTAAAGAATAAATCGTCATAGACTCCGGGCCTTCCTTGTTTTATGTTCAATCTTTTTAACAGCAGAGCGCTTCTGATGAGTCTTCAATAGATGGAACGCACGCACTGCGTACAGCAAATTACGTGGCAAGAAACTTTGTTGTTGTTTTGATATGTATATATGGGTATTTTTTAAAATACTACATTGAATTCAACCTTATTTTCAACATGCTAGTTTTCTTACTGAATAATAATAATCTTTTTGTACAGGCAAAACATTTCCAAGCATGGGACAGAATGTCACAGTTCATTACACTGGTAAGTTATCCATCTTTGGTAAAAACACATGATAAATTTTAAGAAAAAGTGTGACAGATGTAAGTCATGACTCCATTTTCATCGGTTGGTTTCATTCGACATCCTTAATACATCAACTTTACATTATATAAACTGTACTTCGAGCTTAGAAATCTATGTTGAAGGTTTAAATTGTTTTTCGTCCATTTTAACAAGTTCGTTTTTGATATGAATTTTTTTAAACAAACTTTTTAAAATGGATTCCAAATCTAAAAACTTCTAAAAATATAGCTACTAGTATTGACCCACTATTAAAAACTTTTGAAATGAATTTTAAATCTGAACTTCTTAAAATATAGCAATTGCAAACTATTTGAATTACTTTTTAAAAAATATCGAAATAAATGTTAAAATATTTCCATTTTTTCCACATTTCTGTCCGTCCGTCGTATCGAATTTCCGATTTCCGTCCCGATTTCCGTCCCGCTTTTAAGCTCACCTGGCCAAAGTGAGCTATTGCCATCACTTGGCGTCCGTCGTCGTCGTCCGTCGTCGTCGTCGTCGTCGTTAACTTTTCTTTAAACTTCTTTTCCTCTGAAACGGCTGCACAGATTCAAACGAAATTTGGTCTGGTGGTACTTTAGGATCAGATGTGGGGATTTTTTATTCGTCGAAAAACATGGCCGTCGTTGCTAAAAATAGACTGGGGGTCAGACTACTGGTTTTGGCTTGTAAATCAAAAAGTATAAGAGATAGATGAAATCTGATGCTACCCTACTGCTTCAGCATCAAAAGTTCTACAAAAGTTACCATTTGGTCCAAGTTGTCAGATGACCCCTTATAAGGGTTACAGTCCGTTAATGGTGGAAAATAACGTTTTTTCATGTTTTTGCCCTATAGTATGAAAACTATTGCAGATAGAGAAAAGTTGTTGATTGCTTAAATGTTCAGCTTATTTAGCTCTACAAAAGTCTCCATAGGGTCGAAGTTTTCAAATGACCCCTTATAGGGGTTACAGCCCCTAAAATAACGTTTTTTTCACGTTTTTGGCGTATGGAATGAAAACTATTGCAGATAGAGAGAAGCTGTTGCTTGCTTAAATGTTCAGCTCATTTAGCTCTACAAAAGACTTTATAGGGTCGAAGTCGTCAGATGAACCTTTATAGGAGTTATGGCCCCTAAAATAACGTTTTTTCATGTTTTTGGCCTATGGAATGAAAACTGTAGCAGATAGACATAAGCTGTTGCTTGCTTAAATGTCAAGCTCATATAGCTCTACAAAAGTCTCCATAGGATTGAAGTCGTCTGATAACCCCTTATAGGGGTTACAGCCCCTAAAATAACGTGTTTTTTTCACGTTTTTTGGCCTATGGAATGAAAGCTATTGCAGATAGAGAGAAGCTGTTGCTTGCTTAAATGTTCAGCTCATTTATCTCTACAAAAGACTTAATAGGGTCGAAGTTGTCAGGTGACCCCTTATAGGAGTTATGGCCCCTAAAATAACGTTTTTTCACGTTTTTGGCCTATGGAATGAATACTACTGTAGATAGAAAGAAGCTGTTGCTTGCTTAAATGTTCAGCTCATTTATCTCTACAAAAGACTTAATAGGGCCGAAGTTGTCAGATGACCCTTTATAGGGGTTACGGCACCTAAAATGATGTTTTTTTCATGTTTTTGGCCTATAGAAAGAAAACTATAGCAGAAAGAGAAAAGCTGTTGCTTGCTTAAATGTTCAGCTCATTTAGCTCTACAAAAGTCTCCAAAGGATTGAAGTTGTCAGATGAACCCTTATAGGAGTTATGGCCCCTAAAATAACATTTTTTCATGTTTTTGGCCTATGGAATGAAAACTGTAGCAGACAGAGAGAAGCTGTTGCTTGCTTAAATGTTCAGCTCATTTAGCTCTACAAAAGTCTCCATAGGATCGAAGTCGTCTGATGACCCCTTATAGGGGTTATGGCCCCTAAAATAACGTTTTTTTTTCATTTTGTTGCTTTTCTCTATCTATTATAGTTCATTCCGTAGGCCCCAAACATGAAAAACGTTATTCCTACAGAATGAAAACTATAGTAGATAGAGAATAGCTGTTGCTTGTCAGCTCATTTAGCTCTACAAAAGTCTTTATAGGGTCGACATCAAGACCAGGTGAGCGATTCAGGCTCCTGGGAGCCTCTTGTTTGTTTACTCATTACTCATTCACTATCAGTCCTAGGTTGTTTGTATGGGACCCGTTTATATTTGGTGATAGGCTTTAAATGGACGTGTTGCATAGAGGGACTATGTTTTAGGTCAATCAGACATCTACTTCCTGTTTACCAAAAACTTTTTCGTCACACTTTAATAGTGCATTTGCCAATTGTTGTTCACTTTGATTATTTTGGGTACTTGTCATATTTAACCGGATTTTACTGTTACCGTCGGTAACCAGCCACCGGACAAGGAATAGAACATCGCTTGCTCTCAATGCAATTCCGATATTTTGAATACACTCATCAAAGCATATTTGAATGATTTTGATATCGTAGTATGAAATGATGTGGTATATATTATTAGAATATGGTGTCAAAAACATTTTAATCTCTGTAAGTTGTTTAAATTTTTCACGTGAATTATCCAAGACGTACACGATAAAATCCGTGTCCTACTTCTATCCATTTGGAAACCAAAGGGATTTTTCATAACGGTATTGTTAACGGTAAAATTAAATCGATCACGGAATAAAAATCCGATATTAATTGGCAATTGTCTATTCCGTCCAGCTTTTCATTTACCAACAGCTTGGCAACTGTTATTCCAAGATTGCTGATTTTTGGTCAAAACCTTTATATGGATATGATGTATTGTGGGATACGTATTTGGATCCACCGGACATCTTTTTCCTGTTTACTGAAACCTTAAAAAAAATTCTGTAACACTTTTCATTCAGTTACATGTATAACCCAGCAACTATTACTCCTAGGTTGCTGATATTTGGTAACAAGCTTGATATGGACATGATGTAATGTGGGATACATTTTTGGATCCACCAAACATAACTTCCTGTTTGCACACATTGCATACTAGTAATAGTTGTGAAAGCGGAGGGTATCACTAGTGACTGAGTATTGGCTCACAAATTTCGTGTTCTTTCTTCATTTTTTAGGTAAACTTCATTCCACTGGCGAGCAATTTGATTCCTCCTATGATAGAGGAGAGCCCTTCACATTTACTCTTGGTGTGGGGCAAGTTATTAGAGGTAAGATTATTTGAAAGGTAACCGGAGGTGACTTGCACGGAACCTTCGGACCCCTCCCAAACAGTTTGATTCTTCATAATTATGAAAGGGACATGTCCCTATCGTTTACTCTTCATCTAACTTTATATATATGACGGATTGCATTGGGATGTTCTCCCCACGATCAATTTTAAGAAATTTGAATCGCTTTTCAGGGGCTTCTTTCGAATAACTTTATCGGTAAATAC
Source organism: Arcuatula senhousia (assembly GCA_963971305.1). Taxonomy (NCBI): domain Eukaryota; kingdom Metazoa; phylum Mollusca; class Bivalvia; order Mytilida; family Mytilidae; genus Arcuatula; species Arcuatula senhousia. Next base: position 60,757,173 of record OZ020303.1, on the reverse strand, counting down.
GCATTCATGTTATAAATATTTATCATTACTAGTATGGAGACATTCTTCCATTTTCTTCGTTTCTTGACAATGTGTCGAGTTGGAACCAAGTCTTATGCATTAAATAAATTTGAACAAATTTTCGAATTTTGCATTAAATGTGATGTAAAATCATTCATTTCATTGCATTTCAGGTTGGGATATTGCTGTAGCTCATGTAAGGATTTACTATTTCTTAACATATAACTAGTACCAAACATTAACATTCCAATGCAGTAAGCTAAAATTTAATAGAATCTAAAAGAAAGAGCCAATAGCTATCATTTGTCTAACACAACAATAACTAAAAGTCGACCAGTGACATTCATATTCAAGTATATAAAGTAAGTTAATGTTTAAATTGTACCCTGTGAATCTGAAAAAATTAATGGGACAGGTTCAAAATGTTCCAAATCTCCCCCATGAACATTTCTTTTTGTCAGGGTCTAACGGATTTAGAAGTATATTGAAGCATAAAATCTCTTTTTTTTTTAGTTGACTGTAGGACAGAAAGCCAGATTTACTGTTGGACCAGAGTATGCCTATGGGGACCAAGGCATACCAGGATATCCTTTTCATCAATCTAATTAAAATCAGCTGTTTGATCCGTTCCGCTACTCTCCTCTCTCTGAGAGTAGCGGAACGGATCAAACAGCTGATTTTAATTAGATTGTCCTTTTCATTTAATCTGTTTTAAACTCCAGTAGCTTGGCTAGTTTTTAATATCAATTTGTAATATGTCCCGTAACATACACTACTGTCCCTTTTCAGTCCAACCTTTATATGCTGTAGTTACATCGTTTAGTGCTCTGAAATACTTAGTACTAGGTATAATTGATGTTGGATGTTATGCATAGCTTAACACACACACAGTACAAACATTTTTTTCAGTACAAAGTATGTGATCATAATTTACATGGTTGGTCAGAGAATATCTATACATGGGAAAAAATTATCATTTCATCCTGAAAAAAAAAATGCACGGTTTGCCAAAGCACAGTATGTACAGCCAAAGCTGGATTGCATACTTTACACTGAATATAGGGACTCGTAAAGCTTACAACTCGTATCCCAATCCAAAATTTTCCCTCGAACTATCGCCATTATATGCAAAGTTTTTCATGAAAAAGTTGGTTTTTTTTACTTATTTTTGCTTCATAACTTATAACACCTAATTCTTTAAAATTCTTACAATCCTTAACTGTTGTTACAACTATACCTCCCAAGTCTATACTGGTGTTTGATGTAGAACTGATATCAATTTCATGATGAGACCATAAATGCATCTGCCACACCGCGAGGCCAAGAAATCTCCACGAACTCTGGACTGTGTTTTGTTTCTTTTTCAATAAATCTTTTTAAAACATGCTTGTTGATTGCAAAGTAAAAGACACTGTTCAAACCTACAGACCATATTCTTATATAAATTGGTTGAGGTAAAAAAAAAGAACGAATTAAAACGTGTATGAATGGTTTATACTTGTAACTTAGGGTTAAATAAGGTTTTATTATGGACATGTGGGGGCGAAATCGCCGAATGATATCTTAACAACTTGCATGGTATATGGTCAAATTATTGAAAATTGTCGTTAAGATATAGTTAACATGATGTTTTTACACAAGCACAAATAAATACAACATTTTAAGGTAACAAAAAATGTCAAAAGGTTGGATAACGTCACTTGGATCTATTTGTGATTGACATATTGTTCCCGAGGCACCTTGTTTTTAGTTGATCTCTCATAGGAAACAATAGATTCATTTAAGACACAGGTGATTGGTCCTAAGATATATCCCTGCTTTGTCATACAAGTTATAGGACTATCACTAAGGAGGGAGATATGTTGATCTTATCTGTGATCGCTTTGTGTTTTGTGCCTTCATTCCAACAGCAACAAGGATGGACCGGAAATAACGCCCAACCAACATGGCAACAAGGAGCCAATACACAACAAGTTCAGGCTCAACCTGTGCAACAGCAACCACAACAAAATTGGAACCAAGGACAACAGCCGGGTCAGACACAATGGGCTGGCCAGGCCCAACAAACTCAGCAGTGGTCTGGGCAACAAGGACAGGCACAAGCCTCTGCGCAAACAAACGCACAGAATGAGCAAGGATCTGGGGTAGGAGTTAGGATGCTGAGCATACGGGCGGGAGATGGTAAGTTTTATATATAGCAGACGATTCCATGGTTTTCATTTAAATCTTTAAAATAAATTGTTAAAAACATCATATTGTTGTTGGGTTTTTTTGTTTTCTTTTGCATTTTTTTACTTTTTCTTTAATCACTATAACAAAAAAAAAAAAACACTGAAGACAATATTAAAACATATCTTAGAAAAATATTGTTTTTCAAATTTTAAAAAAGTTTGAATTTCTTGATTGCTTATAACTTACTAGCTTTCAATATTTAATGTTTATTTCAATAAATTTATTCAATATAAGAACTTGTTTCAGTTTCTTTTTAGGTAAAACATTTCCTAGCATGGGACAAAACGTAACAGTACATTATACCGGTAAGTCATCCATGGGGTAAAATATCTATATTTTATTACATTTTTCCATTTGATCATCTTCGGCAAACATTTTTCTTCTCATATACAAATATTGATCATCAATTGTTTATTGTATCTTTTTACATAAATGACTATATTTTATTCTGTATTATGACATATTTATGTTCATGATGTTGTCCTTACATAAAACAATGCACGTCTAAATGCCTAACAGATTAGTGTAACGTAGAACAACAGAAAACGTATCAGATATTGAACGTCTTTTGCTACATTTTCTAGTATTTATAAGAAAGAACAATAATTTGTCATGTTTTATACCTATATTTCCGGATTTTAAAGTCGTTTTTCGATGTTTTTGTGTCCAAATACAAAAAAGTATGTTTTAAAATTGTTGTTTACAATTTAATGTGATGTTTTGAAGAAAAAATAATGTTTCACATGTATATGCTGACGATAACATTTTATAACCGACAACTTACCAAAATTTACACCCCCCCCCAAAAAAAAAGACTGAAGAAAAAAAACAGATCAAAGTAAGAAAACTCCTGTTTTAAGATATTTTCGGAGCACTTGGGCTCTCCTTTTTCGGCTGAATGGAGTTGTGTTATTGGGAGTCCCATAGTTTTTTCATTATGAACATTGAGATTGGAAAGGTAAATTTTGCTTTTTTTAAAATTCAATGGTTATTGAATTGTCTTCTTATTCTCTTTAAAGGTAAATTATATTCCACTGGCGAACAGTTTGATTCCTCCATAGAAAGGGGAAAACCCTTCACATTCACTCTGGGAGTGGGGCAGGTCATTAGAGGTAAGATTATAAATGACTGGATATGGGCGGTTCTCACGGGAGTAAGTGCCTTCAGGCCCCAGTTTCATAAACAACTCAAATTGAGTATTTCCACAAATCTCTCCTCATCTCAAATTTCAACACTTAGGTTAGGTTTTGAGTTTATGAAGGATTTGAGGAAATACTCATTTTGAGATGTTTTATGTCCGGGTTTTATGAAACCGGGGCCAGACCCTTACAAAATTTCAGATGATTATAAAATTTATTTGCATACCCCTCAATGATAATTGCTTGGATGGATATGATGCAAATGATAGAAGATACCGAGATGTGGATGAGCGTGTATGTCGATATTCTTGCTATATGTCTTTGCTTATTGTGATTTTATCATTTATGTAAATGTTCTCTATGTAATTTGTATACATATCATTGTAAATGTTATACTATTAATCTGTAAAAGAGGAAATAAAGTTATATATCTTGCATTGTCCCAGCAGCCTTCGTTGTGACCAATGCATGGTCGCTGCTCGGCTCGCCGTCTCACATTGGACCTAAATCAATGCAAGGGTAAGAAGTAAGAATGAAGAGTAAGTATTCCATTCACTATCTCATGTACCTTGAATGATGGATGATTGATTTGTTTTTCAGGATGGGACATTGCTGTCGCTCATGTAAGTAACTATTCAGTATTTCACATTCTTTGTACTATAATTTGAAAATACTAAGTTCGATTTTTGTTTGGTTTTACATTAATTTTTTTTTGCTTACTTTGGACACATGTTGCAAAAAAGTTAGCTTAGCTGGCTAAATGTCCTGAGATATGAATGTTACCACTCTGTTTTGGCAGTAGTTTATAAGCGGTAAGTGGGTTGAGTGGGAGTGGGTGTGTAAAGATGAGAATTTTTTTCATAAAATACTCCGAAAAAACTTCTGCATTTCGTGGATTTTTTTTTTCATAACTCAAATTGCTTCGATTCAATGTTATTCCATAAGCGCTCGATCTATCAATATTTCTGATATTGTTCAAATCCTCGAAAAAACTATCAAGCATATAAAAAAAATCTAGTATTTGTTCCAAACTCCCTATGATGTTTTTGCACCTTCCATTTAGACCGCTTCTTCATTCTTGAATAGAATTTATTTTCAAACGCAGAATAGTAAAAAATATAAACATGGAACAAAAAATGTTGAATATAAGTATTGGATGAATATATACTTTATCATTTCTTATCCATTTTAATATGTTTACATATGTCATATAGAAATGATGAATTAAAAGAAAAAGAAAATGATAGATGGATTTACAAAGTACTAGGTGCATAAATCTGTATTTTGGTTAAGTGCACTGAACATTTTTTCAGAGAATAAAACTATGTACAAGAAAGTAGTTTTGACTCATTCAGTTGAAATCCTTATTATAATGCTTTAAAATTCATTTATTTTACAACACTTTAATCAGATGTAAAAACCCCCAATGTTTTTTGTAGTTGACAGTAGGACAGAAAGCCAGATTTACTGTTGGACCAGAATATGCCTATGGGGACCAAGGAATACCAGGATATCCTTTTATAGTGTGCCATGTAACATGTTTGTAGAGATTTTTGTGGTGGTGGTGTTGTTTGGCTCTAGGGGCCAGCCAACATCATTAGACTTGGTTATAATTAGTGCGGCATGTGGGAGGGGACGCTGCACATTACTTTAAAAAAAATCTAATTGTTCCTGTCTATCCAAGACATAGGTTGCACTTATTCATAATCGGCATTTTGGGTTTTATTGTCCTATATGCTCTTCATATTCATGGTGTTTGGCAATTTCAATCTTTGGATTGAGCGCCTCTGATTAGCATTGAATAGACGAAATGCACGTCGGGTGTTGAAAAAATTATTGTCTGGAACTTTTTGGCAATTTTTATTTTAACATATTTAACTATAGTGTTAAAGCTTCTGGCATTAATACTGCTATAAATAAGCATTGGAAGCTAAACAACAGAAGTGTAGAAATAAAAATATGTAAAAAGAAGCAAAGGTGTACCAATCGATTGTCGTGAAGCCGAGAACTAAATTTTAAATTTTTTATTTTCTCAGAGAGGAGTTGAGACAAAATCAGCAGACAAAATCATCGCAAAAACATGAAAAAAACATGTATTACACCTTAACCGCTATAAGCAACATCAGCTGAAGTCAAAACAAACGAGAGAAATCGTGATCTCCGGAACAGTAAGCGGTCTCTGTCTGCTCGTATAGCACATATGCCACGTTGCCACCTATCGATTTCGTGTGGGTCAAATCCGGTAAAGAACGAAAATACTAACTGACACCTATGTAACGAAATGTGATTAAGGAAGTCTACGATTTTTTTGGTCTAGAAACGACTGTAATAAGTCCACTTCATATAAATGAAGAAAATGGTGCATAATTCGTACCCATTGGGATGACAATTGTTTGCTTAAAATACGTCCACCAAACTGGACAAATATGTTGTGGATAAGAAAGTTGGGCATATCTTTTATACGTTCTCATGAAAATTTGTTCTTTATACTAGACCCATGGGCGACAAAATAAGTCTTGTCATCAACTACTAGATACTAGTACTAGTATTTGTACCGGTGCATTTTCCGATCATTTTCGAAAAAAAAAAACGTATATTCAGCTGCTGTACATGTGTAAAACGATCCTGAAGTTGTACATGTGATATTAATTTGTATGGTATGGAGAAATGAAAAGTTAAAAGTGGAGAATGTCCATCAATTCTGAATATTTTAGAATTCACATTTGGTTGACATCATTTCTAGAGATCTAGAGTAACAACAACAATCTAAATTCTTCTGAATTCAACTGAGTGTTAAACCGGGAAACCATCCAGACGAAACAATTGAAATGCATGAAACAACATATCAGTTCAAAATTCCACTATAACCTCTGCTCAAGGCCTGCTTGTTGCATAATTTTTAAGAAAGGTGTCAAATAAGGCCTGCTTGTTGCATAATTTTTAAGAAAGGTGTCAAATAAGGCCTGCTTGTTGCATAATTTTAAAGAAAGTTGTCAAATAAGGCCTGCTTGTTGCATAATTTTAAAGAGAGGTGTCAAATAAGGCCTGCTTGTTGCATATTTTTATAGAGAGGTGTCAAATAAGCTTATAATGATGTTCAATAAGATTTTTTTTTGTGAAATTGTGTTTATTATTGTTGTATTGTTTCAAATTACATATATTATCCTTAACTGTTCCTACAACTATACCTCCAAAATCTATACTGGTGTTTGATGTAGAACTCTTGTCCATATCTTGAAACTGAAGGAATTAGAAAAGGACCATTAACCAGGGAACTGTTGGACAGCAAAGAAACTTGTAGATTTGTCATTGGTTTTGTTAAATAAACAAATTATGTTTTGTTATTTTTCTTTTGAAATCTTAGCCAGTAGATCTCCATTGTTGCACAAATAGGTACTGGTAACCAAAAATTTCTTATTTGAGTTGAATTCTGTCAAGTGCCCATTATAACACAGATGGGTCATACAGGGTGGTAAGTGTGGGTGGTGGAGGAAACCCGAGTACCCAGATAAAACCACCGACCTTGGGCAGATAGCTGACAAACCTAATAACATACAGGTGAGAAAATCTCATTTTTGGCTGGATTTCACTAGTGAAAATCCGGGTTTTAAAATGGTGAATGTTGGATGACAGGCGAGCGGGTAAAAACTTTCAATACAGTTCTCTCAGTAACTACTAATCGGGCCTCTTGATAATTGGTATGTAGCATCGGCATGGGCTCCCATAATGTGGGAATGGATTTCAGTTCTATCGCTCACTTACTTCCTGTTTACTGACTTAGTTAGTTTTTGACATTAATGTTCAATAATAGAAAATTTTCGTAACAGTTTTATTAGCAACTACTTATCACAGCCTCTTGATATTTGGTATGCAGCATAAGCATCAGCTCCAATAAAGTGGGATTTGATTAAAGGTCTGTCAATCACTTACTTCCTGTTAACTGACAGTTCAGTGATAGAAAATCTTCGTAACAGTTTTCTCAGCAACTACCGGTACTGATCACAGCATCTTGATATTTGGTATTTAGCATCAGCATGGGCTCCCATAGATCTGTCGCTCACCTACTTCCTGTTTAACAAAATCTGGCCATTTCAATCTTTGACCCATATTTGTGAATTACAAAGATACCAAGAGGGAATCCACTAGTGATTAACAGTGTTATTTAAACCAGTACCTTAACCCACTTGGCCACCCAGGCCACCAAATTATTATGTAGAAATCATTTGGTCACAAACAATATACCAAACTGAGGGTATATTTTAACACTGCTACACTTAATGAATTCTAACAAAGTTAGCAAGGGTCCCATCTCTTAAAATCTAAGTTTTTGTCAAAAATATTCTACAGATTTTCATGAAATGTTTATATGGGATTCCTCAAATGATACTTAATCATTTCGTAAAAGATTTCAAGTTGCAGCCTTTCCAAATAAAAATGTTGAGGGACAGATATACAGATAGACAAAGTTAAAACTATATGGATTTTGGTCCCTGTTGCAGGGCCTAGACATGCATTTACTGTCTCTCTGACACCAAAATTCTCAAACATGTTCAAATCAAATAATTCTCTGTTGGCACCAAAAACAACACTTGAATATAGTTATTTCATGTTTGCACTTTATGCACAATTAAAATGAATAAAATACAAATAAATCATTATTTCATAATGTGTCATTAAACAAAAGAAAAAAAGATACTGCTGGCAAAGCCAAAATAATGTAAAAATATATGACGGTGATTTTACTCATTGGTTTTTGTCTGTGGAAGTTTTATAGATTTTAACATGATTAACAAAATATTACCCTGCGCCATCTCAAATTTGAAAATAAATTTTTCAAATATTGTTTTTTATCTCATTTTCCGCAGAAGTGAAAAAGATTTTAATAACTAACAAATATCTTATCAAGGACTTTAGAATTAACTTCACCAATTTCAGGTTTTATACAACATTTATATTATCTTGTCATGTCTGTGTAAAAATTCAAGGTTTTGGGTGTCAGTGAGCTTTTAAGTGTAAATTAATAAATTTCCAATCTATAATGAAAATATTGTCTTAGACTCCTGTAGCTTTCAGTAAGCCAAAGTGAAAGTTCAAAATAAAGTTTAAACAAAATTATATAGACTTAGTCAATAAGCAATATTCTGACCAAAGCTATTTTTCTATCAAAAATGCAAATCAAAGCACATTTGATGTGCAACCATTCATGCTCTTTTACATTTCATTACCATGCTTTAACAACCCTGTTTGCATAAATATAAGCTCAGTTACATTCTTTAAATATTTCAAGGGAAACAACCCTGTTTAAATATATCACATGGTTTAACAACCTCAATATAAAAGCTAAGCTCTGATCATACATTTATACATATGCAAACTAACACTGAATAAATACATAGTACAAATTCAAAATAGCATCTCATAGGACATATATAAACAGTAAGTAGGTGTTCTTAACCTTTATATACTAGTAATCTGCTAGAAGTCACATTGGTCATATAAAAACAGGAAGTAGATGTTCTTTATGGTAATAAACTGCTAGAAGTCAATCAATTCAAATATTCTGTTATATGATTATTATTTTCTCATAGATTTTATAGTATTATTGGTGCTTTGTGTACATAATACAACCTTTTCATAATAATTCTTAATCTTATCTACCATATTCTAAAATACTCCACATGCTAGTATTCTAAAAACAAATTTGGTAATATAAAGAAGTTATTCAGTGTCATAAGTATGTATAAGAACATTGTTTTTATACATGTATTGTTCTAAAATAATTTTTTAGGAATTGGCTGCGATTAAAAAAAAATGTTTTCACAAACAAATATACATGATACATTCTTCAACATACATTTCAGGTTTTCCAATTGTTTTACTCAGTGTTTAAAACACAATAAAATGTCCGAAATTAAGCTGGTCAACATATATTGAATTGACAATACAATGCAATCAAACCAATATTACTATTACTCAATCCAGCAAATATATTACTGTATACATACATAATTGTACCTGTAAACACATACTGTTTATAAATGTGTTAAAATCATATACAGCTTACCAAAATTCAGTATACAATACAGTGACAGGAAAAGCAACCATTCTTGTCAATAATAAATAAAAAAACAAATACATGTATAAGCACTATAAAAAATGTTTTATAAAGGCTTAAAATATCAAGAATTGTTAATAGATATAAATACATGTAGCACTAAGCAAGAAAATAATTTGTCAAATCAGTCAGTGTGAAAGTTTTAAATTTCTGCCTGTCCCTCGGTCAGTTAATTAAAATGGTTTTGCTAGATCAAAAATGTTTTGCAAGACCTACAATGTATATAGTTTTTCTTTCTATTTTATCGAAAAATTTTGCTGCGCTTTGGTTCTTTGATGTAAAAAAGACTGCCTGACAAAATAAAAATTTGCCTGTTGGGACAGGTGAGTTCGAGCAGAATTGATGAAGACTGTAAGTGTCTTAAAGATAAACTAGTCCTTAGATGAGAATTAGAGGTGATTTAGTTTATTATGAACTCCATTTGTTTTTGAAACATTTCAACCGTAAACAACCAATAGTAATTGTGATCTATAATGACAAAATTAGATAATCAAAAACATATATAATGAAACAGTTACACAAAACAGAATTGTTGATACAAACTTTTTGTTTATAATCTTCCATTATTCATTTGCTGTATCTAACAGTTTTAACACTGAACACATTAGCGATAAGGATCTGCACTTGCTGTAATTGATATAATTGGTGATGAAGATGAGAATCACTTCCTCTTCCGGTGTACAACCATCAGCTTTTCTGAGATCAATGTGCTATACTTAAAAGTTCAACTTCAAATATTAAAGTTGAATTAGGTGGTATAGTATGAAAGTTAAGGAAAGTATTATTTTCATACAGTGATCATAAATAAACAAGACAAAAATGGTTTATTTATGCCTAATCAAACATACACAAAGGAAAGGGGAGATAACTTACAAGTATGTCATACCTTTCACAACCTTCTTAAAACTTCTGAAATTTTGATCTGTTATAGCTTTAATCAAAAAGTATGCAAAATGTCAGGACCCTTATGAGTATCATTTGTCAAAACCATTCTTTTGTCATATTTGCTCACTCTTTAAGCTTGAATTTACAATATATTTTTACACATATACTGCCTTTACCATCTTTTGTGTCTCTACAAGTTTCTACAACTTTAAATACTTGTTTTGAAATAAAAGGATATACTCCAGGGTAACCAACATTACCATATGCATAATCTGGAGAACAGGTCAATTTAGCCTTTTCTTTAACACTCATCTGTAAGCATAAAAAAATCCATAAAATTATTTCATGAAGAACAATTATTTTTTACTGCATCATAACACATCCACAAAGATAATATTGATTCTTAAATTTCATATCAAACCAAAAGCATAACATTTCAATGAATAAAAATTATGAAACTTGTTTGTGTGTTTGTTTTGGTAATAAGGTCCTTTTACACACACCTGGGCATTACATGGCAGTCAATTCTAATGGTGAAGTAAATCAGAGTCCAGAGAGAACCACTGGCCTTGCGTAGGTTACTGACTAACTACATACAGATGGATAAGTCCCATTTTTGTAGGTTAATGTTAAAGGGTTCCAACTTACTTAGAAAGCATGCTTTACTTGAGACTTGATCCTCTTAATCAAAAGTTTCATGGTACATCATTTTATAGACACAGGAGGCAATGTTACCTTATCTTACTGTTAATAGAAAATTATTCTGCAGGATTTGAATCATTTTAATTGAATGCATCCTTGAGGAACAAACAGTATTCCATGATCTTTTATCTAGTTCTTACTGATTGAAATTATATTCTAAATTTATTTCTTTATGGATTTAATATTCTAAAATAAGGTGTTTAGCATGTTTTGTATAGTTTGTGTTAATATTTCTGAGAAAAAAACATTGAAACCAAAATTCTAAATTTTATATATATATTAAATGATTGTAATCATGTCTAAAAGTTACCTTTCTGCAGTCAAAGGTATGAAGGTATGTATTTCATTTTTTCTAATCAGAGTACATAATTTTAGATCTCCAATGTGCTGGGTAATCTGTCTGCTATCCATAGTACAAATGACACTTGACTTATCAGTGTATTTTGTTTGGACCTGCATTAGGCAAGCTATTAAGATGGTCAGTAGACTGAATACTTAACAAATTAGAGATGCAAAATGCTGTGCTCAGATCAGTTGAGAAGTAAGATATGCCCTCTAAATTAAAAAGCAAGACCCAACTTCTACCTGGACTACCTGACTAATGATTTAAAATAGTGTGTTATTAAAACCAGTGCCTTAGACAGCTCAGCCACCCAGGACCCGGTCACTTACATGTATGAAAGGATGTGTTAAACACTTTTGTGTTGGAGAACACATCAAAGCTTTAAATTATTCGTTTAAATTTCAAAATTTTCTAAACCCTAAGGTTCTTCCTATCCAAGACATAGGTTGATCATCTTAGTAATAATTTGGTTCCCCAGTTTTGTATTTTAGGTTTTGTTGTTCTGTGCTCTTCATAACCATATTGGTTTGGCATTTTCAATATTTTTGGTAGAGCACCTCTGATGAGTCTTGAATAGACAAACGGGCGACAGGCGTAGCAAAATTTATTGTCTGGAACTTTGTTGTTATTTTTATTTAAAAAAGATAATCTACCTGAGCTACTCCTTCCTCCCAACCTGAAAATGAAAAAAAATGATTACCAATGATTGTAAACAAGAGTGGCAAGGGTTTAGTTAACATACTTGAAACTTCAAGTTGACAGTTAACCTGACATACATGTATCATGTCTCAATGTGTCACTTGACACAAATTTTATAATTTATTTTGAAATGCCTGTACATGTGAGAACAATTGTGATTTTCAGTTTTCCATTTTGTCTTTTCTTACTTCACACTTGATGATTGACCACCCCAGTTCTGATAGTGTTTATTACCTTTATCTCTAAGATTTTTGCATTTCTTTTTTCTTTCTTAATTTTTTTGCCATGTCTTGAATTATTTTCCATTTTTTTAAAACTCACATCCAATTTTTATTTCTTTACCATTCTAAATGTTAAAAGCCTAAATAATAAACACCTTTTCTGGATAGTAAAGGAACATTGTGAAGAAAATAGTTAGATAATTATTGTTGTATAATTAAAACAATAGGCCCCCAGGATCCCAAATCACTCACCTGGTCCTTAAGCTATATGGGCTCTTCTATAAACTATTACATGTATCCTTACGGTGGGTATTCTGACAACTTTGACTCAATGGAGACTTTTGTAGAGCTGAAGTTTTAATGCAGTATAAGCAAGCTTTTCTTTATCTACAATAGTTTTCATTCTATAGGGCAAAAACACTATTTTTTACCTTTAAAGGATCATAACCCCTATAACGGGTCATTTGACATCTTTAACCTAAAGGAGACTTTTATAGAGCTCAATGAACTGAAGGTTTAAGCAAGCAACAGCTTTTCTCTACCAGCAATAGTTTTTCTTCTATAGAGCAATAACATGGAAAAAACACTATTTTTTTACTTTTAGAGGGCCATAACCTCTATAGAGGTTACTTTTAGAGGGCCATAACCTCTATAGAGGTCATCTGGCAGCTTTGACCCAATGGAGACTTTTGTAGAGCTAAATGAGCTGAAGGTTTAAACAACCAATAATTTTTCTCTATCTACTATAGTTTTCATTCTTTAGGCCAAAAACATGAAACTAGATGGAGCCTTCCCCGGAAGGCATATTTCGCCTTCGTATCTATGTTTGTTTGCCAAACAGGAAGTGGTTAATTTTGGGGCATTAAATGGCCTTACACCTTATAGTACTATGTGATGAAGCTACATACCGAATATCAAGAGGCTGTGGCATGTAGTTGCCTGAAAAACTGTGACGAAAATTTGGCATCTATGTCCATTATATATAAAACGTTAAGTATTCGTCAAACAGGAAGTAGTTTTTTTCTCAGGCATAAAATCGCTTTACACCTTTTTGTACTATGTGATAAAGCTACTTACCAAATATCAAGAGGCTGTGGCATGTAGTTGCCTGGAAAACTGCGACGGAAATTTTTGTGACGCGGCAGGATGCAGGACGACAACGCAGGACAACAGATAGTGCCAAAGTAACCCCTATATGTCGCTTCTGCAACACGTTGCAGGCGACATAAAAACTCCATTTTTAGCCTTTAAGGAGCCATAACCTCTATAGGAAGTCATCTAGCAACTTTGACCCAATGCATCAGATTCTATTTGTCTCTTATACTTTCTGATTTACAAGCCAATATCAATATAGACTCCACTGGTCTATTTTTAGTAAAAACAGTCATGTTTTTTGACGGATCAAAAATTAAAACACAACATTTTGTGCAGGACACCCTCATGATCAATTATACCAAGTTTCATTAGATCCTGTTCGGTAGTTAAAGAGGAGAAGATTGAATTTTGAAAAATTGTTAACGGATGACGATGGCGACGATGGCCGCCAAGTGATGGCAATAGCTCACATGGATTTTGGTCCACGTGAGCTAAAAATACATTACTTCTGTCTAATCAAACACTCCAAACCTTTGATAACATCTCCATTTCCTAATTTAAATTTAAATGGTTGGCCTCTGTCTTTTGAAGAATCAAACTTTTGACCATTTGTAAGAAAACCTACAAAACAAAAATACAATATAACAGTTCATTGTTTAAATTAATTTCAGACTTCTACTTGTGAGCTTTTTTCAGCAAAAAAAAAAAAAAACAAAAAAACCCAAACATCTCCCCTTAAAATCAAACCTAAAACCAAAACTTGCACTTTTAAGTACTTTGATATTTGAGTGTTAAGATGTTGCAATTCTGATAATGACCAATGAATAAAAGAGTTATTTTATACTACCTGTACATGTATATTTTCATGGACGATTTAGTACATTAAAAACATCTTATACCACAAAAATACCCTTAAAAAAAATGGGTTTTTTTTCTATTTTTATATCAGGTTTTATGGAAAGCATACTGCTACAAACCTTCATAGTGAACTACAACTGTTTGACCTTTCTTTGGCATTTCTCCTAAAAAGATATAATATACATGTATATGTGCTGTATATACAAACATGCCAAAAAAAAATATTGTGTAATGTAAAGCTTTACATAATATATAGGAAAGAGTAAAAAAATCTCATATTATGAGATTTTTTTTACCTAATTAAAAGCTTTAATTTTTTTATGATTATGCATGTATATTTATCAAAAATTGTTGACAATGTAGACAAGGAATACTGCGAGCAAGATTACTAAACTTTTAAAGGAGCATTATATTGGACTTTATTTGCCCCCCTAATTTGCCTAAATTAGCTTTTCTTGTGGGTCACATGTGCGTTTAATAACGTTCAAAATTTGTATAGAAAAAAGCGTTAAAAAGACGCCGAAAGTTTGGGAAAGCAAGCGCGTGCTAAATTGGACGTTGAAGGAAAATTTAGCTCATAGTACAACTAAAATATTGACATTTCTACCATTATGGCTCCCTTCTGGAGCGTATTAAAATCTGTCAAGTAGTTCAGTAGGAGTTGAGCTTTGTTTGAGGGGGGATATAATACATGTAGTTGATTAGCCGCCAAATGTAATTGGTTTGGAAAATACAACTGCACATCAGATCCCAGGATCTCTTAATATTTGAATGTAGCTGCGGCCTGCAGTGTGTGACTGTAATGTAGACAGGGTTCCCACTATTTTTTTTTACACAAAATTCAAGGGTTTTTCATGGACTTGAAATCAGCAGGAAAAAGTAACACATAAACCCCCAAGTTATTTCGATCAAATGTCAATGATCAAAATTGTAAATAGAATGGATTTTTTTGTATCTACGCAAGCTTATCTTTCTCATATATCTAAATTCTAAGATTTTACAACCACAAAACTAGAGACATGTATGTGGTAACTATCAGTGTGCCCATGAATTTTAAGTTAGTACGATCCCGAAGGGAGCGATAAAGGTAGAAATGTCAATATTTTAGTTGTACTTTGAGATGAATTTTCCTTCAACGTCTGGTTTTGCAGGCTTGTTTTCCCAAACTTTCAGCGTCTTTTTAAAACTTTTTCCTTTGAAAATTTCTGACGTCATTATGCGCACAAGTGACCCACAACTTGTGGTGACCTCCCTACCACAACAAGAAAAGCTAGTTTGGGGCTCCCGCAGGGTACCCCCCTCAGGTCGCAAGGTCGCTTTTAAAAGGGGTCTGAGGTCGCAAGGTCGCATTTAAAAGGCATATTTTGGCGGAGGTCGCAGGTCGTTTTTTGGCATAGGTCGATTTTATGAAGTGTAGGTCGGAAGTCGCCCTTAAAAAGCCCTCAGGTCGCAGGTCGTTTTTAACCCTGCGGGAGCCACTAGTTTGGTTTTATTTTTTATTTTTGAACATGAACATGAATTTTTTGCCTTTAAACTTGTTTAGAATTGATTTTAGCTTATAAAATATTCATTGAAGCTTCGGGGCGTAACAGGTTAAACCTTCATTTGAAAAATTATCATGAAATTTTATGACTGACTCAGGCATCATTGCATTTTTAATCAATTAATGGCTTAAAATATAATCTTTTAAGTGCCGAGATGAACTTTACCATCTCCATTTTGAATGACTTCTTTAGTTACACCCATTGTAGCTGACACAGTGTCAAGCAAAGCTTGGCAAACGATGCAGACGATCCAGTCGTAATCTTTCCCCGACCCTCACCCTGTTGATTTTTTTGTTACTTCCGGTTCCTGTCCACATGCGCGTGGTTTAATTTAGTGCGCGAACAGCAAACCGAATGTAAACAAACATAAAACTACAACATTCTCCTCAATAATTGTTTAAAAGGTATCTGGTTTGTCAAATTTCATCAATTCCACAATTTATTTGATTGCTTTGCTAAAGTTGAAGTTTTTAAATAATTACGTTTGAACCTGCACTGCACTAGCTCCCTACACTCAAATTTCAATTTTGCCACTGAATCTTTTTGCTTTTAATGACTGTATTAATCAGAAATTACTGTTTTGTTAAGGTGAATTAAAGGATCATCCCTTAATCAGAACCAAAAGAAATTCTTATTGTAAAAGCATCTTACAGCATACATTTAGACAGCACGGTGGTCAAGAGATTAAGGCACTGGACGGTGGTGCCTAAAATGTGTAACCAGGCAGTACCCGTACCCGTACCCAGGTTGTTAAAAATTTTACATATTCGCTTCGATTGTAACGAAAACGAAGTCAATCATTGTAATATTTGATGTATGCCGTTTAAATATGACATTGAATGATTTCATATCTTAAAACTTTAAAATTAACATTCATATTTTGAAGTAAATCATGTTTTTACTCGATACCGTCATTGAAAATTTACCCGTACCCGATGACACACAGGGCCTTTTCTAATCAAATGAGAAAAAGATTTGTTTTAAAAATGAATTAAAAGTTACAAAAATATAAAAGCAGTAAGTGGATGAACGATTTATTTAAAATCAATTACCATCTTTTTCACAATTTCACTTTAAACCGAGGGACCTATCACGATTTTATCCAATGTTTACAAATTACCCGTACCCGGTGAAAATCCGGGCCAAAGTTTGGATAATTTTGGAGCGTACAAAATAAGTTAAAACAGAATCATTTAAGAGTCAATTTACAAAACAATCGTTACAAATATGAAATACAACATTAAACAATTACAATGTATCCAATTTACGATGAAGTATAATTTTAAAGAAGTTTAAAGTTATCATTTCTTTGGCACATTCGTCATGGTGTAAACTTCCGGTTACACATTTTAGGCACCGAAATTTTATAACATCATTGATTTTGGAAAATTAGAATAAAGATTTGAAAAACAAATGGTACCAGTTCATTGAATAACTTATTAGAAATCTCCATGTGCAATTTCAAAAAGTTTTATTGCGTTTTCGCTCATAACGAGTCAAATTTGAAAACAGGTGCGGGTACGGGTAAATAAGCCAAAAATGGTACGGGTTACACATTTTAGGCACCACCCACTGGACTTAAAATCAAAGGTCGATACCTCTGTGGGTTCGAGCCCCACATGTGTCAATGTTTCCAGGCACCTACCATTGCTGTTTGCTTTCATTGATTTTCTAGCTGGATTATCAGGGTTTCCTCTGGTGGGGCCTAAAATGTGTAACACGTACATGTACCCGTACCCAGTGTGGTAAAAATTTCACATATTAGCTTCGACTGTCATGACTGTAGAAAAAACTATGTCAATCATTATGATATTTGACAAGACCCTTTTAAAAATGATATTGAATGTTAAAATGCTTCTTAACATCAAAACTTACATTCATATTTTGATATATCTTATCTTTTTACTCCATACCTATATTTAAAATTTACCCTTTTCTGATGACAAACTGGGTCATTACTTGTCAAATAAGGAACTAATTGGGTTTAAACATGACTTAAAAGTTACAAAAATATATCAGCAATTAGTGTATGAAAGTTTTATTTAAAAATAATAACAATCTGTTTCACAGTTTCACTTTATACAGAGGGACCTATGGCGATTTGATCGAATGCATACATATTGTCCATACCTGTTAAAATCCGAGACAAAGATTTGATAACTTCGAATGTAAAAAAATATGTTGAAACAGATTCATAAAAGAGTCAATTTATAAAAGTTTGTTACAAACATTTAATATATCATTAATCAATTTAAAGAAACCAATTTATGATTAAAAGTAAAATATAAAAGAAGATACAAGTTATCATTTCTTTGGCACCTTCATCTTGGTGTAATCTTCTGGTTACATATTTTAGGCACCAAAATTTTCTAACTTCATTGATTGTCGAAACTTTGAATAACGATTGGTAAAACAAATGAGTCCAGTTCATTGAATATCTTATAAATTCTTCGTATGCAATATCAGAAAGTTTCATCATGTTTTCAAAAACTATAGATCGCTTCATTGGGGGAAGCTGCCATCTTGTTAAGTCTATGACTAGATGAAATATTTTTTATTTGTATTTATTTATAACAGATGAAGTATCAGGAGTTCAATCTTTTATTGCTCAGTCAATTAATAATTGAAGTCCAGACAAGTGAGATTTATAATAAACTGTTGTTCAAGGTAGCCAAAAAACGTCACCTATGACTATGACATTGAAAAAAAATGCCCCTCTTAAATATAATTCATCTTTAAATTTCAGGTATGACTTTTTGTTTTTTTAGATAAAATGGCTGATGATTTTGATCAAACACAAGCAATATTTTTGGATGAATTTGACCAACAAACTGATGAAGAGATCGACCCTGAAAATAAAACACCAGTAAGTTTCTTAAAAAGCCTAGGCCTTGCAAGAGAAAATTTTGCGTTTTGTTCATAAAAACTTTGAGAGAAAATACTAGACATTACCAAACAGTAAAACAACATATTCATAAAGAACCTAGCAATGAAAGATTTTGTTTTATTTTTGGAAATTTACAAACATGTACATGTATCTATCAATTACTAAATGTGAAACAAAGAGACCTGCAATACGTTTTTTATGTAAATTGTAACTAACATGTTTGCTTTAACATATTTTTAGGTTGCTTACTTGAAAGTGTCCTGCCAGAGAGGGTTTCCAGAACAAGTATTCTCATTGTATGAAGGTAATTCACTTTTATTTTTGTTTTGAATTGAATAATTATGTTTTGTCAATATGGTAAAAAAGACCACGAAAATTCCAAAAGCTTTGAATGCACACAGTTGAGCAAGCTATGAAATTGAAATACATGTATACTGGTGTTTAGAAAAAATCGTGAAACTTATCATTTGAATTCTTACATTGAACTGAAAATAAGTAAGGAGGGGAAAATGTCCAACTGAAAATCATCAATTGAAACATTCATTCTTGTACATTTTATAGTAGGTTATGCTACATTAAGAAAAAGAATACCCCTTATTTTATTTTTATACTTCAATAAGAAATTTGTGTAAAATTTAATCATATTATACAAGAGCTCAAGGTTACTTTTTTTGGTTTTACAGGATCCAATGTTATAGGAAGGCATGAAGAATCTTGCAATGTGTGCATTCCCTTGAAGGTAATTGTTTTGGAACCAATAATATCAAATTATCACATAATATCTTCATTATTTGTTTGCTGTAACTGACTTTACAGCTACTACAATCACAGCTTTTATATATCCGTAATTTGGTTCATGTTGTTCTTGGGAACAAAAAGTGAGAAGCTCAAATAATCTTTCTAGTGCTAGATTATAATTTTATTTTGCAGGCTTTGTCCAGAGAACATGCTTGTATTGAAATAAAAGGAGATTCATTTCTCATCTATGACAAAAACAGCAGAAACAAAACCAAAAGAAACAAGGTATACATATGCTTAAAATTACCAATGATGACATGTTTTTCAGGTTGAAATTTTAATATTGGTTCATTTTATACGAGGCTTGTTTAGGGTATATTGTGTTATCATATAGGGAATAAGCACATATCTTTATTATGAATATGGGATATCTGAGGAAATTTTTTTGGAATATGGGACATTTATATCCATTTTATTTACAGGGAAATGGGATATTGTAAAAACACTTTTTTGATTTTGGGATATTCTATGAAAAATTTACTGGGCTATGGGATATTGGTAGTCCCCTAAAAAGGCCCTATTTATAATCTTTTCAAGTCTAAATAATTTAAAAATTCTAACAGTGGGCTTTACTTGCTTTACCCACTTTTAAAATATGCAGCATAAATGATTTTCACAAAGTCCCTCCATGTCCTATGTTCCAATAAGTTATTTATTTTTGGAGCACAAATGATTTTGAATTTAAGACAAGTGGCATTGAAGAAATTGTTTTGCCACTTTCATTGAAAAGCTTGTTTTTTATATGAGGTACATTTATCTTATATTTTAATTTTATAGATAATTTTTTTTTCAGCTATATCTTAGTCCAGATGTTCGATATGAGTTAAAACATGGCGATACCTTAACGTTTGGGGATGTTGTTGCAAAATTTACAATGGCAAATCAGGTAAAACTAATATTTGGGGGATTTTAAGAAATTTGCTACTTTTCTCTTAAGATATCAAATTTTAGCCATTTAAGGAGGGCACCAGGAATTCAAAATGTTTTTTTTTCTGACATCAAATTTTATTATGATGAAAACTACTTGATGGGTACTGGGTTTAAGAAAGAAGGTTAGAATAAGACAAAATTACATTACATGAGATATTACTTTTATCTTCGTCTACAGAAAGTGATCAGAAATAAATGTTGTGTTAAATGTTTGAAGATAAAAAGTGTAGAATCAGTTTACACAACTCCACCATCATAAACTGGTGGAAATTAAAAAAAAACTACAATAGAAAACAACCAACAGCCTTCAATGTGACCAGTGATATCTGCTTACCATGTTTCAATTTAAGGTTTTATTTTCAGGATGATGGTGGCTCAGAAACAGGTTCTGAATCTGAGTTTCAGACAGCTAATGATAAAGATGTAACACTGGACCTAGAAGAAGAGGAATACGACAGTGATAACAGTGTGGATTTGTTACAACCAACACAGGTGAGATCTGTTATTTGGGGGTTAGGTAGAGAGGGGGATCTTAAGCAGAGTTTCAGACAGCTAATGATAAAGACATATCACTTGACTTGGAAAAAGAGGAATACGACAGTGACAACAGTGTGAATTCGTTACAACCAACACAGGTGAGATCTAGGTGAAGGCGGATTGGGGTGTCAGATTCAGCGATAAAGAGTAAAAAATTGCCAGTGATTAAAGAGAAGCAATTATTTTTAAATCAACAAGATGTCAGTTAAAAGTGCATCATATTTTTGAAAATCAAATGCTATAGATATTTGACTCAAGTTATGTTTTAACAAACTAATTTTGTATATTTTAGGCTTATCCTAATCACAATCAAAGAAATGCAGTAGGAAAATCCCTCTTAGCTGATGACTCTATTGTGGAGAAAGGTAATTTATAAAAAGCACATCATTGATATAGGAAAAAAAATAGAAAAAAATATTTAATTTTTTTGACATTGATTACTTTCTACATGATTGAAAACTCTGATCAGTTTATGATTGTATAAAATATTTAAGATAACAATTTTTTTTAGTTATTTCAATTGCTTTGATTGACTGTGTTTTAAAACTGTTGATAACTCAAATAATCTGTAATTGTTGATCTGAGCTATAACATGTTGATTTTATGTAAAAATGAATTATGAGTTAAAAAAAAATACATTTTTGTTTAGCAAAAAAGATTTTTTTTCAGAAACCACAGTCTTGGTAACAGAAACTCCAGCACCAAGAAGGCAAAAAAGTAATTATGTAGCAGTAGTATTTCACACTTCAGTTTTATAGAATCAACTTGTATATCAAAACACACAAAGAGGCATAGTGGATTGATGTCTGTGATGGTTTCTAGAGGGAGTTTTGTAATCACAGAATAAACAAGAATATGTCCACAAAACATGATGCCCTGACTCACTAAATGCCTTTTGCAATAATTGTATCATGAAGTTGTAGTGAGAGCTGTTTTGTGTATTCTAGGATTTTTTGGTTTGTTTGTAATCTAATGTGTATGTTATACCGAAAACTTAATAAACCTATAGGGCTAACTATTTGACCTTCTATTTACTATTGAAGGTTGGATATACAAATTGAATAGCTTTTCAGTGCAATAGAATAAGAAACAACTCTAATTCCTGAAAAAAACAAGAATTATTTATGATCTTTACAAACAAATCTTAAGAATAATTGGGTATTCAGTAACCTTTCATTAGTGTTAATGGTTTTCTATCTCTTCACAGTAACAACTGGTCCTGTTATTGAAGAATAATAGGGTATTCAGTAACCTTTCATTAGTGTTAATGGTTTTCTATCTCTTTGCAATAACAACTGGTCCTGTTATTGAAGAATAATAGGGTATTCAGTAACCTTTCATTAGTGTTAATGGTTTTCTATCTCTTTGCAGTAACAACTGGTCCTGTTATTGAAGAATAATAGGGTATTCAGTAACCTTTCATTAGTGTTAATGGTTTTCTATCTCTTTGCAGTAACAACTGGTCCTGTTATTGAAGAATAATAGGGTATTCAGTAACCTTTCATTAGTGTTAATGGTTTTCTATCTCTTTGTAGTAACAACTGGTCCTGTTATTGAAGAATCAGGTTCCGAAACAGAAGACGAAGATGCAGTTAAAAACCCACAAACCCTTGTTATGGGAGGTTTGTTCTTAAAAAAATCCTATCTTAATAGCCTGTTATAAAACATGTTGGCTATTCCATAGTTGATCAGTTAGGGGGGGGGGGGGGGGTACAAAGACACTTTTTATACGACCGCAAAAAATTTGTGGTCGTATAATGTTATGGCGATGTCGTCTGCGTCTGCGTCGTCTGGGGACATTTGGTTTCCGTGCGATAACTTGAGGAAATATTGACCGATTGTTATGAAATTTTGATATGATGTTTCTATTCACTAAAGGAAGGTTGGTATTGCATTTGGGGTTTCTGGTCCCTATGGTTTTAGAAAAAGGGCCAAAAGGGGCTAAAATGGTTGTTGTGACAAAACTTCTGTAGAATGTTTATTTTTTATCTGATTTTGATCATTCTTTTTTAATTTAATTCCTCATTAAATTCTGTCAACTAAATGTGTCATTGGTTTTGATATATATTCCACCGTAACATTGCTACAGGGGGTCAAAAAGGGGCCACACCCAAAAATTCAACTTTTTTATTTGTGGTCCGATTTTGAAAATCTTTTTTTCATTGGAATCCTTGTGAAAATCCCTGCCTGCATTTTTCAATCAGATTTGCAATATCTCTAACCATTTTTGAGAAATTAGGGGTCAAAGGGGTAAAATCGCCATTTTTATTTAAAGTTTGTCCATGTAAATAAATTAAGCTGTAGTGGACCAGACAATTGTTGTGAAGTTTTAATTTGAAGGTTTTATCCACTGAAGGAAGGTTGGTACTGTATTTTGGGTTTGTGGCCCCTACCGTTATAGAAAAAAAGGACCGAAAGGGGCTAAAATGGGTGCAATAACAAAACTTGTAGAAATTTTATTATTCATTCAGTTTTGAAAATTCTTTTTTCGTTGAATTGCTCATTGAATTCTGTCAACTTAATGTGTCAATGGTTTTAAAATATATTGCAGCTTTACATTGCTACAGGGGGCCATAGACATGCCACGCCCATAAAATCAACTTTTTATTTTTGGTCTGATTTTCAAAAAAAAAAAATTCATTTGAATCCTTGTGAAAATCCCTGCCCGTATTTTTCAATCAGATTTGCAATAATTCCTACTGTTTTTTAAAAAAATAGGGGTCCAAAAGGACCAAATATGTCAATTTATATAAGACCTTTTCAATAAGATGTTGATGTGAATATATATGTGTCAAATATGCATTTTTAAGTCCACCACAGGGTGCATGTGTCAAAAATCTTTATTAGTCCACCATGGGCTGCATGGGACCAAAGCAATAGACTATCCATATTGGGCCTTCAACGTACAGGGCTCAACATGTTGCAGTCGTATCATGCTGCGCTCGGTGTAGCTTTTTTTTCCAGACCTCACGACCCACAAAAATTTATATAAAATTTATAATTGCAAATAATAGAAGTACATCCCCCATCAAAAAATATATAAAGTGTCTTCGGTCCCCCCATTTAATTAATGGAATAGCCCTGTCCATAACTACTGTTTCACAAACTTTTAAAAACAAGCATTTACAGTAATGTTTAGTTAGGTCCTTAATACATAAAAAAATGCACACTCAATCAACAGGTCCTGAATCATATAAAATAGACAATAAAATATTCATGAGATTTTATAAATAAACCAGATCTGTAAACCCATTTAACATCCAGATTCAAATTTATTCCCCATAGACAATAATGCGACGTGTAATAAAATATAGATGACTCTAAATCCAGTATTAAAAAAGAAAATTAAATATCTGTTTATCAATGTATTATCTGACAATATTTTATGAAAGAGATATGATAGGGACCACGTTTTAGTGGGGCACTTATAAACTTGTTTACTCAATGTTATTGAAAATTTAGATTATTATAAAGATAGAATTGTTTGTTTTTCAGAGGAAGCACCAGAAACAGTAGACCCTGCAATGATGTATGCACAGACACAAGCTTATTCTGGAGATGGGGATGATGGAGGTATAGGGCATTGATTATGATATCCTACAATATTTCGTTTTATGTCTCTTTGTCTATCTGTCGAGAATCCTAAATAATTATACCCCCCTCCCTTTTAAAGAAGAGTGGGTACATTGGTTTACCTCTGTTCGTCTGTCTACAACATAACTTTCATAAGAGTTTTCAGAGCAACTACAAATCACAGTGGCTTGAAATTTGGTATGTTGCTTCAGTGTGAGGTTCTTTATCGTGAGTACTGAAATTAGATCTGATCTTCTAAGAAGAGGATTGTATACTGGTTTACCTCTGTCCCTCCATCTGCAACATAACTTTCATAAGAGTTTTCTGAGCAACTACAAATCATAGTGGCTTGAAATTTGGTATATGGCTTCAGTATGAGGTTCTTTATTGCAAGTATTGAAATTAGATCTGTCACTTATCTACTTTTTATTTACAGCCTTAGTCAATTATCAAGATTTCTGGTCAATTGTTGAAAATTTTTGTAACCGTTTTCACCGTCACTTTTCATCACAGGAACTTAATATTTAGTAAATGAGTTCAGTATGAGGTCTTTTATTGCAATTATCGAAATAAGGTCTGTCAGATATCTACTTCCTGTTTACTGACATAGTTAATTTTGGTGTTAGCTGGGGTATACTGAGTGAGAAGTAGCTCACGGATTCCTTTTTATACGACCGCAAAATTTTTGCGATCATATAATGTTATGGCGATGTCGTCGTCTGGGGACATTTGGTTTCCGTGCGATAACTTGAGTAAATATTGACCAATTGTTATGAAATTTTGATATGATGTTTGTAACCACTAGAGGAAGGTTCCTATTGTATTTGGGTTTGGTGGCCCTTACCGTTTTGGAAAAAAAGGGCCAAAAGGGGCTAAAACGGGTGTATTGACAAAACTGTTGTAGAATGTTTATTATTCATTTGATTTTGAAAATTCTTTTTTTATTGAATTCCTCATTAAATTCTGTCAACAAAATGTGTCAATGGTTTTGATGTATATTGAACTGTTACATTGCTACAGGGGGCCAAAGACAGGCCACACCCAAAAAATCAACTTTTTTATTTGTGGTCCAATTTTCAAAATCTTTTTTTTAAATTGAAATCCTTGTGAAAATCCCTGCCTGCATTTTTCAATCAGATTTGCAATATCTTTTACTGTTTTTTCAGATATAAGGGGTCGACAGGGCAAAAAACGCCATTTTTAAAAGTTGGTCAAGGCAAATAGTTTTACACAAGTATTTAGCTGTAGTGGGCCAGCCAATTGTTATGAAGTTTAAATATTATGATTATATACACCGAAGGAAGCTTTTTATTGCATTTTGGGTTTATGGTCCTAACCTTTTTTAAAAAAAGGGACAAAAGGGGCTTAATCGTGTCAAAAATGTCAATGAATATATTTTTTTCTATTAAATGTTATTGTAAATATATATGTGTCAAATATGCATTTCAAAGTCCACCATAGGATGCATGTATAAAAAAAGCTTTGTAAGTCCATCATGGACTGCATGTGACCAAAGCAATAGACTATCCATATTAGGCCTCCAATGCACAGGGTTCAACTTGTTGGGGTGGTATCATGCTGCGCTCGGCGTAGCTTTTTCTATATTTAATGGAGCAGCATTTTAGTTTTGTGATTGAAGTTGAAATCTTTAAGTTATAAATATACATATCAAATGATAAACATGTACTAACAATAAGTAATTCAAACTTTACACAACAATTGTGGTAGATTATTTGAATGTTTCCTGTTAAACAGTTACTCAGCTATAACTTATCACAGCCCTTTGATATTTGATGGAATAAGAAATACAATATCAGCATGGGGTAACATAACCTTGAATTCAATTTCAAGTCTGTCACTTACCTATTTCTTCATCAACAAAATTGTCATTTTTGACTTTGACGGATATTTTTTGTAAAATAGTATAATACAATGTACAATTTATGGTTTTTAAGAAAATTTTGTTCATAAGAAGGTCCTACATTGTGAAATTGAATAGAATCAATCTTAGATTAATATGTGTTAACATGTACCAATGCATGTGTTATATACCTATCGTTTCTATTTTGTAGATGAGACGGATAATGAAGAAAGGATATTAGCAGAACCAACACAGGCTTTCCCTGATTTGTCCTCTATGTAAGAATTTATACCTTATATAGGGTTCAGAATTTTAACCAAGGGAAACTCTGGTACCCAAAATATGTAGTTTACTTGGGGCAGAACAAGAACGTCCTTGGTAGTGTTTTATAGATGCACATCTTTAGAAGCAAGAAAATGCATTTTCCTTTGCTTTATTTCATCATGGCGATCACGTGAGTTGATAGACAATTGATATTACGTGTGTTATAATAAACTACATGTATATATATGAAAATTGATGATTTTTTTCTCAAATTCCTTTTGGTCCAGCAATTGATTATTGAAATTGATCTTAAGAAATTGTTTTGAAATTGTGAAAACATATCCAAAAATTGTAGATCTTTATCTTAACACATTTTTATTAACAGACAGAAAGATGAACCTACCCAGACTTTTGTGGCTGAAAGTGAAAGTGAGGATGAGGGTTCTAAAAAGGTAACCATGACAACATTGGTATTGATACTAAAATACAATTGGGGAAAAGGTTTGACCTTGTTCCTAGTTAAGCCACTTTGATAGTTTTCATTGGTATTTTGGAGGAATGGGAGTTCAGGTTTGATTTTTATACGACCACAAAATTTTTGCGATCGTATAATGGTATGGCGATGTCGTCGTTGTTGTTGTCTTTGTCGTGGTCGTTGTCTGGGGACATTTGGTTTCCGTGCGATAACTTGAGTAAATATTGACCGATTGTTATGAAATTTTTATAACCACTAGAGGAAGGTTCCTATCGTATTTGGGGTTGGTGGCCCTTACCGTTTTGGAAAAATGGCAAAAAATGGCTAAAATGGGTGTATTGACAAAACTGTTGTAGAATGTTTATTATTCATTTGATTTTTAAAATTCTTTTTTTATTGAACTCCTTATTAAATTCTGTCAACAAAATGTGTCAATGGTTTTGATGTATATTGAACCGTTACATTGCTACAGGGGGCAAAGACGGGCCACACCCAAAAAATCAACTTCAAAATCTTTTTTTCATTGGAATTCTTGTGAAAATCCCTGCCTGCATATTTCAATCAGATTTGAAATATCTCTTACTGTTTTTGAGATGTAAGGGGTTGAAGGGGCAAAAAACACCATTTTTAAAAGTTGGTCAAGGCAAATGGTTTTACACAAGAAATTTAACTGTAGTGGGCCAGCCAATTGTTATGAAGTTTAAATATGATGATTATATACACTGAAGGAAGCTTTTTATTGCATTTGGGGTTTGTGGTCCTAACCTTTTTTTAAAAAAGGACCAAAAGGGGCTTAATCGTGTTAAAAATGTCAATGAATATAGAAATAATTTTTTTTCTATAAAATGTTTTTGTAAATATATATGTGTCAAATATGCATTTTAAAGTCCCCCATAGGTTGCATGTGTAAAAAAGCTTTGTAAGTCCACCATGGGCTGCATGTGACCAAAGCAATAGACTATCCATATTAGGCCTCCAATGTACAGGGTTCAACTTGTTGCAGTCGTATCATGCTGCGCTCGGCGTAGCTTTTTATTAGCTCACCTGGACCGAAGGTCCATGTGAGCTATTACCATCACTTGGCGTCCGTCGTCGTCGTCGTCTGTCGTCGTCGTCGTCTGTTAACAATTTTTCAAAAATCTTCTCCTCTGAAACTACCAAACAGAATTTAATGAAACTTGGTATGAATGATCCTTAGGGTGTCCTGCACCAAACTTGTGTTTTGATTTTTAATCCGTTAAAAAAACATGGCTGCCGTTACTAAAAATAGACTAGGGGGGTCAGACTACTTTTTTGGCTTATAAATCAAAAAGTATAAGAGATAGAGGAAATCTGAGGCCACGCTACTGATTCAGCATCAAAAGCTCTACAAAAGTCTCCATTTGGTCAAAGTTGTCAGATGACCCCTTATAGGGGTTACGGCCCCTTAAAGGTGAAAAATAGCATTTTTTCATGTTTTTGGCCTACAGAATGAAAACTATTGCAGATAGAGATTAGCTGTTGCTTGCTTAAATGTTCAGCTCATTTAACTCTACAAAAGTCTCCATAGGGTCGAAGTTGTCAGATGAGCCCTTATAGGGGTTACAGCCCCTTAAAGGTGAAAAATAGCCATTTTTCATGTTTTTGGCCTACAGAATGAAAACTATTGCAGATAGAGATTAGCTGTTGCTTGCTTAAATGTTTAGCTAATTTAGCTCTACGAAAGTCTCCATAGGATCGAAGTTGTCAGATAACCCCTTATAGGGGTTACGGCCCCTGAAAAATGGCATTTTTTCATGTTTTTGGCCTACAGAATGAAAACTATTGCACATAGAGATTAGCTGTTGCTTGCTTAAATGTTCAGCTCATTGAGCTCTACAAAATTCTCCATAGGGTCGAAGTTGTCAGATGACCCCTTATAGGGGTTACGGCCCCTGAAAAATAGCGATTTTTCATGTTTTTGTCCTACAGAATGAAAACTATTGCAGATAGAGATTAGCTGTTGCTTGCTTAAATGTTCAGCTCATTTAGCTCTACAAAATTTTCCATAGAGTCGAAGTTGTCAGATGACTCCTTATAGGGGTTAGGCCACGCCGAATTAATTACTTGTTCGTCGGACCGCCCGCATGTGAAATTGTTTCCTTAAGAAAAATATAAATTTCTTCCGCCCGCATTTACCGGAAACCCGCCCGCGTCCGGAGCCGGAAGTTGTGTTCAATTTTTTTTTTTATCTCCGCGTTTGAAAAATATTTGTCTTTTGCAAAAGTAAACAACCAAAAAATTGCCGATTTTCAACCATGTGCTCTTATAAATTGTCTAATCGCTTGTTAGTTAAGTTTAGTGCTCCAATGAATATTGGAGATACCCTCAGGATAAAAGACGTTAAACTTAAACGGTTGAAACTACGTTTCATTCCCCTCAAACAAAACACTCTCATGAAAACAAATGAAATCTGTGGCCACCAAGTAAAAGTATTGTTACAAAATACGGCAATTGCATGTCAAATGGAAGACTCTTACATTGATTTATTTAAAAACATTCATAACATTTAAAGAATGCCATATACGATGTATAGTCGACCCCTTTTATTGATAGATTCAAGTTCCTGTGGTATTTTTCCTCGGATGACCTCAGACTCAGTTATAGTATACATGTAAAAACAACATGGTTCAAATTGAAAACATTAAGGAAAATCCCTTACTTATGTGTAAGGACAATAATGGGATATTAATGACACCATCTATGAACATCCAATTCACCATTGACCAAGGATTGTTTTGTAATATTTTTTAATAAATATTTACAAATTGTTATTGTTGTTTTATGGTTTTTTTTTTGTGAATAAAGATAGGAAGTTGTTTTTCTTTTTAATATTTTATCTTAAAATTATGCCTTGCCAGCAAGATTTTGGG
Source organism: Arcuatula senhousia (assembly GCA_963971305.1). NCBI lineage: Eukaryota > Metazoa > Mollusca > Bivalvia > Mytilida > Mytilidae > Arcuatula > Arcuatula senhousia. Next base: position 60,727,124 of record OZ020303.1, on the reverse strand, counting down.
ACATAGTCATACTTGTTTGGTGTAATTGACTTTCTCTTGGTCTGCTTGTGGCTTTTGATAGTAAGCCAAGACAGCAACTCTTCAAAGAAAAAAAAAACAACTAAAGACAACTATTTCCTGCTTAAATAATATATTAATCAATTGCAAAAGCCATAAACCACTGAGAACAAGCATTTGTTATACTTTAAATAGAAGTTTTTTAATATTTCACTTATTTTCTTCAAAAATAAAAATAATCGCTCGCTCGCCTCACTTTTACATTAAAAAACAGAAAAAAAACTTTTTAAAAATTTAAAAACAAGTCGCTCGCCTAAAAAAAAATCAGTCGCTCCTAAAAATCAGATTTTCAGAAAAAAAATTAATAAAAATAATTTCGCTCGCTCGCTCCTTTTTTTAAAAGTCTAAATCCAAAGAACAAGAAATTAATTCTGTGTGGCCTTACGGCCCCTGAAAAATAGCAATTTTTCATGTTTTTGGCCTACAGAATGAAAACTATTGCAGATAGAGATTAGCTGTTGCTTGCTTAAATGTTCAGCTCATTTAACTCTACAAAAGTCTCCATAGGGTCGAAGTTGTCAGATGAGCCCTTATAGGGGTTACAGCCCCTTAAAGGTGAAAAATAGCCATTTTTCATGTTTTTGGCCTACAGAATGAAAACTATTGCAGATAGAGATTAGCTGTTGCTTGCTTAAATGTTTAGCTCATTTAGCTCTACGAAAGTCTCCATAGGATCGAAGTTGTCAGATAACCCCTTATAGGGGTTAAGGCCCCTGAAAAATGGCATTTTTTCATGTTTTTGGCCTACAGAATGAAAACTATTGCACATAGAGATTAGCTGTTGCTTGCTTAAATGTTCAGCTCATTGAGCTCTACAAAATTCTCCATAGGGTCGAAGTTGTCAGATGACCCCTTATAGGGGTTACGGCCCCTGAAAAATAGCGATTTTTCATGTTTTTGTCCTACAGAATGAAAACTATTGCAGATAGAGATTAGCTGTTGCTTGCTTAAATGTTCAGCTCATTTAGCTCTACAAAATTCTCCATAGAGTCGAAGTTGTCAGATGACTCCTTATAGGGGTTACGGCCCGTGAAAAATAGCGTTTTCATGTTTTTGTCCTACAGAATGAAAACTATTGCAGATAGAGATTAGCTGTTGCTTGCTTAAATGTTCAGCTCATTTAGCTTTACAAAATTCTCCATAGGGTTGAAGTTGTCAGATGACCCCTTATAGGGGTTACGGCCCCTGAAAAATAGCCATTTTTCATGTTTTTGGCCTACAGAATGAAAACTATTGCAGATAGAGATTAGCTGTTGCTTGCTTAAATGTTCAGCTCATTTAGCTCTACAAAAGTCTTCATAGGGTCGAAGTTGTCAGATGACTCCTTATAGGGGTTATAGGTGAAAAATGGTGTTTTTGGCCTATAGAATGAAAACTATTGCAGGTAGAGAAAAGCTGTTGCTTGCTTAAATGTTCAGCTCATTTAGCTCTACAAAAGTATAGGGTCAACATCAAGACCAGGTGAGCGATTCAGGCTCCTGGGAGCCTCTTGTTGTTCTCAGCAATAAATGAATAAATTAATTAACAGTGGAATAATTAGGTATTCTGATGGGTCCGGCAGGTAAAACATACTCTATAGGGTTTACTCTTTTTGTGTATGTAGCTCACTTTCTTCTTTTTTGCCAAATACTAAGGGTTTTATGAAAGGTAATTGAAAGTCAGTTATCACTAGTCTAATAGTTTACAGATTATATTGTTTTTTAGTATTCTAACATAGTTTTAAAAGCAGTGTTGATATTACTCTTGTAGAAAGCCTTTCAATATGCAGCAACCCAGGCCTATTTTGGAGAGGATGTGATAGAGTCGACACAAGAACAAGCTCAGGTAAATTTTATGTCCTTCCTGTAAAAGGAGAAGGGCATATAGTGTTTTGGTCTGTCAGTCTGTCCCAAATAAGGTTTAGCAATGCTTTACCATGAAGGGAGTATGGCATGACCATGACATGATCAAACAGAAATCTCCATAAATGTGTACCTGTAGCATCAACTTCGTGGTTGTTTGATAGCAGAAAAAAGGGGTGATTACTTTGGTTTACCTTGGGGTGTAAATTACTTTTCCGTGAAGGAAATATGGTATCATTATGAATCTTAATAAACATGTACATCAGGCTATGAACAGAGAAATGCCATAAATTTGTGCTCGTCTCATCAACATCATGGTTAATTGATCACAGAGAAGGGGTTGTTATACAAAGGCCACTTTAAGGTTAAAGTTACTTTACCATGACATTATTATATTGAAACTTAATACACATTTCCTGGCATTAATTTCATGGTTCATTGATTATAGGAAAAAGATGCCACTGGACAGGGCATTATGTCTGTTAGTCATATTCTTGTTTTCTTTAACCCTTCAGCTGCCAACATAATTTCTATTGTTTTATTATGTAATGCTGAATAAAAAATATCATAATTGACTAAATGTGTTACTTGATTCAATTGATCATATCTCTGTTATTTTTTATCATAGACCAATAAAAGTTATATGTATGTGTATTGTTGGATTCTCTAGTTTTCATTTTTCTTGTGTGTTGGTGTTTACGAGCAAGTTCTACCTGTACAGGTGCAAATAAAGGTGAAAATATATAAGGTTTTATAATTTAATGGTTTAAACCATTGAACAAGAATAAAAATTTGTAACAATGTTACTTTAGCCATTATTAATCTTCAGAAAAATTTTTTAAGCTAAAAAAGTTCATAAAAATCCCAGGTATATCTACAGTTAAGGCACAGGTATGTCAAAAACTCGTTAACTGTGAAAATGGTAAAACTGGTCGAAAAAAATAATAACTTTTTAGTTTAAACATCATAATAACACATGTTATGGCTATATATTTGTTCAATCTGATTCAGGTTGTTCATTTTCAACGTCAGGTAAAAAAACTGCCCTGTAATTGTACATGGTGTTATCCAATCAAAGCATTTTGGCATGCACAGAGGATCATAGAGCAAAACTGCAGTCTAAACACATAAGGACCAATAAAATTATGTCACATCTCTTCTAATTAGGAAATATGGGTGTCCACTACTTCAGACATTGACCAATTTTGCTGAAAACATTCTTTTTCCAGGAGTCCCATAGCAAAAGTCAATCCCAGAAAGACCTACGTAGTTTTTTCAGTCCAACATTTTTCAGAATTTTTTACGAGAAAAAGCGTCCTGTCTGCTTCATTGACTAAAATATTTATCATATATCGTTTTAATCAGTCCAATGGTCGTCCTTTCTGCCGAACATCTTTTGTTTCACGGCTGAACAGGGCATTGAAAACATCAGTCATCTCAGAGAGGTCAAATTATTTCGAGAAAAAAAAATTGAACATCGTCTGGAAAATCCCTGCCAGTATTTGGCAAAAAATCACTCAAGGATAAAGTTACAAATAATTTTCGATTGTTAATCATCAAATCTTCAGATTTAAATCCTGTAAAAACCCTCTTTGACATCACAACCGTTCATAAAATTGATGACTTCTTTGTCATCACTCTAATTTACATCCGCCATTTTGAGACATTTTTCAATATCATTTATTTACTTTTTATTTTTCATGATAAACAGTAAAAACACCCGAGAAACCCGAAAATAATTGAAATTTTATCCAATCACAACCGTTAAAAGAATTAACATACATCATTTCCGATAAGGATTTCCCTTTGTTGCTTAGAAACTACGATAAACACGTGGGTCCGAGAAACGACAATAGTCGCGCGTAGCAATGCCAGTTTGAATAATCGGAACGACAATTGTCGCGCGTAGCAGGCTAAGGGTTAAGATATAGAATTAAAAATGCTGTTCATGGAATATCATAATGTTTTTTTTCAGAAATGAACTAAATGCTTGTTTTCTTGGTGTTGACATGATTTTACTTAAAATAATTTTTGTACACAATTTAAAGAAACATACAGAAACTTTGATAAATTTGTTTCATTTTAGCACAAAAAACAGTCTTTTTTCTGTATTGGCAATCCCAAGTCATTGCCAAACTTGATAATTATTACTTATTTTTAGGATAAAAGTGACACTGCTGGCGAGACAGATGAAGAAGATGTTAGTCATTTGTTTACAAGTTCCACCCTGGCATGTGACATCGATGACATGCCTGATGACAAACAGGCAATAGATGAAACTGTTGACTTTGACAGTGCCACACAAGCTGTCCTAGAAGAATCAACTCAAGTGGTACAGGATGATAATGAGGAGGAAGCTGCCACACAAGTGTTTCCTGAGGGAGTTGCCACTCAACCTGCTCCTGATGACCAGGATTCCACACAAGTTGTACAAGAGGTTAAGATTAGCTCTAAGAAAGCAGTACAAAATGATGCAACTGTTGCTATGGGTGATACATTAGCTTTTCAGAATGAAGCCACAGTAGCTGTAGTTCCAGAAGATGCCACTTTAGCTGTTAACCAAGAAGATGCTACAATTGCAGTTCCTGTTGAAGATGCCACTTTAGCTGTTAATCAAGAAGATGCCACAGTTGCTGTTCCTGTGGAGGATGCCACAATGGCTGTTCCTGTAGATGATGCTACAATGGCAGTTCATGTTGATGCAACTGTTGCAGTAGAAGAGGATCCAACTTTGGCAATTCAAAATGAGGCTACTGTTGCCGTGACAACAGATGATGCCACCATGGCAGTCAATGAAGATGCAACTATGGCTATAGAAACTGATGAGGAAAATGTCCCAGAGATAAAAAATGAAACTGTTGCTGTCCCAGTTGATGCCACTGTAGCAATTCACGATGCAGAAACTCTGCCACCTCAAGACAATGCCACCTTAGTGATTCAGGAAGAACCTGTTGATGTACCAAAGAAAGGAAGGGGCAGGGGTAGACAGAAGAAAGGGACTGAGCAGAGTGAAACAGGAAGTAAGCCTAGGGGAAGACAACCCAAAAAAGTAGTTAATTTACCTGCTGTGGATCACTCTGTCTCAAGCAGTCAGGATTCTGATGATGGCAATGTCAGAAGATCGTCCAGAGCTAAGCGTAAAAGTTTCCGTGTCGTAGAAATGGAAGAGAGTTTAGATGATATGATGGGTATAGATGAATCCATCAAGAAAGGGGAAGATTATAGTCCTGAGAGAAGTGATTCTGAGAGTGATAGTCCAAAAAGGGAAAAGAGGGGCAGGAAACCCAAAGGGGCTAAATCTGAGGAAACTACAGGTATTTTTCTTGTTATTTCTAAGACCTAATTTGACAGAACATAATTATCGCTATTTATGCATGTGATAACCTTTGACTATGAATAAGTCTTAATGTACATGTACAATGTATGTATTCTAAGAAAAATTTCACAAACCTGACTTTATCTTTTTTTTCAATGCATGATTTTATTTTTGAAAACAACATTCTTTTTAAAATCCTTTCACAAGCTTTTTATACCCCGCCACACGAAGTGGCAGGGTATTATGTTATAGCCTCATTTTTTTTTGGTGTCTGTCCGTCCGTCCCCCAAAGGTTTCAGACCAATAACTTGAAAACTCGTCAAAGGATTTGAATGATTTTTTGCACAGCTATTGAGAACAATAAAATTCAGGTCAAGTTCAATTTCCAGCATGATCCAAAAAATAGTTTTTGAGATAAGCCACTTTGAAAAATCAAATTTCATGAAATTTTGATTTTCCGACCAATAACTTGAAAACACGTCAAGGGATTCCAATGATATTTTGCACAGCTATCAAGTACAATAAAATACAGTTCAAGATTTCCAGCATGATCTAAAAAATAGTTTTCGAGATAGGCCACTTTGAAAAATCTAATTTCATGAACTATTGATATTATATCGTGGCAGGGTATCATTTTATGTCCCATTATATGCCCTATTTTTATTGACCGATTTCATGGAGTGAAAAATCTGGGTTATGAAATGGTGAATGGCGGACGGCGTGCGGGCGGGGAAAAAATTTTCATTACAGTTTTCTCAGCAACTACTATATATAATCACAGCCACTTGATATTTGGTATACAGCATCAGGGGGGGTCCCATAACGTGGGATGTGATTTTAGGTCTGTCGCTCACCTACTTCCTGTTTAACGAAATCTGGCCATTTTTGACTTTGACAGATTTTGTTTCTTTTAAGGTTTCTTTTTCCACAGTGACAGTTTTTTCAGGTATCCTTTATTTAATTTCTTCTTGCTGCTTTTAAAAATCAAACAATCCAATTTTATATTGTTACTTGCAGCACATTAATGATTTAATTTCAGAACCATCCAAGCAGGTTGTGAATCAAACCAAGAAAACACCTACTCTGCCACAGACAAATGGAGAAGATCCCCCACAAACTGAATCCATGATATCTCCACAGCCTTCGACAGACCAGACTACTATACAGGGTATATCTAATGTCCCACCTCTGCCTAAAGAAGTTGTGAAGAAGACAGATGCTGAATATCTGTTGACATTACCTGCCTTACAGGGTTCAAGTAAGATGTCTTAAAATATGGTCTGATTATGATTAATTATGTCATCTGCAACATGTTGCAAAGTGACATATAGGAGTCACTTTGACACTTTCGTTGTCTTGCGTTGTCTAGAGTCCTGTGTCCTGTGTTCTGTAGAGACACAAAAATTCCTTTCACAGTTTTCCGTATAATTCATGTGACAGCCTCTTGATATTTGGCATGTGGCTTCTTCCTGCAGTACTTTATGGTGTAAAGAAATTTTATAATCTTAACTCATCTACTTCCTGTTTTCCAAATAATTTAAGACCCAGGCGACATATGTCTTCCATGGCAGACTGCCATTTTAGTTACATGTACAGCTTTGTCGGGTATTTATACGCATCGTGTATTTATACACACATGGTTATTTGTAAACACAAACATAAAATCGTTTTCATTTCTTTTTCTTAGAATGAAGAAAAGTAATAAAAAATGAGATTTTATTTTTATTTTGAAGCAATATTCCTTATTTTTGAATTATATTGGTACTATTATATAGTTTACATTACTTCTGCTATGACAAAGTACCACCTTGTCGGTAAAACTAAAAATTTTCCAGGCACACTTTTTGGAAACAGCCTATATTTTGACATGTTTTCCGGAAATGACCAAAGGTCAATACAAAGTGTGCCATGACTTCATTTGCATAAAGGGGGATAAATTGTGATGACCTAATTTTTGACTGCGTACAAAAAGCCGACATTTTTATGTTGACAAAAAAGTTGGGTGCTCCTGTTCAGTACCATTTTTTAGAGCTTTATGTTATGTTATTCAAAAAATGAAAATTATGCAAAATAGAGGAAACATTCATTATTTGGTAGTGAACTTTTATTAAAAAAAATATTGTTGTTAAAGAATTTTTTGGCAATTATAACCCTTAGGTGCGTATAAAAGGCCGACAGCATTGTATAGTTAGCATAACTAAAGAATGATTCGGAATATGAGGAAATATTCAACGAGTAACCAAACAACTAAATAGTTCACGAGTTTGTGTAATTCTTAAGTCAATTGTAAAGGTTGTTCTTTAACAAGTTGAATATTTCCCATATTCCAAATCTTGAGTAAGTTTTATTATTTATAACATAGATAAACCTACAATAATGGCTTTATTTATGACTGAATTCTTAAAAAATTTAAGGTGGACTTTTTTCATGAAGGTGCAATGGTAGACATCATAGACAACATTATAAGTAACAACAAATTACAGTGAAATGAAATTTCCAGATTTTTCACTGAGTGAAATAACCAATTTCTTTTTTTTTTTTTAAATATGATAATTCACTGCTATCAGTAAATTTGTATTTAATATATTAGTTTTGACTGGTACAGATTTGCTTATTTATGTTACACAATAAATTTGTCAATTACAAATACCAAAACGCGGGTATAAACGGTTAAATTGGGTATGATATATATCGATATTTCAAGGAGTAACCTCTCATCAGTAGCATTTAAACCAAAACATTGGAAGGTCAAAATCCCAAACAGTTGAAAACGAAAAGTACTCAAAACCAAAACGTTCGAAGAAGGAAGCCAAATCCAGCACCAAGGATATCGACCATGTGCATTACAAGGAAAGAAACCTGGTGTTTTCATCAATTTTGAATTTAACTATCGGAAATTTCAGCGACAATATATTAGAAATTGTATGGTAATTCGTGTCAGACAAGTCTGACTACCAGGCTTGTGATTACCCTCGGGGACCTCTGGTCCACCAGCAGCGGTTATCGCCCAGTGGTTTCAAAATTACAAATACCAAAACGCGGGTATAAACGGTTAATTTGGGTATGCTATATATCGATATTTCAAGGAGTAACCTCTCATCAGTAGCATTTAAACCAAAACATTGGAAGGTCAAAATCCCAAACAGTTGAAAACGAAAAGTACTCAAAACCAAAACGTTCGAACAAGGAAGCCAAATCCAGCACCAAGGATATCGACCATGTGCATTACAAGGAAAGAAACCTGGTGTTTTCATCAATTTTGAATTTAACTATCGGAAATTTCAGCGACAATATATTAGAAGTTACAATATTATTACAACCAAATACTACATGTGTTTTAAAATTTTCATGTCCAGATGTTTGATGAATTAAGCGAAAAATGAATACCCACTTATACGGCAAATAACACCTGCACATCCTTTTGTCAATTATTTTAAGACTTATCTATAATACAATAGCAGCATTTACAAAAATATTATTCTTATTAAACAGAAAAGTTTCAATAAGGGTTCTTGGAATTTATGTTTGTGTATAATAAAAGACCTGAATTTTTGGCCACATTTCACACGAGTGAAAAATGCGGGTTATAAAATGGTGAATGGCAGGCGGGCAGGCGTGAAAGAAATTTGCGTTTGTTTTTTCAGCAACTACTGATCACAGCCACTTGATATTTGGTATACAGCATTAGGGTGGGGTCTTATATTGTGGGATTCGATTTCAGGTCTGTCACTTATCTACTTCCTGTTAAACGAAATTGGCCATTTTTGACTTTGGCAGATTTTTTACAATTGTAGATACAGTTTCACCAGTTATTGAAGATGCTACACAAGCCTATAGTCTTGAGGAAGACATACCTCAACCAGATGTGGAAGAGCCCACGCAAGCATACTCATTAATGGAGGAAGATACCACTGTACCTGTTGAAGGGGGTGAAGATGAGAGAGACAAGACTCCACCTATAGAAGAAGTTCTAGCAGCAACACAGGCATATAGCTTAGAAGAAGAGGTAGAATAATAGTGTTAACATTTACATTTTGGGCTGATTTTCTCAGAGTCAAAATCAGGGTAATGAAATGGTGAATGTCGGGCGGGGGCAGCCGATGAAGAAATTTTCGAAACAGTTTTCTCAGCAACTACTAATCACAGCCACTTGATATTTGGTATACAGCATCAGGGTAGCGTCCCATAATGTGGGATTTAATTTCAGGTCTGACACCCACTTACTTCCTGTTCAACGAAATCCAGCCATCTTGTCACTTTGACAGATTTGATTAATGACTTATAAAAGAGTACATGACACAGTCTAAAGAACAATTTAAGTAATTTGAAAACAGCTAACAGCCTAACATGTTCAGATTAGCAATATATTATTTGTATGTCATTGTAAACATATCAAGGCTTTGTGTGCATGTGATGTCATTAACTCAAAGTAGAAAATAAAAACATCACAAAAATCATATTTAATCACAGATTCTTATATACAAATGAATATAGAAAACAACAGAATTGTAGAAAAAAAAGTTTATTTCTGCCTCCAAAATAATAGAATGAATAAATATACATGTACATCTAATAGGTAAACATTGGGGAGAAATATTTTACCCGAAGAAAGTTTTATATATGTATCTGCTAGTCTTGTCCCATCATTTAATGCGGAAGACAATATGATTATTTGCATTTTAATAGATTGTAGAAGACAGTGAAGAACTGCTACCCAAGCCTGCTCTAGTTTCCATTCCATCCAGGTCACCTTTAAAACCAGCACTTAGATCTCCCGAAAAGAGGAAGAAAAGTCCTTCTCCAAAACGAGTCCAATTCACTGTCAAAAAGGTACATGTAGAATTTTTCAGATGCATGTTTTAGATTTTGATAAGGACAGTGATATTCATAATTTAAAAGATGAAATTAAAAGTAATTTTCAATTTCCATTTTTGTGTGGAAATTTAATTGAAAGAGTTTTGTTGCTTGAAGACTTTTGCTATAGCTGGAAAGTTACAAAGCAAAACAAAATATGACTTAAGTCTTAAACACAAGTAAAAAATAATGGCAGCTAACTTTCTTTTGACAAAGGTCTTTTGTTTCTTTTGAGAACAATTTCCTACACCATGGAACTGCCCCCTCTGTATGTCCCATGTGCTGGAAAAAGGGGGTTATACTCTTAACACACACACACCTCTGCTTTTGATATAACTAGCATTTTAAAAAGATATTTGTTATAAAAGTTATTTTATGTTTTATAATTTATCATTAGACACCTTCATCATCAACAACAGGCAGTGAAGGTAGTGAAACTGCAGCTAAAGATAGTGATGATGCAACTAAGAGTCCTACCACTTCTAAAATCAAAGAAGCTATCATCAAAAAGGTTAATAATAAGAGGAAAATAGAGGCTACAAAGGATGAATCTGAGGAGACAAAGGTTGTCAGAGGTAGAAGAGGGAAAATGGAAGTCTCAATAGTAGAAGATAAGGTTGATGATGAGGAAGAGGTGGAAACTGAAGTGAAAAAGGTGGAGGACAGTGCAAGTGTACCTAGGAAAGGTACTAGAGGTCGGAGGTCAGAGGTTGTTGAAAAGGAGGAGGAAAAACCAAGAGGTAGAGGAAGAAAAGCAGCCTCTAAAGAGGAAAACTTCAAAACTGAGGAGAAAGCAGAAAATGAGAAACCTACCCGTAAAGGAAGATCAAGGGTATCTAATGTAGTGAAGCCTGGGACAAGTAGTATAAAGGAAGATGAAGAAATTGGAGATGTTGATAAAAATGAAAAATCTGAAGAGAACTTGACAATTGTCAGCACACCAGAAGGAGATAGCCAGAAATCTGAAGGTCAAAAACTAGAACAAGGAAGTAAAAAGGCAGCAGGAAGGAAAGATAGAGGTGCAAAGACAGAAACAGAGACAGTTGAGCATGATGTTGATAATACTATTACGGAGGAAAATTTGACAGTTGCTAGTACTCCTGAAGAAGATGAACAAAAATCAGAAGGTAAAAAACTAGAACAGGAAAGTAAAAAAGCAACAGGAAGGAAAGGTAGAGGCAGGAAGAAAGAGGTTGAGGAAAAAGACGAACCAGTTGACTCTGGAAAATTGGAAGAACAACCTTCACCTACATCAAGTAGAAGGGGGAGAAGTGCCGATAAGAATGAAATACAGGACAGTGAGGATTCTATAGTAAAGGAGGTTGCAAATAATAAATCAAAACCTAGTAAATCTAAGGGTAAGAAAGGAAAAGCTGTGGATCAATCAGTTCATGAAACAGAAAGTACAATCTCAGAAAGTGAAAGTAAACCTAGCACAAGTGACAATGTTGATTCTATGGACACTTCAAAATCAACAAGGAGAGGTAGATCATCCATAGTGTCTAGAAGAGATTCTGGAGAATCAGAAAAAGATTTCATACCTAGTAAACCTGTTGGTAGAAAGGGAAAATCTTCTAAAATTGAAAGTACAACTGATGTTAAAAATATCACAGAACACAATGAAAGTAGTGAAAAGCCAATCGGAAGGAGAGGAAGGGTATCAAATGTTAAGATAGAAGAAGAGCCAGAAAAAACAGAAGATGTCAAAACTACAGGAAGACGTGGTCGTTCTACCATTGTAGAAAAAAGCATAGCTGAAGACAGTGAAAGTGACAGTCAGGGTAGTGATACAGGAAGTAAAAAAGGAAAGGGTAAAGGTCAGAGATCATCATCTCAACCTCCAGGTCAATCTGAATCTCAGCCTGTCACTTCAGGGAGAAGGGGCAGGAGTTCTATACAGCCTGTTGTAAACAATGTTAAAGATGAGGAAGTTATGCCCCCACCAAAAACTGTTGGAAGAAGGGGGAAGAAAACAGCTGATTCTGCATCAAGTGACACTACAACAGAAATTGTAAATAATAAGAGAACTTCTAGACAATCAAAAATTCATGAATTTGCTGATACAAATGAGGTTCAAAATCAGGAAGAAACATCTGAAAGTAAGGACTCTAAAACTGTTGAAAGCAAAACTACAAGAGGACGATCTTCCTCTCGGACTAGAAACATTGAAACCATTGATTCTCAAATTGACAATAGTAGCAAATCAAATCGAGGAAAACGGAAACGTGATTCATCTGTAGATTCTATAAATAAATCGGAAGATCAACCATCTACATCTAAACGGACTAGAACTGAAAGTGGTTCTAAGAATGAAACGCAAATCAGTGCTAGTAATAAGAAATCTAGAGGTAGGGCTAGTACAGTTAAAGATGTAACACCTAGTTTCAATGAAGATAGTGAAGATTTTATGAAAACAGAAACAAGGAAGAGAGGACTAGCTTCTGATGAGGTAAGAAATATAAGTTTTGTGGAAAAACATATTGTAATTGGTATCTAAATTTATGGTTTCACCTTTTGGATTACCCACATAAAAAAAAAAAAAACAAAAAACAAAAAAGCAAAAAACATTTGTTTGTAAACAGTTTGTAATTTGGTTTCATTCATAAGTTCCATTAAAACAACTTAATATTTGGAAGTACATGTACTAGTATTTTGAAATTAGTGTAAAAGTATTTATAATTAGGGGATATCAATATTTGTAGATAGGGAATAAGTTGTGAATTACTGGATTCATGAATTTATGATTTAACCTATGCCTTTATGGAAAAGAATTAAAAATGTATTTTTCCTTTGGAATCTAATTTTGTGGTATTTCAGACCTTCAAAAACTACAAATTCAGACCTGGACAAATTGTTTTGAGTATGTTAGAAATTTTGTCTGACAACATTACTTGACTTGTTGCTCCAGCCAAAATAGCATAGGACCAACATTTTCTTGAACTTTGCTATTATTGTAAAGTTCTGGAAATTACTTATGTTTTTACAGATTTCAACATGTCCACATTTCACTATTTTTTGACAGTTTCATCGATTTGGGCGTAAACAATAAAGTAATATATACCAACAGTCTCAAAATGAACATTTAATTTAAATATTTTAAGCAAAATCACATGATTAGAACAAAATGTAGCAAAGAAAATTTATGATTTGAAACATGACAACCCATAAATGCAGCAGACATCTTGTCTTTTACAATACTGAATTTGATCTGACCAATGATGAAAATCACAAGACATGTCTGTAGAACTGGCGAATCAGGTCACAACAAAAGTTTACACTTCCACGAACGGTAACCAAATAAAGCATTCAAACTAAATCAACCTGAAATGAAACACCAGTATCCAAAGTTTTTAAGCAATTTGAAAGAGTTTGTCTTTTATGAAATTTCTTATTCAGTCCAGTAAATCCAGTCCTGTGAAAAAGGCCAAGCTAAAAGAAGATCCGTCCACTCCAAAGGCAACAAAGACAACAGGAGTTGCTTCCCCTTCACTGCGGAGGAAATCTGTAGATCCAACCAAACCTAAAGTCATGTTTACAGGGGTTATTGATGAGCATGGACAGAAGGTTGGTAGGCCTTAAAAGTGTTAATGTAAAGGAGAAAATTGTTAGCCAGTGATGTACAGTGTACAATGCATTTTTAGTGTGTTCTGTGAAGGATGATAACATATTTGTTGCTTAGAAAAAAATATAAGCATATGAATGCACACATAATTAAAATAAGCCTAAAATTTATTCACAGAAATTATATGGTAACCAAAATGTATCATTTTTTAAACAAATGAATAGAAATACTAAATATATTATGTATTCTACCATTCTAAACATTTTTGTATGGATTTTTTATTTTGATATATACTCTTAACTAAATATGTAAAAATTTTAAATTCATGTTGATTTAATTTTGTGGATATTTCTCACCCACAAAATACACGAAATTAAACCCCCAAGAATATTTCTACTTCTACAGTATGTTATGTCCGTGTTCTCCCCAGGAATTTTGGATAGCATCACATTTTGGGTAAACAATATCAGGTGTCAGAAAGAAAAAAAATCATGTCGATCGACGTTTCACTATCAATTTATGATAAGTTCTTGACCACGTATCATGTATTAGTGTTTTATGATACCCTCCTCCACCCTCTTCCCTCCCCCTACCACCCCATTTGATGTAAGTCTACCTTCAAGCTATGGATACTATAGTTCCATATTAAGAAAGAGTTGGAGTAAAACTGATTGTAGCAATTTAACAATGGCTAAAACTTGTTATCTATGAACTCTCAGTGAACTGCATCCAGTTGCCAAGGATGGAAGAGGAAAAGACAGGCCTGAAAGCCATTTGCCTGGGTTTGAAGCAATAAAAAATAATATAAAATTAGCTTTTATTTTTGGCATGAATAAGTTCCCAAGTACAAATGTTTACATTTCATTCACACTGGTTAAGAGTCACTAAGTTGACAGAATCATATAGATGCCAATGGTTCTCCTGCCAAAAGGAGAAAATGCTAGATAAGGTAATGGGAAATTGGGAATCTATTTTTAGACTTCCTGTTTTGACCAAGGGTCAAACAATATATCTAGAAATCAATATTTTGGAATAACAAATGTAACAATGGAATTAAATCATGTTTCATGAAGGTAAAAAGCATTTTCTTTATTTTGAGAATGGGTTATGACCGTTAGTTTAGAATTCAACTACTCATATTCTAATCACACCTGAATAAAAGCACGTGTGCATATGTTTGTTTTTGTTTTTGTTTTGGTCTAATCCCATTGGTCCTGGTTGGTTGTCCAATAGAAATAATTCACTTCGCAAAAGGTGTTCACCTGCAATCTGCATGGCTAATCAGTTCAAAGATCGATATTTCCTAATTAATTGACAAGACCATGATCATTGATTTCTTTGTTAATTGGCTTGGGGTTGTAAATATGTCAATAACTCAATGATCATCAATCAGTCAATGGCTTCATAAGGACGTCAACTCAATACCTTTGTATTTGTAACAATTTGAAATAGCGTCTCGGTAAAGACTGATAGCATCTCGGCAAATTACGATAGCGTCTCGGTCCCGAGATGCTATAAGGGCCTGGGGAGAACACTGGTTATGTATTCTGCCATTCTGTCAAATTGAATGTTTTTTTTTCCTTTAGAGCATTTGTTAGGGGTAACACTAGCATCTGATTAAGTAAATCTTGAATATTTATTTCTATTTACAGATCATAAAAGATTTAGGAGGAGAGATGGTAACTTCTGTAGAAGAATGTACTCACTTGGTTACCGATAAGGTAAAAAATAATGGAACTTTGTAACATGTATAAACCAAGTCCTTAGATAACTGAAAACCTGTGTAATCCAAACCTCATAATATTTTCCAACCTAAAAACCTTTCCAAAGAAAACCTGTCTAATCCAACGTATCCAACAGGTTTCACTATACTGTCAGTGAGAATTGTCCTTTACAATATAAAATAATGTTCCCTCCTGGCTATCAACAAGTTATGAGGATATCATTGTGTATGAGGTCTTAGAGTAGTAAATATTTCAAATTGTATGATATTTAATTCAATGACGCACTACATGGATTGAGATCCTATGTTTCTTGTGTACAGTTTAACGGTTATACCAAGTAAGGAAGCTTCTGAATATATCTTGAGAAATATTTATTTAGCCTCCCCTTTTGCTCTGAAATATATGTATCTTTAAGACATAGGCTTGATAACTTAAGGTTTAAATGTAAAATCTTGGAAAGTATTTTCTTTAAAAAGTAATCATGATATTGATTAAAAACTGTAACATCGAAATATGAACTCATAAGACTTAATTAACAATTTGCATGGAGGACAATAAAACTTAAAAAAAGTTATCTCGCTCAATGTTTGATATGTATTCTCAGATAAGAAGAACCGTGAAGTTTCTGTGCTGTGTGGCTAGAGGTATACCTATTGTGACACTGCAGTGGATTGCGAGCTGTAAACAGTCTGCCATGTTTGTTGGTAAGCCTAAATTGCAGGTCATTTGCATGTCTTTAAAACAATTTTGGCCAGAATTCATGGAGTGAGAAATCTGGGTATAAAATGGTGAATGGTAGGCGGGTTAGCAGCATGCAGGCGTGGAAGAAAATTTTGTCATAGTTATCTCAGCAACTTCTTATAACAGCCACTTGATACTTGGTATACAGCATCTGGAAGTGGTCCCATAATGTGGGATTTGATTTCAGGTCTGTCACTCACCTATATATATAGCTACTTCCTGTTTACTGAAATCTGGCCATTTTTGACTTTGACAGATTTTTTATGAGACAAAACTCCTTTATACATAAGATTTTTAGGCTGAGATACAATGTCTTGGATAAACAATAATCGATCAACTTCTTAACTACAATCCCCTCTTGATAAAAAATACAACAGGAAATTCCAAGATTTTCTACTTTATAATATTTTTTCACAGTACACCTAATCATAATCAATTATTTCTTTATTTTGACCAGATTGTAACAAGTTCCCAGTAAAAGACTCTGCTACAGAGAAACAGTATAAGTTTTCCTTGTCACGGTCCATTGAGCGAGCTAAGGAGGCCAGTCTTCTCCAAGGATATAAAGTACATGTGACCAAGTCCGTCAAACCAGAACCTAGTCAAATGGCAGGTAATGCTAGTCTATTAATTAGGTAAAGAATACACATCTATTGTTGATTTTTTGCCAGATTTCATGCAATGAAAATCAAGGAATAAATTGCATGCTTGCGTTCGACATTAAAACCCAGGGAGCCCTAGATAGGAAAATTGTCGCTCACTTGGGGCAGAACGAGAACAACCTGGGTAATAAGGTAGCAACATAATATGTAACCTAGGTTGTTCCGAATGTGCACTTTTATTTGTTAAAAAGATCATTGACCTGTACAAAACAGAGGTCACCCACGTTCTGTTTTATATTTCAACCCTGGAAAAATAAACTACCTAGGCTGCCTAGGGAGGGAATGTTGAATGGGCCCTATATTTCAAGCAGTGGGCAAGAAGTGAAAAAAACATAGAAATTTTCTCAGCAACTAATAATCATAGTCTTTTGGTGTTTGTATGCAGTATCAAGATAAGGTCCCATATCATGGGATTTGATTTTTAGTCTGTTACTTGCCTACTTCCTGTTTTATGAAATCTGTGTATTTTTTTTTATTTTGACAGATATTTTTCTTTTCAATCTTTAAATTGCAAATACCAAGCTTTGTTTTTGAGTTATCTATCTTGTAGCATTTACATTCACTATTGTTGTACCTTCAAAAAATCATGTCATTTAACTACTCATCTCAATTTTCTTGCCTGCGAATCAGAGCAGTACATAGGTGTTACTTTACCAGTGGCGGCCTTAACTTTTTGGGTAAGGTTTTGCGAGCACCTCTATATCTCAAGAACTATAAGTCCTAGGTTGATGAAACTTGGTATGCATATGCCCAGTAGCCTAACACAGTTGCATCCCCATCTTTAGACCTTGACCTTGATTTTTCGGTTGAGTGACTTTGACAATTTTCAATACATTTGATAGAAAATGTAAGGTTTTGGAAGCACCTCCATATCTCAAGAACTATAAGTCCTAGGTTGATGAAACTTGGTATGCATAAGCCCCAGTAGTAGCCTAATACAGTTGCATCCCCATCTTTTGACCTTGACCTTGGTTTTCTGGTTGAGTGATTTTGATTATTGTCCCCCGCCGCAATGTGTCGGAAGGACTTAGTAATGGTCTCCGTCTGTCCGTCCGTCACGTTTTTTGTGGGTGCAACTCCTCAGACACTACTGAACGGATGATGCTGAAACTTTACACACTGATAGGGTACTATTAGTAGGTGATCATCTCATATTTGAAATTTTCAAAATGGCCTCCGTTTCCATGGAAAAGGGGAAGAAAGGTCAAAATATAGGACATTCAATTTCTCGGTTACCTAGGTGCACAGGGTTCTGAAATTTTGTAGGCTGATAGAGCAAAAGGTACTCTTTAATAATACGGAAAGAATTTTGAAGCAATTTTTACATTTTTTGAATTATTTATGAATTTGTGATTTTCCTGTCCAAAAAATGGGACTTTGTCAAATTTTTTGACTGAATGATTTCGTCTCCCAAACAACCAATTTCTATTGTTTCTCAGACAATATATCGCTCAAATTTACATACCACACAACTTTCATGCGGCGGCGGGGGACACATGGCTACGCGTAGCAATCTTGTTTTTATTGCATATGTTAGCAAGTTGAGGTTCTATAAACACTGAAAATATTAAAAATTGTTAAATATAGTGTAAACAAGAAAGAATTATTTTTTCTTATGGTGCCGGCAGGCGAGACATACTTTAGTGTTAACTCTTGTTTTTTAAAGTGATTACCGTTAGATGTTTTTTTTACCTGCGTCGCCGAAGGCGAAAGCAGGTCTAGTAGCCGGGTCACTCCGTCCGTCCGTCCGTCCGTCTGTCCGTCCGTCTGTTCGTCCGTCCCGCTATGGGGTGCCTGTCTTGTGTAATCTGAATCTCAAAAACCAAACACTAGATCTTTCTGAAATTTTACACAGTGATTACAGATATATTGAAGATGTGCACCGACCCTTTTGGGGCCATTTTTTAATTTCGTTTAGAAATTAGGGGCCCAAAAGGGGCCAAAAAAGCGACTTTTTAATTGTTTTCCACAATAACTTTTGTTTTGGTTGACCAAATGCTATGAAACATTACAGTAATGTTACTTACCACAAAAGGAAGGGTTGGGCTGATTTTGGGTGTCCCCTCTTATTTCGTTTAGAAATTAGGGGCCCTAAAGGGACCAAAAAAGTGACTTTTTTATTTGTTTCCGCAATAACTTTTGTTCTGGTTGACCAAATGCTAAGAAACTTTACAGTAATGTTACTTACCATAAAAGGAAGGGTTGGGCTGATTTTGGGTGTCCCCTCTTATTTCATTTAGAAATTAGAGACCCAAAGGGGGGCAAAAAAAAAAGTGACTTTTTAAATTTTTTCCACAATAACTTTTGTTCTGGTTGACCAAATGCTATGAAACTTTACAGTAATGTTACTTACCATAAAAAGAAGGGTTGGGCTGATTTTTGGTCTCCCCTCTTTTTTCATTTAGAAACTAAGGGCCCTAAAGGGGTTAAAAAAGCGACTTTAATTTTTTTCCACAATAACTTGTTTTGGTTGACCAAATGCTATGAAACTTTACAGTAGTGTTACTCACCATAAATTAAAGGGTGGGGATGATTTTGGGTGTCCCCTCTCTTTTTGTTTAGGAACGAGGGGCCCAAAAGGGGCAAAACTGTGACATTTTTTATTTATGGTCCAATTAAGAAATTTTTTTTACAAGTTAATTTTGGTCATATATTGGATACAAAATGGAGGATACAATTTTTTCTTGACCCACCTTTTCGGTTTAGCAATAAGGAGACCAAAAGGGGAAAAAAAAAGAAACTATTTTTTTGTTTATTTTTACAATATTGGGTGGCATGTGACAAATATGCTTTGTAAGTCCACCATAGGATGCAAGTGTCAAAATATTTTGACTGTCCATATTGGGCCTAGAACATACAGGGTTCAATGTTTTGCCGTGCGACGCAGGGCCAGACATCGATTGGTCTTGTTAACAAAAACATTTAATACTAGAAGAATTACTATCAGTTACTGTTAACATATTAATTTCATAGTGTATTTCTTATGCTATATTCACAGTCAATGAAAATCTTCAAAAAATAGTTCACAGGAATATGCAGTTGTGAAAATCAAAGTATGATAATTGAAAACCATGAAAATTGTTACCCGCAAAATAGACATTTGGATTGAATGGGCAAAAATTATTTTGCAAAACCATTAAAAAAGTTATTAAAGAAATATTGTAACAAATCAAAGTAATTTACATCCTTATGTGGTACTGTAAATTCTTTAGTTACCTCATATTTTTTGTTGTGAAACTTGCCTTTTCTTTTGATTATAAGTGTATGATGCTAATTTATGAACAGACCATTTTCATCGACACAAAAGCAAAAAAAACGAAAAACAATAATCATCCTTGTACAAAAACATGAAATAAAATATCCCTCCCAAAAAACCTGAAGATTGTGAAACACTGTTTGGAATGGGTGTAAGTGGTAGTTTTTACTGCACACTTGGTTTTTAACACATGAGTGCCATACTTCAAACATCATTGTACAAAGCACAAGCTAATTATAAATGCAGAGCATTTTTAGAACTTTGTTGCATTTTCATAGGGGCATCAAGTTTGACTTGTCAGTCGTAATGTATATAAGTCCTTGTGCAAAATTCGCTCACATTGTTCTCAGAAACCATACATGAGAATGATTTGAAATTAAACATGGTGGTTGGTAAGCCAGACCATTTTCAGACCTATCTGACATCTACTTCCTGTCGGGATATTTGGGCATCTGTTTTATATGGACTTATTCTTCATTTTATTCTTACTTTTTGACATTTACTTCCTGTTAACCCACATTTGTGGATTATGCTGCTGACTTTGACAAAGTAATCTGGTTTTGAGATTGATATACAGCTTTCACACTGTGAAATTTGATTGCATATTTAGCTATAATAATATAAAATCAATTTCCCTTACTGTTAAGGACAAGTGTCTTGAATCTAGATCAGTTTTATTATTTTACTCAGTAATTGACTTTCAAACTGAATGATACTTATTACAGTTTGATTTATTTGCATTGTTTATGGCCGTCAGAGGTTTGCAATAAAACCAGTTTAATCCGCTGTTTTAATGGCAATGTCTATGCCAGTTAACTTCTATCAAATATTCATTTAACTGTCAAAGCAACACTTCCTGATTTCCAAATCTAATATCAATATAAATGGTAGAATTATTTTTCTATTTATGTAATTCATAACTGTCACAGATGTCTTCAAATCACGGAGACAAATCTAAAATGAGAAATTTTCGGCATTCAAAAACATGCGTCTGAATGTTGGTTAATTTGATTTTTGTTCTAGGTCGACACCATGACTGCAAAAGCACTTTTATTTCTTTGAAAAAAAAATATTTCCTTGTTTCTTAAATTAGATTTACAATGGTTATATTGTATTTATTGTCCTATTACAGCAAGTCTTAATTTTAGTCTATTGTACATTTATTGCTTTTACCTTTATTGAATGGATATTCATGCATTAACGAGTTTAATGACGCCAGTTAATTGTAAACCAAGAATTAAGTCATGACGACATGGTTAATGGGTCATTCAACTATACTGTAGTTTAAAAAAACTGGGTTAATATAAAGTCATATTTCCTGAATTGTAAACCAATGTGTTCTGTTATACCTGTGACTTTCTTTTCCTTAATTCTGGTGGAACTTACCAATGATCATTTAATTGGCAGTAATTTTTTTAGATCTTTTGCATTTTCCTTATGATCTTCAATTTTGTTTTTGAAATCCAAATATCTTTTAAAACTTAACAGCCCTGGCCCCAGTTTCATAAAACATCTCAAATTTTGAGATTTCCTCAAATCCTTTCTCAACTGAGATTTCCAGCATTTTCATTGGTCAATATTTGAGTTGAGGGCAGATTTGAGGAAATGTCAAGCTTGAGATGTTTTATGAAACTGGGTCCTGGGCTTAAAAGATGCACAGCATAGCTAGAAAGCCCATTTTAATGAAACCTGGTTTGTTCCGTACCTACCTTGACCAAGTCCTTGTTATGTCTAGAGGCACATAAAGCAAAGACTAGGGATCTCCTCACATAACTGTTCTGTGCTCTTATCTCTAATTTGCCACAGTTGGTAGCAAATTTTGTTGCTTGTAATTTGCCACAGTTGGTATCAAATAGATTTTGTTGCCTGAAATTTGCCACAGTTGGTAGCAAATTTTGTTGCTTGTAATTTGCCACAGTTGGTATCAAATAGATTTTGTTGCCTGTAATTTGCCACAGTTGGTAGCAAATTTTGTTGCTTGTAATTTGCCACAGTTGGTATCAAATAGATTTTGTTGCCTGTAATTTGCCACAGTTGGTAGCAAATTTTGTTGCCTGCAAATGCTTTATTGTTGTAATATCCTCAATGTAGAGACTTTTTGCTATCATTTGTTTTACATGAATAGTTGTTGCGAGATCAACCTTTTCAAACAAGTACCATATAGCAGGTTATTTTTGACAATTCTGACAAATTTATTTTTGTAATTTCCGTCTACCCGAATTAAACCACCGTATTTCCAAAAAATTACAACAATCATGCATGGTAAGATCATCAAACTTTGCATATTGATCCATTGGGGGTCAGAAGGTGAAATTATGTCACTGTGACTTGTACTTTTTACTAGAGTTCATGTCTTAACAAGTAGTATATGGTAAGATCATCGAACTTGGTAAATAAAGACACACCAGAGAAAGGTCATCATAAAGGTGGAATTAGAATTTGGTCACTGTGATCTGTATTTCCTGTTTGGACAACTTGCTTAATCTACTTATTTATGGGGGGGGGAACATTGCTAACTTTTAAATCAGCTCTACATACAGTAGTAGCAGAAATATTTGGGGGAGATTTAATTCTGTTTATTTCATGGTTAGGAAAAATCAATGAAATTAAATCGCCTGCTAATTTGAAATAATTAGTTTCAAAATGAAAATCCACGAAAATTTGTCCACACCACTTAAGTTTTTTTGCTCTTTCAATCACAGAATGTTATCCCAATGAATGTAAATGATTATAATGTTTGTTTTTTTTCTTACAGAAATAATAAAGTGTGCAGGAGGAGAGGTACGTATCTCATGTCAATACAAATATTACCTAGAGTAAAGAGACTTTTCTGTATTAAAAAATGGGCA
Source organism: Arcuatula senhousia (assembly GCA_963971305.1). NCBI lineage: Eukaryota > Metazoa > Mollusca > Bivalvia > Mytilida > Mytilidae > Arcuatula > Arcuatula senhousia. Next base: position 60,704,262 of record OZ020303.1, on the reverse strand, counting down.
ATGAGATGAAACTCTAAAATATTTTGGCAAATTTAGTTTGTAACCAGAATTTTAGTTTTTCATGGAAGATCTATATTGCACTTGGTAAATTGGAAATGGGGTAAGATACAGTTTCCCCAAATCTGTGATGTAAATTTTTGTGAGGCCATAGGAAACAAGATGGCATAAAGTGACTACATGTATGTCCCTCCATAACACAATGCATGCGACATAAATTTAACCCTCAAAACAAATAAAACCATACAACCCACCCACTGGTTTAACCCAACATGCTTGTACAAAGTTTGGACCATTGCAATCTTTAATTACTTCAGTATGTCTTATTCTTGATTGGTCTTTTCTTCTTGGACATTAAGATTGATCATCCCAGTTTTGCAATTTTGTAATAACCTTTATTTAAAACCCATATGTCTCCGGTCTGTCTTTTGGGCATTCCTTGGGTAAAAATATTCCATATTTATGTAGTAAAAATCTGGGTTGTGAAATGGTGAATGTCAGGCACTGGGTGTTTGGGGAAAATAATTTCACATTGTCCCTCGGCAACTTTTATCATAGCCTTTTGATACATGTAATTGATATGCACCATCCGTCTGGGGTCCAAGATCATAGGAGACAATTTTAGGTCTGATGCACCCCTATTTCCTGTTAAAAGTAATCTGGTCATTGACCCCTTCTTTTATAACAATGATGCATTATTCTTGGATTAATAAAAAAGATAATTGATTACTATTGGGTGGTCTATTTGATTACTGTCGTGATTCATTATGTTGCAGTTTTAAGTACTTAACGTACTATTTAAAGTAGATGTCATGAAGTCATTTGCATATTAATGATTCGAAAATAGTTTGATGTAATACAAATTTTGATAGATCTTTCTAACTAAGGGCTATAAATTTAACATACTTCCACAAATCATGTGTGGTCTCCTCTTATGTAAGGTGCGAAGAAAAATATGTACGTAGATAATAAAGAGGTAAATGTATTTTTATGCAAATTAGCCGATATACTTTGAGAATGGTCTAATATGGGAGTTTTGATAAAATCTTTTACGTAAATGCACATGTTGATAGCATCTTTACACAAAAAACAAATATGGTTTGTAATTTTTTTTTAAATGACAAGAGAAAATTTTAAATTAGCCACCTGCATGCTTGAAGGGTACATTGTTTTATATGTGCTTTTATGAATGAAAAATTCATTCTCACATCTGAAAAACATTTCTCCAAGCAATGATGCTTATCAATATTTTGATTTTTCCTGTTGTTTTGTCAAAAACCCTTGTCAAATGACATTTCTTTTGATTCAAATGAATGGATTTTGGGGTTTGAATGATGTGAACATGACATGATTTTATCATAGATTTAAGAGAAAAGCATCTCCAGAGGGTAAAGAAATGTACTGGTTTAGATGTTAAAATTATGTTTTCAAATGTACAGCTTACATACGATATAAAAGAAACAAAGTACATGCACAATTGTCTTTCTACTATTTGGCTAAGATATAAAGTAGGTCAATTGTAGCACTTTGATCCAGATTTTCAAGCAAATAATTGCATGGGATGATGAAAATAGTATAATATTTACATGTGGCTTATGTATTGTATTTTCTGTTTTGAAATGAATTCACACGGTTTGATTTTTGTGAAACATCTCTTATTCATCTTTTATTGACAATAAAAATGGAAATCTTATGACTTTATAAACATGGAAATCTTATGACTTTATAAACATGGAAATCTTAAGACTTTATAAACATGGAAATCTTATGACTTTTTTTTCATATATTGATTAAGTGACACATATGTTGAGGGAAAATTTCATTTGTGACAATGTATAATTTGTTTATCCCTTCATTTTTTTTTAGTATTTGACCACCATGCCAAAGAAAGGAGGTGACCAAACAGTAGTGGTTTCCTGTTCTGAAGATGAATCTCTCTGTACTGCAGCTATGAAGGCAGGGGTACCAGTTGTTAGCTCAGAATTTATCTTGACAGGGATACTCAAACAAGAACTCAGCATTAACTCATATCCTTTAGTATAGCTTGTAAAAAATAGGCCAAAATACTGTGAAAGTGTTATTGTCATTAGGCCTAGGTTTAGGGTTCCCATTTTTGGCTGGATTTCACAGAGTGAAAAATCCTGGTTATAAAATGGTGAATGTCGATGGGCAGGTGGGGAAGAAATTTTCGTAACAGTTTTTGTCTCGCCTGCGAAGCAGAGCGGGACATAGGTGTTACTTTACCGGCGGCGGCGACGGCGGCGTTAACTTTTTGGAAAAGTTTAATGAGCACCTCCATATCTCAAGAACTATAGGTCCTGGGTTGATGAAACTTGGTATGCATATGCCCCAGTAGTAGCTTAGCACAGTTGCATCCCCATCTTTTTACCTTGACCTTGATTTTCATGTTGAGTGACTTTGACAATTTTCAATACATATAATAGTAAAGGAAAAGTTTTGCGAGCACCTACATATCTCAAGAACTATAGGTCCTGGGTTGATGAAAATTGGTATGCATATGCCCCAGTACTAGCTTAGCTCAGTTGCATCCCCATCTTTTGACCTTGACCTTGATTTGTGGGTTGAGTGACTTTGACAATTTTCAATACATATAATAGCAATGGAACAGTTTTGTGAGCACCTCCATATCTCAAGAACTATAGGTCCTAGGTTGATGAAACTTGGTATGCATATGCCCCAGTATTAGCTTACCACAGTTGCATCCCCATCTTTTGACCTTGACCTTGATTTGTCGGTTGAGTGACTTTGACAATTTTCAATACATATAATAGCAATGGAAAAGTTTTGGGAGCACCTCCATATCTCAAGAACTATAGGTCCTAGGTTGATGAAACTTGGTATGCATATGCCCCAGTAGTAGCTTAGCACAGTTGCATCCCCATCTTTTGACCTTGACCTTGATTTTCCGGTTGAGTGACTTTGATTATTTTATTGCATGTATTTGCAATGTTTAAGTTCTATAAACATCTTTTGATCTCAGAAACTGAGAATCCAAGTAAATTCAAAATATAGTGGAAGTAAGAAAGAATAATTGTTTCTGATGGTGCCGGCAGGCGAGACATACTTTAGTGTTAACTCTTGTCTCATCAACTGCTAATCACAGCCACTTGATATTTGGTTTACAGCATCAGGGTGGGGTCCCATAACGTGTGATACGATTTCAGGTATGTCTCTCACCTACTTCCTGTTTAACAAAATCCGGCCATTTTTGACTTTGACAGATTTTCTTACTTTGTAATCTACCTTCTCCACCATTTAAATGGTCTTTTATTTACAGAGTTGAACTTGGAAAACATATTTTAAACACAGCAAGAACTAGGGTTTTTTTTCCCTTACCAAATCATTTAGATTTATACCCAGAAATTAAAATGTTTACTATAAACAAGAAAAAAAGATATCTACCAGAACTTTTATGGTCCAGAAAACAAAGCAACAGTTGTTCTCATCTTGTCTCAAAGCAACAATACAAACTTAAGGGACATGAAGAATGACAAACAGACATCATAGGAACTGTCTAAAAGTCCCCCAACTACATTAGTTCTGGCAGTTCCTACGATGCACCACTTATAACAGGGATGGAAGGTGGTGGTAAGTCAAAATGATAAGTCAAAACTAATTATGACAATGTGTTTCTAGTGGTCAGTTTAGGAAAAGATAGTTCCAATAAAAAAAGGTTACATATACAACAAAATGTTATTCACACAAACCCAGATAAACCAGCCAGTTTCTGACTTTCAACACGTAATAAAATTCCCTTTTTCCAAATAAAAAGTACCATACATTGGTTATAATTTTATAATTAAACATAGTGACATGTGCTGTTTTTTTTAGCTAGTTATTTCAACTTATGATTATTTAATAACATAGCTTCAAATGAATAACCAAGTAAGAATAGAAATATAAATGGAACTCTTCATAGTGGTATTTAACTTGCAAAGAGTGTTGCTCTCCCCCTACACAGAATATACTTTTTTGGTCCCTTCTGAAGGACTAGCATCATTCTTGAGACCATGAAACTTCAATACTTATATGAATGTTGTTTTTTTTTGCTGAGATATCAAGTATAATAAAATGAGTATTATGAGTTACATCCTATTTTAAATAAATTTCCAATAACCACAAAACTTACTTCTTAGCCCTACATACAACTTGATCTTAGCATACAAATGTGTAGAATTGAAGAAAGCATGATCATATACAGTTTCAAATACAATATACAGATTTTCTGAGGGTGGGGGGAAGCAGGTACAGATGTAAGTGTAACCTAATCAGACTTTCCCCATGAGCAAGTCAAAGGGCATATTTGTCCTTAAACACATGATCCTATTTGAATGATGGTCAGCTTCAAATTTATTCTCTATGGGATTTACATTTTGGGTAGTTTAACAAAACAAAAGTTAAATCAAAATTTGATTGAATATTTTGTGCACTACATTCTGTTGCTTATGCAAGAAATCTTGTTTTCACATTGTTTATTGAACCATGTAGTACATGAATCTGTTGTACAAAGCTGTGCTCAGTGTTGCATTTTAATTACAGATATAACCATCAACAGCTTTTTGTTTGTAATCCTTAACTTATTGGTACGTATTTATTATTTAATGGACAATCCGACCTGAACACATCAACGAGTAGTCGGAGAAGACGTTGATCTCGGCAACTAGGAAGTTAACAATGTTTCTAAAAATAGATGCAATGCTGTGATTTGATTGGTCAAGATGTTACAAAACCAGACAGCGTATACACATGGGAAAGATCTTGTGTTTTAAAGTAAAAGTACTTACATCAATATGTTTTTAGCAGCTGTTAAATCTATATTTGTTTCTTTGTTTTAATAGTTTTTATTATTTTTTATTTTATGATTATTAGTTTGTATGAGTATTAGTTTATTTAGAACTTTGGAAAAACATATTAATTTGTAACATGAAAATAAGATATAAAAGGTGTAAAATTAATATGCAAACACAAGGGTATATGAAGACCATTGTCCTCAAATACTCAGGCTAGGCACAAAATATTTCTTAGCTTACAAATAGTTATTGTTGATATTCTTGAATGCAATATTTATTTTTATGCAAAGTCTTGTTGTTTTAGCATTTATTTTACCACATGTTTTATGTCATATTATCTTTAGCTCCTAGCTGATTATTGAATTCTTAAGCATTGTTAAACTTTGCCTACTTTCATACTGCTTCTTACAAGTGTTGGTCCATCCTTTAAGGTTTGTCCAACTATACCCATCTCTTGTCACCAACTTTTCCTAAACCACTCCATAGATTTTCATGAAACTTTAACATAATGGCTGTGCTGTAATTTAGATGCACAACTTATCATATTTAAATTAAATTGGATTAATTTTTTGTGGTGCCAGGGTATTTATTTATTGACCGAGGCTCAATTTTTTCTGGTTAAGGTTGTGAAACTTGGTATGAATAAATTAGTCATTTTAAACAAACTTCTTTTTAACTGCCAAGAACTGGTAAATGTTAATAAGGAATTCAAAATTTCAAATTCCTTCATTAAATTCTAAATATATTTATTGCAGAACATTTTTTGTTGCTTTATCATATTTTTGTGCTTATTTGTACCATCTTTATGTACATCGTTTTGGCAAATTATGCAATTTATTGTACATTATTTAAATCATATTACTGTACATTGTTGTCTTATGAAACTGATATCTATATGATTGCCAATCTACAGAGTTCTTAAAATAAAGTAAATGTAGTTGTGTCTTCAGAGTAGGCAGCAATCTTGTACTTCATTTTTTTTGGAGGGGGGCAAATTTAGATATTCATTACAAAATTGTATTTTGTGAATTTTAGTTTGTACATTAAAAGTTTCCATTTCCAGTTGCATTTCTTAAGTGCGAAAAAAAAGTTTTTTTAGTTTGTTTTATTTTTTAAGTGCATTATATGTTTTCTTTTAATGTTTACATTTTTAGCTCACCTGGACCGAAGGTCCATTTGAGCTATTGCCATCACTTGGCGTCCGTTGTCGTTCGTCGTCGTCGTTATCTTTTCTTTGAAAATCTTCTCCGAAACGACTGAAGGGATTGCTTTGAAACTTTGCACACTTCATCTATGGGATGTCCTCTACCAAGATTGCACAAATGGTGACTGCCGTCTAAACAACATGGCCGCCGTTACTAAAAATAGACCAGGGGGGTCAGACTACTGTTTTTGGCTTGTAAAGCAAGAAGTATAAGAGAAAGATGAAATCTGATGCCACGCTACTGCTTCAGCATCAAAAGCTCTATTAAAGTCTTCATTGAGTTGAAGTTGTCAGATGACCCCTTACAGGAGTTACAGCCCCTTAAAGGTGAAAAATAGCATTTTTTCATGTTTTTGGCTTATAGAATGAAAACTATGACAGATAGAGAAAAGTTGTTGCTTGCTTAAATGTTCAGCTCATTTAGCCCTACAAAAGTCTCCATAGGGTTGAAGTTGTCAGATGACCACTTATAGGAGTAACGGCCCCTTAAAGGTGAAAAATGACATTTTTTCATATTTTTGGCCTGTGGAATGAAAACTAGCAGATAGAGAGAAGCTGTTGCTTGCTTAAATGATCAGCTTATTTAACTCTACAAAAGTCTCCATAGGGTTGAAGTTGAAGATGAAATTTGATGCCACGCTACTGCTTCAGCATCAAAAGCTCTATTAAAGTCTTCATTGAGTTGAAGTTGTCAGATGACCCCTTACAGGAGTTAGGGCCCCTTAAAGGTGAAAAATAGCATTTTTTTCATGTTTTTGGCTTATAGAATGAAAACTATGACAGATAGAGAAAAGTTGTTGCTTGCTTAAATGTTCAGCTCATTTAGCCCTACAAAAGTCTCCATAGGGTTGAAGTTGTCAGATGACCACTCCTAGGAGTAACGGCCCCTTAAAGGTGAAAAATTACATTTTTTCATATTTTTGGCCTGTGGAATGAAAACTATAGCAGATAGAGAGAAGCTGTTGCTTGCTTAAATGATCAGCTTATTTTAACTCTACAAAAGTCTCCATAGGGTTGAAGTTGTCAGATGTCCCCTTATAGGGGTTTCGGCCCCTAAAATAATGTTCTTTCATGTTTTTGGCCTATGGAATGAAAACTATAGCAGATAGAGAGAAGCTGTTGCTTGCTTAGTAAAATGTTCAGTTCATTTAGCTCTACAAAAGTCTCCATAAGATCAAAGTTGTCAGATTACCCCTTATAGGGCTAACAGCCCCTGAAATGACGTTTTTTTTATGTTTTTGGCCTATAGAATGAAAACTATAGCAGATAGAGAAAAGTTGTTGCTTGCTTAAATGTTGAGTTCATTTAGCTCTACAAAAGTCTTCATAAGATGATAGTTGTCTGATGACCCCTTATAGGGGTTACGGCCTTGTCTGATGACCCCTTATAGGGGTTACGGCCCTTAAAATAACGTTTTTTCATGTTTTTGGCCTTTCAAATGAAAACTATAGCATATAGAAAAAGCTGTTGCTTGCCTAAATGTTCAGTTCATTTAGCGCTCCAAAAGTTTTCATAGGGTCCAAGTTGTCAGATGACCCCTTATAGGGGTTTTGGCCTCTAGAATAACATTTTTTCATGATTAGGGCCTATGGCTACAGAATGAAACTATAGTAGATGGAGAAAAGCTGTTACTTGCTTAAATGTTCAGCTCATTAACCTCTAGAAAAGTTTTTATAGGGTTGACATCAAGACCAGGTGAGCGATTCAGGCTCCTGGGAGCCTCTTGTTAAGTTTCCAAATAAATAAAAGTTGTTCACAGCACTTCCATGATCTTTTTGTTTTAATGTCTTAAATTGTTCACACCAAAAAAAAAAATAGAAAAAAAATTTGTATAATGAATTTAAGAAAAATGCAAAATCTTCAAATTTGTCATAGAAATCTGTTCAAGTCTTGTTTGATGTTGAATTTCTTTTAAAAGTTATTTACAGTTAATGTTAAAATGATCTTGACACAAAAATTTGCTATCAACTTCAGATAGGGCATTAAATATTTATTGTATTTTTAGGGCGGTAGAAAATTATTACATTTCTTGTTCATCTTACATGAAATTGGATTTTATTCTACTAATTTCACATATTAAGATTTTTAAAAAATAATAAATGTTTTATTTTAATAAATTGCATTTAAAATCAAAGACATGATCACAATTTATTGTAACAGTTCATGTGCCATAGCATAAATTTGTTTCACAATAAAAGCATTGTTTTATACCAATTGCTACTCCACATTATACCATTGTACCAGCAATAAACTTTAGAAATGTATTTTGGTTATTTTATGTAAAGTTTAGGTCTCGAAAGTAAAACAATATACGGAACAGTGGGTGATTCAAACCTCCTTGTTTTTAAAATTGGTAAATTCTCGCAAAATTGGCATAGAACCACCTCTTTTGTCTTCAGTACAATATTGGTGGAACCACTCAAATATAAAAGATCTGGATCCAATCCCATAATCAAGCCTTATTAGCCCTCTTTAAAATCTTGTCCTGTAAAAACAGACATTTTTAAGTCTTCAGGATACTTCTTGCTTTCTTTTTTATACGACCGCAAAATTTTTAGGCCAATATAAAATATATCCCTGATTCTCATTCCATCCTCCCCTGATTTTTTCAACCCTCTCAAAAAAATAATGAATATCCAGTTTTGGTCATTTTTTATGAGAATATTTTATCAAAATGGATAAAAAAGTTAATAAAAAAATTGCCTTCAAATTATTATGGCGTAATGGATTTTTATGAAACTTTACATACTAGTAATTGTTTCTTCAGCATTTTATAAAGATGTATACATGTATTTAAAAAAAGAAATTAGTGTTTTTAGCAACAGATTTTATCATGAAAATTTAGAAAAAAAACAAGCCATCCTTATATTTTTATGTTGCCTGCAACGTTTTGCAAAGCGACATATAGAAGTCACTTTGAAACATTCTGTCATCCTGCGTCCTGCAGTGTGGCAAAAATTTCTGTCGCATTTTTCCAGGCAACTGCATGACACTGCCTCTTGATATTTGGCATGTAGCTTCGTCCTATAGTACTATATAGTGTAAAGCGATTTTATCGCCGTAACTTATCTACTTCTTGTTTACCGAATATTTTAAAAGGCAGGCGACATATGTCTTCCATGGAAGACTGCCATTATAGTTTTATGGATTTTGATGAAACTTACAGTATTTGTTTTGGGAATGATGAATGTATTTCTCTAAATTGAATTATTTCCCTTTGGACATTAAAAAAAAAAACACCCAATGAATATTTACATCTTCTTATGGCTATTTGCAATTCGAAAAAAAAATAATTACCTTTAAACAGAATGATTGAACAACTTTTGAGGCCTTTTGAACTTCTGACCTCTTTATTTAACTATTCTTTTATAACCCACATGAAATCTGAGATGGATTTAAACCATGATGAAGCTATTAATATGCATCTGTTGTATATCATGGTCCGATGAAGACCTGTAAAAGGGAAATCATTTTCCTCATTTGTGTGATAATTTTAGTATCATTTGAACATATGTTGATATATAACTTTTCCTTTGACCTTTAAAAGAATAAAAAAATGAAGAAAATCGTTATTTAAGAACTTATGTTAACTTGAAAAAAAGCTTTAAAAGGAAGCAAAACCTTTAAAATCTTAATATATATATAATAAATATAGGAATGAAGAATCTGACATTAAATGTTGAAAAAATGAGCAAAAAGATTGAAAATGAGAATTGATGCGCAAGATTTTTATACGACCGCAAATTTTTGCGATCGTATAATGTTATGGCGATGTCGTCGTCGTTGTCGTCGTCGTCGTTGTCGTCGTCGTCTGGGGACATTTGGTTTCCGTGTGATAACTTAAGTAAATATTGACCAATTGTTATGAAATTTTAATATGATGTTTGTAACCACTAGAGGAAGGTTCCTATTGTATTTGGGGTTGGTGGCCCTTACCGTTTTGGAAAAAAGGGCCAAAAGGGGCTATAACGGGTGTATTGACAAAACTGTTGTAGAATGTTTATTATTCAATAGATTTTGAAAATTCTTTTTTTATTGAATTCCTCATTAAATTCTGTCAACAAAATGTGTCAATGGTTTTGATGTATATTGAACCGTTACATTGCTACAGGGGGTCAAAAAGGGGCCACACCCCAAAAAATGACTTTTTTATTTGTGGTCCGATTTTCAAAATCTTTTTTTCATTGGAATCCTTGTGAAAATCCCTGCCTGCATTTTTCAATCAGATTTGCAATATCTCTTACAGTTTTTGAGAAATTAGGGGTCAAAGGGGCGAAAAACACCATTTTTAAAAGTTTGTCAAGGCAAATAATTTTATACCAAAAAATTAGTTGTACTGGGCTAGCCAATTGTTATGAAGTTTTGATATGATGTTTTTAACCACTAGAGGAAGGTTCCTATTGTATTTGGGGTTGGTGGCCCTTACCGTTTTGGAAAAAAGGGCCAAAAGGGGCTAAAACGGGTGTATTAACAAAACTGTTGTAGAATGTTTATTATTCAATAGATTTTGAAAATTCTTTTTTTATTGAATTCCTCATTAAATTCTGTCAACAAAATGTGTCAATGGTTTTGATGTATATTGAACCGTTACATTGCTACAGGGACCAAAGACGGGCCACACCCAAAAAATTAACTTTTTTATTTGTGGTCCGATTTTCAAAATCTTTTTTTCATTGGAATCCTTGTGAAAATCCCTGCCTGCATTTTTCAATCAGATTTGCAATAAATCTTACTGTTTTTGAGATATAAGGGGTCGAAGGGGCAAAAAACGCCATTTTTAAATGTTGGTCAAGGCTAATAGTTTTACACAAGAAATTTAGCTGTAGTTAGCCAGCCAATTGTTATGAAGTTTAAATATGATGATTTCACTGAAGGAAGCTTTTTATTTCATTTGGGGTTTGTGGTCCTAACCTTTTTTTAAAAAAAGGGCCAAAAGGGGCTAAATTGTGTAAAAAATGTCAATGAATTTAGAAATAAGATTTTTTTTCTATTAAATGTTATTGTAAATATATATGTGTCAAATATGCATTTTAAAGTCCACCATAGGATGCATGTGTAAAAAAGCTTTGTAAGTCCACCATGGGCTGCATGTGACCAAAGCAATAGACTATCCATATTGGGCCTCCAATGTACAGGGTTCATCTTGTTGCGGTCGTATCATGCTGCGCTCTGCGTAGCTTTTTATTTTTATTATAAATGAATAGTGTGGTTTCATTTCATAAATATATCATATGATGTATAAAGTGAATATTTATTAAATATAAAATGTTGTCCAAGTATAACAAATTATACTGATGTGTCAAGTTTGACCTTTTTAGCTCACCTGACCCGAAGGGTCAAGTGAGCTATTGTCATCGCCATCCGTCCGTCGTCCGTCCGTCGTCCGTCGTCTGTCGTCCGTCGTCCGTCCGTTACTTTTTCAAAAATCTTCTTCTCTGAAACCACTGAATGGAATTTTTCAAAACTTGGTCCAAGTATTATTTAGGGCATGATGTTTAAAAATTGTGTTCGGCTTTATGATTTGATAACAAACATGGCCGCTGTTACTAAAAATAGAACATAGGGTAAAATCACATTCAAAGACTTATAACTTGAAAACTAGAACAGATAGAAAAAATCTGAAGGATCTTAGGCTCCTCAGAATCAAAAGCTCTACAAAAGTCTCCATTGGGTCGAAGTTGTCAGATGACCCCTAATAGGGGTTATGGCCCTTTTAAGGTCAAAAATAGCGTTTTTTCATGTTTTTTGCCCTATAGAATGAAAACTTTTGCAGATAGAGAAAAGCTGTTGCCTGCTAAAATGTTCAGCTCATCAAGCTCTACAAAAGTCTCCATTGGGTCAAAGTTGTCAGATGACCCCTAATTGGGGTTATGGCCCTTTTAAGGTCAAAAATAGCGTTTTTTCATGTTTTTTGCCCTATAGAATGAAAATTATTGCAGATAGAGAAAAGCTGTTGCCTGCTAAAATGTTCAGCTCATCAAGCTCTACAAAAGTCTCCATTGGGTCAAAGTTGTCAGATGACCCCTAATTGGGGTTATGGCCCTTTTAAGGTCAAAAATAGCGTTTTTTCATGTTTTTTGCCCTATAGAATGAAAATTATTGCAGATAGAGAAAAGCTGTTGCCTGCTAAAATGTTCAGCTCATCAAGCTCTACAAAAGTCTCCATTGGGTCGAAGTTGTCAGATGACCCCTAATTGGGGTTATGGCCCTTTTAAGGTAAAAAATAGCGTTTTTTTTCATGTTTTTGCCCTATAGAATGAAAATTTTTGCAGATAGAGAAAAGCTGTTGCCTGCTAAAATGTTCAGCTCATTAAGCTCTACAAAAGTCTCCATTGGGTCGAAGTTGTTAGATGACCCTTAATTGGGGTTATGGCCCTTTTAAGGTCAAAAATAGCGTTTTTTCATGTTTTTGCCCTATAGAATGAAAACTATTGCAGATAGAGAAAAGCTGTTGCCTGCTAAAATGTTCAGCTCATTAAGCTCTACAAAAGTCTCCATTGAGTCCAAGTTGTCAGATGACCCCTAATAGGGGTTATGGTCCTTATAAGGTCAAAAATAGCGTTTTTTCATGTTTTTGCCCTATAGAATGAAAACTATTGCAGATAGAGAAAAGCTGTTGCCTGCTAAAATGTTCAGCTCATTAAGCTCTACAAAAGTCTCTATTCGGTCCAAGTTGTCTGATGACCCCTAATAGGGTTTATGGCCCTATTGAGGTCAAAAATAGCGTTTTTTCATGTTTTTGCCCTAAAGAATGAAAACTATTGCAGATAAAGAAAAGGTGTTGCTTGCTTAAATGTTTAGCTCATTAAGCTCTACAAAAGTCTCTATTCGGTCCAAGTTGTCTGATGACCCCTAATAGGGGTTATGGCCCTTTTGAAGTCAAAAATAGCGTTTTTTCATGTTTTTGCCCTAAAGAATGAAAACTATTGCAGATAAAGAAAAGGTGTTGCTTGCTTAAATGTTTAGCTAATTAAGTTTTACAAAAGTCTCAATAGGGATGAAGTTGTCAGATAAGCTGTTATAGGAGTAATTGCCCTTTTAAGGTCAAAAATAGCGTTTTTTCATGTTTTTTTGCCCTATTGAATGAAAACTATTGCAGATAGAGAAAAGGTGGGGCTTGCTTTAATGTTCAGCTCATTTAGCCTCAGGAAAGTCTCCGTTGTGTCTAAGTTGGGAAATGACCCATTAAAGGAGAGACCATTATGCCTTAATGACCAGGTGAGCGATTCAGGCTCCTGGGAGCCTCTAGTTTTTTTCTTTTCAGTTAATTATTTTTTTTATCCTTTCACAGATAAGAATTTTTAAAACCTTTTTTTTTTAAATGTAAAAGTACACATATACATTTGATACCCTAGTTATTCAGCTTAGTCGTTTCATAATAACTGTGGCAGTACGTACCATCATGTTTATACCCGGCTCTGATGACATCTATGGTCTAACAGGTAGATTACCTATACATGATCTCGTAATAATATGACACTTTTTGTGTGAAATCGGGACAAAGTTTATGTTAATCTCATTTTATCTTGATCAACGATAATGGTACAGTCTACCCGGATGCAACCCTATCGTCTATGGCACGGTAGACGCTTTTCAAATCAACATCTGATTGTGACGAACATGAAATTAAACAAATTAAATCGACTTAAATCTCCTTCTGTAAGCATATTGTTGTTCAGTGTTATCATTGATTCAGAAGATTACATTCTGTAAACTTTAAATCCTATGCTGATGGCCTAAATACAGTTTATTTTGCTTTTATAAATTGTCTAGGTAGATTTTAAGGATTTAAACCTTTTGATGCTAAAACATCAAAAGGATTAGAAGCATAAAAAAGACTTAAGAATTGACCGATTTTTAACTTGCCATGGGGCTGGCCTATTGGATTTATCTAAACCAAAAATTTGGTCCAGTTTATAAACAAATTTTATCATTAAATGTTTTGAGTGAAGTTAAGTGTGGGATGTTTGCTTTACTTTTAGGTCCGGGTTCAAAATTGACAATGAACCAATTAAACTTAATATGATACAGAGAAACAGACAATTTATTAGTACTTTTAATTCTGTTGTGATTTAATTAAAAACAAAAATGACTTTATAAAAGAAAAAAAAATGTATTTAAAAAATGTACTGGTATATGATTATGATATAGTAAGTACCCCAACCCCACTCCACCCCAACAATTCCATTAAACATGAGGCAGCATATTAACTCTTGATCACTCATTTACTCTCTTTTTATACTCTAAAATACTATTAAAACTGCAAAATATACTAAGATTTATGTCAAAATGTTCCATACATTGGAAGAAGGAAGTTTGCTGTACTTATTCAGGGTTTCTATTCTGTAAGTCATTTGCATCATATACTGGCCTATTTTTATTCTTTGTTTGGTAATCATTTATTTATTACATTTATAAGATAAATTTGATTATTTTATCAAACCTTAAATCTAGAACATTTTTACCTAATAATGAACCAGTTTACTTTAAACTCAGCAGCCATGCTTTTGTAATCAATAATTCTTACTCCAGATTTAATAATATGTTTTTGGGTAGTAAGACATTTTTCCTCTTGTTTAGAAAATGTTAATTGAGGGTTTTTAAAACCATGTTTTTACAGACTATGTTTACTCATAAAGTAACTAAGCTAGTATTTTAGATGAAGCATGAGTGTGTATTGTGGTGATCAGTAAAAAAAACTATCCATTGAAATGACAGCAAGATGTGGTCTTATCTGCAAATAATTAGATAATAGTCTATTTAAAGTAATTGGACTTAAATTAAAAATTGAATGTTTGTATTTAGATGTTTCATTGGCGTGTAAAATCATTGACCAAAGCACATTTCAATTACTAGAGCTTCATGTTAAAAATGTACACTTCCACCATGAAGCTGTACACTTCCACCATGATGCTGTACACTTCCACCATGATGCTTTACACTTCCATCATGATGCTTTACACTTCACCCATGATACTTTACACTTCCACCAAGATGCTCTATACTTCCATCATGATGCTTTACACTTCCACCAAGATGCTCTACACTTCCACCATGATGCTTTACACTTCCACTATGATGCTCTACACTTCCACCATGATGCTTTACACTTCCACCATGATGCTCTACACTTCCACCATGATGCTTTACACTTCACCCATGATACTTTACACTTCCACAAAGATGCTCTATACTTCCACCATGATGCTTTACACTTCCACCATGATGCTTTACACTTCCACCATGATGCTTTACACTTCCACTATGATGCTTTACACTTCCACCATGATGCTTTACACTCCCACTATGATGCTGTACACTTCCACCATGATGCTCTACACTTCCACCATGATGCTTTACACTTCACCCATGATACTTTACACTTCCACCAAGATGCTCTATACTTCCATCATGATGCTTTACACTTCCACCATGATGCTTTACTCTTCCACCATGATGCTTTACTCTTCCACCATGATGCTTTACACTTCCACTATGATGCTCTACACTTTCACTATGATGCTTTACACTTCCACCATGATGCTTTACTCTTCCACCATGATGCTTTACACTTCCACCATGATGCATTACACTTCCATCATGATGCTTTACACTTCCACCATGATGCTTTACTCTTCCACCATGATGCTTTACACTTCCACCATGATGCTCTACACTTCCATCATGATGCTTTACACTTCCACCATGATGCTCTACACTTCCACCATGATGCTTTACACTTCCACCATGATGCTTTACACTTCCACAATGATGCTTTACACTTTCACCGTGATGCTTTACACTTCCACTATGATGCTTTACACTTCACCCATGATACTTTACACTTCCACCAAGATGCTCTATACTTCCATCATGATGCTTTACACTTCCACCATGATGCTTTACTCTTCCACCATGATGCTTTACTCTTCCACCATGATGCTTTACACTTCCACTATGATGCTCTACACTTTCACTATGATGCTTTACATTTCCACCATGATGCTTTACTCTTCCACCATGATGCTTTACACTTCCACCATGATGCTCTACACTTCCATCATGATGCTTTACACTTCCACCATGATGCTTTACTCTTCCACCATGATGCTTTACTCTTTCACCATGATGCTTTACACTTCCACTATGATGCTTTACACTTCCACCATGATGCTTTACTCTTCCACCATGATGCTTTACACTTCCACCATGATGCTCTACACTTCCATCATGATGCTTTACACTTCCACCATGATGCTTTACTCTTCCACCATGATGCTTTACACTTCCACCATGATGCTTTACACTTCCATCATGATGCTTTACACTTCCACCATGATGCTCTACACTTCCACCATGATGCTTTACACTTCCACCATGATGCTTTACACTTCCACCATGATGCTTTACACTTCCACCATGATGCTTTACACTTCCACAATGATGCTTTACACTTTCACCGTGATGCTTTACACTTCCACTATGATGCTTTACACTTCCACTATGATGCTTTACACTTCCACCATGATGCTTTACACTCCTACTATGATGCTGTACACTTCCACCATGATGCTCTACACTTCCACCATGATGCTTTACACTTTCACCATGATGCTTTACTCTTCCACCATGATGCTTTACACTTCCACAATGATGCTCTACACTTCCACCATGATGCTCTACACTTCCACCATGATGCTTTACACTTTCACCATGATGCTTTACTCTTCCACCATGATGCTTTACACTTCCACCATGATGCTTTACACTCCCACTATGATGCTGTACACTTCCACCATGATGCTCTACACTTCCACCATGATGCTTTACACTTTCACCATGATGCTTTACACTTTCACCATGATGCTTTACTCTTCCACCATGATGCTCTACACTTCCACCATGATGCTTTACACTTCACCCATGATACTTTACACTTCCACAAAGATGCTCTATACTTCCACCATGATGCTTTACACTTCCACCATGATGCTTTACACTTCCACCATGATGCTTTACACTTCCACTATGATGCTTTACACTTCCACCATGATGCTTTACACTCCCACTATGATGCTGTACACTTCCACCATGATGCTCTACACTTCCACCATGATGCTTTACACTTCACCCATGATACTTTACACTTCCACCAAGATGCTCTATACTTCCATCATGATGCTTTACACTTCCACCATGATGCTTTACTCTTCCACTATGATGCTTTACACTTCCACCATGACGCTCTACACTTCCACCATGATGCTTTACACTTCACCCATGATACTTTACACTTCCACCAAGATGCTCTATACTTCCATCATGATGCTTTACACTTCCACCATGATGCTTTACTCTTCCACCATGATGCTTTACTCTTCCACCATGATGCTTTACACTTCCACTATGATGCTCTACACTTTCACTATGATGCTTTACACTTCCACCATGATGCTTTACTCTTCCACCATGATGCTTTACACTTCCACCATGATGCATTACACTTCCATCATGATGCTTTACACTTCCACCATGATGCTTTACTCTTCCACCATGATGCTTTACACTTCCACCATGATGCTCTACACTTCCATCATGATGCTTTACACTTCCACCATGATGCTCTACACTTCCACCATGATGCTTTACACTTCCACCATGATGCTTTACACTTCCACCATGATGCTTTACACTTCCACCATGATGCTTTACACTTCCACAATGATGCTTTACACTTTCACCGTGATGCTTTACACTTCCACTATGATGCTTTACACTTCACCCATGATACTTTACACTTCCACCAAGATGCTCTATACTTCCATCATGATGCTTTACACTTCCACCATGATGCTTTACTCTTCCACCATGATGCTTTACTCTTCCACCATGATGCTTTACACTTCCACTATGATGCTCTACACTTTCACTATGATGCTTTACATTTCCACCATGATGCTTTACTCTTCCACCATGATGCTTTACACTTCCACCATGATGCTCTACACTTCCATCATGATGCTTTACACTTCCACCATGATGCTTTACTCTTCCACCATGATGCTTTACTCTTTCACCATGATGCTTTACACTTCCACTATGATGCTTTACACTTCCACCATGATGCTTTACTCTTCCACCATGATGCTTTACACTTCCACCATGATGCTCTACACTTCCATCATGATGCTTTACACTTCCACCATGATGCTTTACTCTTCCATCATGATGCTTTACACTTCCACCATGATGCTCTACACTTCCATCATGATGCTTTACACTTCCACCATGATGCTCTACACTTCCACCATGATGCTTTACACTTCCACCATGATGCTTTACACTTCCACCATGATGCTTTACACTTCCACCATGATGCTTTACACTTCCACAATGATGCTTTACACTTTCACCGTGATGCTTTACACTTCCACTATGATGCTTTACACTTCCACCATGATGGTCTTCACTTCCACAATGATGCTTTACACTTTCACCATGATGCTTTACACTTCCACCATGATGCTTTACACTTCCACAATGATGCTCTACACTTCCACCATGATGCTCTACACTTCCACCATGATGCTTTACACTTCCACTATGATGCTTTACACTTCCACTATGATGCTTTACACCTTCACCGTGATGCTTTACACTTCCACTATGATGCTTTACACTTCCACCATGATGGTCTTCACTTCCACAATGATGCTTTACACTTTCACCATGATGCTTTACACTTCCACCATGATGCTTTACACTTCCACCATGATGCTTTAAACTTCCACCATGATGCTCTACACTTCCACCATGATGCTTTACACTTCCACCATGATGCTTTACTCTTCCACCATGATGGTTTACTCTTCCACCATGATGCTTTACACTTCCACTATGATGCTCTACACTTTCACTTTGATGCTTTACACTTCCACCATGATGCTTTACTCTTCCACCATGATGCTTTACACTTCCACCATGATGCTCTACACTTCCATCATGATGCTTTACACTTCCACCATGATGCTCTACACTTCCACCATGATGCTTTACACTTCCACCATGATGCTTTACACTTCCACCATGATGTTTTACACTTCCACCATGATGCTTTACACTTCCACCATGATGCTTTACACTTTCACCGTGATGCTTTACACTTCCACTAAGATGCTTTACACTTCCACCATGATGGTCTTCACTTCCACAATGATGCTTTACACTTCCACCATGATGTTTTACACTTCCACCATGATGCTTTAAACTTCCACCATGATGCTCTACACTTCCACCATGATGCTTTACACTTCCACCATGATGCTTTACTCTTCCACCATGATGGTTTACTCTTCCACCATGATGCTTTACACTTCCACTATGATGCTCTACACTTTCACTATGATGCTTTACACTTCCACCATGATGCTTTACTCTTCCACCATGATGCTTTACACTTCCACCATGATGCTCTACACTTCCATCATGATGCTTTACACTTCCACCATGATGCTCTACACTTCCACCATGATGCTTTACACTTCCACCATGATGCTTTACACTTCCACCATGATGTTTTACACTTCCACCATGATGCTTTACACTTCCACCATGATGCTTTACACTTTCACCGTGATGCTTTACACTTCCACTAAGATGCTTTACACTTCCACCATGATGGTCTTCACTTCCACAATGATGCTTTACACTTCCACCATGATGCTTTACACTTTCACCGTGATGCTTTACACTTCCACTATGATGCTTTACACTTCCACCATGATGGTCTTCACTTCCACAATGATGCTTTACACTTTCACCATGATGCTTTACACTTCCACCATGATGCTTTACACTTCCACCATGATGCTTTACACTTCCACAATGATGCTTTACACTTCCACCATGATGCTTTACACTTCCACAATGATGCTTTACACTTCCACCATGATGCTTTACACTTCCACTATGATGCTTTACACTTCCACCATGATGCTTTACACTTCCACCATGATGCTTTACACTTCCACTATGATGCTTTACACTTCCACAATGATGCTTTACACTTCCACCATGATGCTTTACACTATCACCATGATGTTTTACACTTTCACAATGATGCTTTACACTTCCACCATGATGCTTTACACTTCCACCATGATGGTCTTCACTTCCACTATGATGCTTTACACTTCCACCATGATGCTTTACTTTTCCACCATGATGCTTTACTCTTCCACCATGATGCTTTACACTCCCACCATGATGCTTTACACTTCCACCATGATGCTTTACACTTCCACCATGATGCTCTACACTTCCACCATGATGCTTTACACTTCCACCATGATGCTTTATACTTCCACCATGATGCTTAACACTTCCACCATGATGCTTTACACTTCCACCATGACGCTCTACACTTCCACCATGATGCTTTACACTTTCACCATGACGCTCTACACTTCCACCATGATGCTTTACACTTCCACCATGATGCTTTACACTTTCACCATGATGCTTTACAATACCACCATAATGCTTTACACTCCACTATGGTACACTTGCACCATAATACTTTACACTTCCACCATGATGCTTTACACTTCCACCATGATGCTTTACACTTCCACCATGATGCTTTACACTTCCACTATGATGCTGTACACTTTCACCATTATGCTTTACACTTCACCCATGATACTCTACACTTCCATCATGATGATCTACGCTTCCACCATGATGCTTTACACTTCCACCATGATGCTTTACACTTCCACCATGATGCTCTACACTTCCACCATGATGCTTTACACTTTCACTTTGATACTTTACACTTCCACCATGATGCTTTACACTTCCACCATGATCCTTTACACTATCACCATGATACTTCACACTTCTACCATGATGCTTAACACTATCACCATGATGCTTTACACTACCAACCTTATGCTCTACACTTCCACCATGATGCTCTACACTTCCACCACGATGCTTTACACTACCAACCTTATGCTCTACACTTCCACCATGATGCTTTACACTTCCACCATGACGCTCTACACTTCCACCGTGATGCTTTACGCTTCCACCATGATGCTCTACATTCCACCATGATGCTCTACACTTCCACCATAACGCTCTACACTTCCACCATGATGCTTTACACTATCACCATGATGTTTTACACTTCCACCATGATGCTCTTAACTTCCACCATGATGCTTTACACTTCCACCATGATGCTTTACACTTCCACCATGATGCTTTACACTACCAACATTATGCTCTACACTTCCACCATGATGCTCTACACTTCCACCATGATGTTCTACACTTCCACCATGATGCTCTACATTCCACCATGATGCTCTACACTTCCACCATGACGCTCTACACTTCCACCATGATGCTTTACACTATCACCATGATTTGTTTTACACTTCCACCATGATGCTCTTAACTTCCACCATGATGCTCTACACTTCCACCATGATGCTTTACACTATCACCATGATGCTTTACACTATCACCATGATGCTCTACACTTCCACCATGATGCTCTACACTTCCACCATGACGCTCTACACTTCCACCATGATGCTTTACACTATCACCATGATGTTTTACACTTCCACCATGATGCTCTTAACTTCCACCATGATGTCTTACACTTCCACCATGATGCTTTACACTTCCACCATGATGCTTTACACTACCAACATTATGCTCTACACTTCCACCATGATGCTCTACACTTCCACCATGATGCTCTACATTCCACCATGATGCTTTACTCTTCCACCATGATGCTTTACACTTCCATCATGATGCTTTACACTTCCACCATGACGCTCTACACTTCCACAATGATGATTTACACTTCCACCATGATGCTCTACACTTCCACCATGACGCTCTACACTTCCACCATGATGCTTTACACTATCACCATGATGTTTTACACTTCCACCATGATGCTCTTAACTTCCACCATGATGCTTTACACTTCCACCATGATGCTTTACACTTCCACCATGATGCTTTACACTACCAACATTATGCTCTACACTTCCACCATGATGCTTTACACTTCCACCATGATGCTGTACACTTTCACCATGATGCTGTACACTTCCATCATGATGCTTTACACTTCCATCATGATGCTTTACACTTTCACCATGATGTTTTACACTTCCATCATGATGATTAACACTTCCACCATGATGCTCTAAACTTTTATTATGATGTGTTACACTTCCACTGTAATGATTTACACTTCAACCACAATGATTTACACTTTCACCACGATGATTAACACTTCCACCATGATGCTGTACACTTCATTAATGATGCTTTACACTTCCAATATGATGCTTTACACTTCCATCATGATGCTTTACACTTCCACAATGATGCTTTACACTTCCATCATGATGCTTTACACTTCCACCATGATGCTTTACACTTCCATCATGATGCTTTACACTTCCAAAATGATGCTTTACACTTCCATCATGATGCTTTACACTTCCACCATGATGCTTTACACTTCATTAATGATGCTTTACACTTCCAATATGATGCTTTACACTTCCATCATGATGCTTTACACTTCCAAAATGATGCTTTACACATCATCATGATGCTTTACACTTCCACCATGATGCTTTACACTTCCATCATGATGCTTTACACTTCCACAATGATGCTTTACACTTCCATCATGATGCTTTACACTTCCACCATGATGCTCTACACTTCCATCATGATGCTTTACACTTCCACCATGATGCTTTACACTTCCATCGTGATGCTTTACACTTCCACCATGATGCTTTACACTTCCACCATGATACTTTACACTTCCATCATGATGCTCTACACTTCCACCATGATGCTTTACACTTTCATCATGATGCATTACACTTCCACCATGATGCTTTACACTTCCATTATGATGCTCTACACTTCCATCATGATGCTCTACATTTCCACCATGATGCTTTATACTTCATGATGCTTTACACTTTCACCATGATCCTTTACACTTTCACCATGATGCTCTAAACTTTTATGATGATGTGTTACACTTCCACCATAATGATTTACACTTTAATGATTTACACTTCAACCACGATGCTTTACACTTCCACCAAGATGCTTAACACTTCCACCATAATGCTCTACACTGCCGCCTAGATGCTTAACACTTCCATTTTGATGCATTACACTTCCACCATGATGGTTTACACTTCCACTATGATGCTGTACACTTTCACCATTATGCTCTACACTTCAACCATGATGCTTTACACTTCCAACATGATGCTTTACACTTCCACCATGATGCTTTACACTTCCACCATGATGCTTTACTCTTCCACCATGATGCTCTACACTTCCACCATGATGCTTTACACTTCCACCATGATGCTTTACACTCCCACTATGATGCTTTACACTTCCACCATGATGCTTTACACTTCCACCATGATGCTCTACACTTTCACCATGATGCT